>JBCNYH010000013.1:4278710-4289547 GCA_039654325.1 Tandanus tandanus
TGGAGAGCATTTAGCCTTGATCACAGCATGTAATCTCCATGGCACTGTTGCTCCAGTTGGTCCGGTCGAGGCTCAGCTACATTAATGTGGCAATAAAATGAAGTCAGCTGATGATCTGAATGTGGTGAATGAGCAGGTTATCACATCAATGGACTTTTTCTTCCCTGATGGCGCGGATATAAAATGGGGACTCGAATAATGAAAGAGTGTTTCAGGGAGCACGAGGAATCATTTTCACATATGTATTGGCCCCCCAGAGTCCTGACCTTGTAAACATACCTTACTGTGAAGGTAATCGGGAGTCAAACAGAAATGGATACGCCAATAAGTACGCTGCTGTTCCAATCACCAAAAGCCCTTAAAGCGTCCTCCCACCCTCAGAGTTTGTACTCCCCAGTCGGACTTGATAAGTCCGTACTCTTAAGTATGAAAGTGTGAACTTGGTATTAAGACACAGCCCAAGTGTTCTGTTCTCGCGCTGTATACATTTAGATAATTAAGAACTGCGTGTCCCCGCAGATACGGTGTGTATCCGGTGTTCGTAATAATATAGAGTTTTAAGGCTAATCCATAAACATCGGAACCCAGTACTTACTACTATTTTGGATTTAGTTCTAAATTGGGGTTTCGGTTCACACCCGACTTCAACACAACACGTATAAATATTGTCGGGTCTGGTTCCAATACACAAGTATATACAAATTCCACATAATAAACGTTTCATTGTGGGCGTGTGTGTGTGTGTGTGTGTGTGTGTGTGTTCACTCGCTCTGACCTGCCATGGCCCTGGTGAGGAACATCCCCCCCTGCTTATTGAGCAGAGACACGTCCAGCGTTCCTCCTCCCAGATCCACCACCAGCACGTTAAACACGTCCGCTTTATGAAGCCCGTACGCCATCGCCGCTGCTGTGGGTTCGTTAATAACCCTTAAGATGTCCAGCCCTGAAAAACAAACCTCATTAAATCGCTGCTTCTGATTGGTCAGAAGAAGGTGCTCATTTCCCCCCTCCTTGGATTTTCTCCACAATTTAATGCTGGCTAATTCACACCTATCAGACGTCTCTCCCCGGTCACATGACCACTTCCAACTAGTGAGGGTGTAAACTGTCCACGCTCAGGTGCTTGTCCTGATCGGCTATTATCCGCTAATCAAGCTGAGACAGATGAACTAATCGCTGCATGCTGCGGGTGGAGACTAAGCCGGCGTTTTATTGGTAGACAGACCTGCTAAACTGGCAGCCCTGATGGTGTAGTTCCTCTGCCTCTCATCGAACTCTGCAGGCACTGAAATCACTGCCTTTTCGATGGGAACCCCGAGGTGTTTCTCCGCCATTTTTTTCATCTTCAACAGCAACCGAGAGCCGATGAACTCTGGGCTGACGGTGAAACTGCTGTTTGTGTTGAGCAGGAACTCGGCGCTGCCGTTGTTCAGCACCACCTGTGTGAACACGATAACGATGTCAGGACACATCTGTAAAGCTTCGAAACGCTGTAGCATCAACTCTTCGAGGCTCAAAAAGCATGGAGGAGATACAAAGGGGCCAACAATTATTCACAACAACTAAATAATTGCTATTATACTCCTGACATTGCACTGCTCTTTCTATACTACATGCAACAGAATGCCAGTGTGTTTTAATCCTCTTATACCCCAGCTTTATTCTGTATATTAAAGAACATATTGCTCATATTTTTTATCCTTTTAATGACACCTACACTTCACTGACACCGGGGACTCCCTCCATACATCATAAACATCTTCCAACAGAAAATTTCTCTATAATAATAACTAGAAGGGCATTCTTTGCATCGACTATTACCATGAAACCTAATTCATCATCTGGACCTGGATGATTGAGAATCTACACCAACATACTAATTCATCATCCTTCCACTAGGTGGCGCCAGCCTATTTCAAGTAAACTGCTAGTCATTCATGACTCAAGAAAGATTGCATGCTAGCTTGTCGTTGTTAAGCCCTTTTAGAATAGATGTTCAGTGATTATTCGGCCCTCAATCACCTTTAAATATAATGATGTGGCCCTCAGTGAAAATGAGTTTGACACCCCTGGATTATGGTGACACTTATTAACCTGAAACTCCTCCTAAACCTGCAGTTTCATTATAATTGGCATAGTTATAATGAAATGTCTCCCCCTAGTGGGGGCCGGATGAACATTCATTCACACATTATTTTCACTTATTGACTCGAATGGATTTTTTTTTTTTTACCCAACACGCTCACCAATAAAATTTGATACTTGAACCACACTTTACTCTGGAAAACAAAGTTTTTGAGGTGCACTGCATACAAACAAACTAACCATGTAACAAACACTCAGGTGACACAATCTCATGGTCAGGTAACAAACCAAAACCAACAATAGCGTGACCTTCTTGGAGGAGCAAGTTTTTACATTTTTTAAATAACATGTTTGTGATTATCCCTGAATTTATTATCAGAAAGTTGGTATTGGAGAACATGCAGTGTACATTCATTCACTCATCTTCTTCCGCTTGTTCCGGGGTCGGGTCGCGGTGGCAGCAGCCTAAGCAGTGAGGTATAGACGTCCCTCTCCCCAGCCACTTCCTCCAGCACTTCCGGGGGGACGCCAAGGCGTTCCCAGACCAGCCGAGAGACGTAGTCCCTCCAGCATGTTCTGGGTCGGCCCCGGGGTCTCTTCCCGGTCGGACATGCCCGAAACACCACACCAGGGAGTGTATAGAATGTTTATACATCATGTAATTAATCTTAACTTGCTCCTTCTTACTTATTTACTATTTGCTAAACCTAATAAACAAAATACTGTAAGTTTCTTTACAAACTTTTTGTTGCTGTTTATTTGGAATCCACACTTTTTTCTTTTTTTTTTACCTTGAAAGGGTAGCGAGTGCATTCCTGATCCAACGTCTTCTGATCAAAAATCTTCCCTATAAATCGTTTGGCGTCGTAAACGGTGTTCTGTGGGTTGATGTCAGCCAGCTCTTGGCCTTCGTGTCCGACATATACACCTGTCGAGGTGAAGGACACCACACTGGGGATGCTTTTTCTACCCTTCTCGTCGCTGATCACCGTCACTTCCCCCGTCCCTGGCTGGAAGACTCCCACCGAGCAAAACGTCGTCCCGAGATCGAGCCCGATGACCCGGGGTTTAGGAGGAGGCAGATACTGCTGTCCTAGATACCCGGCGAGGAATAAAGCCAGGAACACAGAACCTGCATTAAAAACAAGATTATCACTGTGATGATTAGTGAAGTTAGGAATCAACCTGCGTGGGTTTTTTGAATGACAGTGCTGAAAATGTAAATGCTCATGAAATAGCTTGAAATTTACAATTTGACAGAAAGATTCGCCATGAAATTTTTAAACATTTCTATATCAGGATATGAAGGTTTGCAAACAAAACTCTTTCAGGATTGTCTCCAAAAATTAATTTCGTGAAAAAATATTTTTAAACAGTATGAATTTTACAACTCAAAACAAGAAACATTCACAGTTTGTATTAATTTTTTTGTCTTATTTAGACATCATGAAGCCCACTATACACACACACACACACACACATATATATATATATATATATAAAAATATACATCATGATGTCATTGCCCTCATTCTTGTAACACATCACATAACTTGCACTTTCTAAAAACCAATTAGACCCATAGTGGTTAGCACGTCCACCTCACAGCAACAAGGTCCTAGGTTCAAATCCCCAGTTTGGGCGTTTCCCTGCGGAGTTTGCATGTTCTCCCCGTGCTTGTATGGGTTTCCTCCAGGTACCCGGTTTCCTCCCACAGTCCAAAAACATGTACAGCTGATTGGCTGTTCCAAATCACCCCTAGGTGTGAGACTGTGAATGGTTGTATGTGTGTTGGCCCTGCGATGGCCCGGCGAGCTGTCCAGGATGTACCCCGCCCTCACCCAGTGTCACCTGAGACGGGCACCAGCCTCCCCGCGACAGATCAAAGAACCATTAATATAAATACATTCCACAATTTAACTGGAGGACAGGATGAGTCAAGTATTTGTAATCATTTCCCTTATTTATATAAGATATTTCAAATTAAGTAATATATATATATTGTGTGTTCCAAAAAACTTTTGTAAAATTATGTGCTCATACTGAGGTACATATTTTGAAAGAAGGACTGAATTTTGACCTCCAAAGTTTTAAAAGCTTCAGAAACAGGCGTGTGTTCCTCGACTTTTCCTTTATTATTATTAGCACTTGACTTTATAAATATTTGATTTAGTAAATTGCACTAAATTCTGGTGAGAGTTAGCTATAGCTAACTACTATAAAGCAGCTGTCATGTGGTGATGATGCTAGCTATGAAACTTAGCAGGCTAATTTAGGATTAGCTTCCTTGGATATTGTACCATGTCATGAATTATAATAAATATCCAGTGAACTATGTTCACTCTAATTATAAAACAATCATCGTAACCCTTGACAACTGTGTTATTTTAATCGCTCGAGACCCCGGAAATGAGCAAGAATCATTTACTACCTCTCTAATCTGTCCAACTTCTCGCTAAACAATCTGACTACACAGCTAGTCCGAGGAATGACTCACCGATTATAGACATTTCCCCTGCCATTTCTGCTCCCGCTGTTCAATAAATAACACAAATCAAAACGACGTTCATTCAGCAACTGAAACCAGACCGGGACAGGAACATTTTAACATAACGTATGTACACGTCCACCTAAAGGCACGATGATGAGTTTATGGGAGATGTAGTTTTCTCACACAGCACATCCACAGAATTTATTCAGTGTTAAAACTACATGTCCCAAGAAAGCTATCCAGGAAGTCCAGGTTTGCATGCTGTTGGTTCTCTGCACATTAGGTGAACAGCCCCTAGGTGTGAGTGTAAACTTTACATACCGTATTATTATTTGTCGTCACTACGTTTATATTTTATATTTATATATTTATATTTGACTTTTAACTATTGGTGTCTTTTAGTAGTTACTGATATTTTATTCTTCTTGATATTGATGTTTTTTTATTCTTCTTCAAATACAGGACAGTCGTAACAAGCATTTCACTACATGCTGTACTGTGTATGATTCTGTATGTGACAAATACATTTGAATTTGAAATGGTCCTTCAAATAGTGAAGGACCTTCAAATAGTTTTAGTTATTGTTGTTGTTCTTTTTCTTCTTAATATTGATAGTTTATTCTTCAAATTTTAGGACAGTCGCAACAAGCATTTCACTACATATTGTATTGTGTATGATTTTCTCCATGACAAATAAAATTTGAATTTGAATTTGGTTGTGTGTGTGTGTGTGTGTGTGTGTTGGCTAAACGACGGATTGGCGGGCTGCTCAGGGGGTTCATGGTGTAGCCGCCTTCACCCAGAGTTGGCTGAGATAGGCTCCAGTCTTTGTGCGACCCTAATAGGAATAAGAGGCTCGGCAAATGACTGAAAAAAAGAAGAAGAAGGGAAAAAAAAGCCTCAAGGCACAAATAATCGATTGCCAGTCAATGTAGATGCAGTTTGTATCTCAGGCAGCAGAGGACGCTAAAAAATTTGATAAATTAATCTGTCTTCACACTGGCTTGGAGACAGATTTCATGTGGCTATTATAATGTCATAAAACAAAAGTATAAATAAATAAATAGGCGAATACATTAAAAAAAAAATGAATAAAGGAAGCAAGAAAATTATTTTGTTTTGAAAATTATTTTGAAAATTATTTGTCTTTGAATGGTAAATCTCTCCATCCTCCAACACCAACACACTCATGATGAACTTAATGTCAAACAAATAATTTATTACCTCTTACAGTGCATGGAAATTATATACAGTAGGTTTGAGACCAACAGGAAAAAGAAACGAGTACACCATGAATAAATACAAAAGCTCAGCAGATATTATAATAAAGTAAACTACAGAACTATTGCTACACCCCCCCCCCACCCCCAAATAAATCGTACATGTAAGTATTACAATTTGTAAGTAGTTATAAATCATTGCAGCTCAATTTAGAGAAAAGCAATGTTAGTGAATATCGGCGTCCTCTCTCGTGTCCGCGCACTCCTTTGGGATGAAACAGCCCGAGTCTCGAGGACAGTCGCTCGCCTCCTCGTCATCATCGTAGTCCTCTTCTCCCTTCGTCTCCTCCAGCTCGCCCCCTGTGAGTGACACCAGATTGCGGTTAGTGTGTGTAGATCTCCTCCTGCTGTGTAATTACATCTTAGTAACACAAACCAGGGATGGACCGAATGGATCTGACCCGGACGGAGTTAATGGTAATGAAATGACTGGATCTCTCGATGGGTATTAAAGTGTGGGAGCAGGTCAGAACCAGAACACCGCAGCCTCAATTACCGTACATCTGTCTGTATTAAACGTATGTATCATGTACACTAACACTCGAAACAAAACAACAGTTATTTACTACTTCCAACCAGGGGAAAAATAAATAAATCAAAGAACACCCTCAACCCTGACAAGTGACATCAAAACAACATCACAGCATCAACCAGGTAGCACTTTTTTATCCGTAAAGGAGTTAGACTGCATTTACTTTAGTATTTTTTTGATCCGGGACCCGACAGACATACTGCTTATGAAATCTGCAACACTGACCCTACAGATCACTGTTTTGAGAAGGACAATATGCATCATATACACTGTCATCACAGCTAGCTGGCTAGCTAGTTGCTAACAACAAGGCATCCTTACTTTTACATTTACATTTACGGCACTTGGTAGACGCCCTTATCCAGAGCGACTCACATTTTTATACAACTGAGCACTTGAGGGTTAAGGGCCCAACAGTGTCAGCTTGGTGGTACTGGGATTTGAACCGCTGACCTTGGGATCAGTAAGCCAGAACCGTAACCACATGAGCCACCACATGAGCCATTGCTTTCCCCACACCCACTGTCCTAATGTGCCCTAACTTAGCCTAATGTGCGTGTCCTTGGACTGTGGAAGGAAACCAGAGTACCCGGAGGAAACCCACACAAGCACGGGGAAATCATTCAAACTCCACACAGAAACGCCCAGGACTCGAACCCAGAACCTCCTTGCTGTGAGGCAGAAGTGCTAACCACTACGCCACCAATGCCGCCTAATTCAGAGAGTGTTTCCTTTCTTAAAGTCGGCGTCGATACTCACGGCCCACGTCGTAGAGGACCTCGGAGGCGGCCAGTAGTTTGCTCCTGTGCTCAGGATCCGTGATGTTCAGCTCAATCAGGTGCTTCTCTTTCAAGTGCTTCAGGTCGTCCACAGACTGGTAGCCGTTCAAGAGTAAAGTCGAGATGTATTCCTGTGGCGTAAGAATGACGTTGGTTAAGGTATTTACCCAGAAACAGTGTATAAGTAGCTCATCGTGTTTGGGATGTTTACCTCTAAATGCAATCTCTGTAGTAACTCCAGCAGTGTTTTGGGTCGAGGTCTTCTGGACAATCTCCGAGGTCGGATTTTAAGAGCCTCGTCCTCCTCTTCCTCTTCCTCTTCTTCTTTCTCAAGCAACACGTGGACATAAATAAACTTGAAATTTCCTACTTTATTGTTGAGCATGCCTGTCCATATTCCCATCGGGGGTTTGCTGATGATATTGATAATATCGCCAACCTGGGAGGAACATAAACAAGTTTTCGGTCAAGGTCAGATATTGAGATGATATGTAAACATTTCCTTCTGATGCCAGCTTGCAGAGTCGATTGCACGATGATGCCAAAGTACATAAAGCAGATGGCGGGCTGACCTTGAGCTTGAGCGAGTCTGTGTCATACGGACTGGGGACGAAGTCTGTGTGCACTCGGGCTCGTCCGCAAAACGGCCCTGCGTAGGACACGTCCTCATCCAGCCTTAGGCTGTCACGGTGAGCAGACACATCCAAGCTGCTGGTCATGGCACCTGAGACAGTGGGGATGAATGACAGTATGACCGTGCTGTTCGACTCTCATGGTCTGAATCGCTGCTTGTTTTGTGTTTTGGAGGTGTGAGGGCTTACTGGAAGAGCTCTGTCCACTGGAAATACTTTCTAACGAGTTACTCGAGTGGTTTGGCGTAATCCCCAGCTGAGAGCTGCTCTCTGGAGCTTCTTCGGTTTCGTCACACTGCAAGAATTAATGAGCAAACGTTTAGAGATCGAGCAGTAATAATAATATTATTGACAACAAAAACTACAGGCGCACTCAGAGTGTAAGGTACCTCCGCCAGCATTTATAATGTATCAATAGGCCCTATATGGATACTGGTTTTAATTCCCCTTGTGCACGTTTTACAGTATGTACTGTAGTATATGGACACATATAAATTAGGGGTGGTGGGGGGACCTCTCCAGTTTGAAGGATTTGGGAAAAACTGCTTACCCCTTCAGCCCCCGCTAGTAATCCACGGGATAAAATGACCAGTTTTTTGCTTTTTATGGTCATTTATGTTAAAATAAGTGTCTGTATCGCTTAAACGTATTACATACAAAATACGCACAGGTTCGTATTTAACATACAGGAAGTTAAACATGTCTTCTGACATCATGGGGAAGGTTGCTGTCATGTTGAAACCTCACGTGCTTCACTATGACTCACCACATCCTCAGAACAGGACTTGACGGGTTTCTTGCCTCTCCGCATAGTCAGAGCGATGGCTTTCATCTTTTTCCCCAAACCATGCTGTTTGTCTTTTCTCTCCACTCCTGACTCACCCTCGGCCTGCTTCAAACACACAGCATAATGAATATTGGCGTCTATATACTCGTCCAGGCTCTGTCTGCTGCCAAGTGCTGAGTAAGCGCAGAGCTCTGACCGACGTCGCACTTAATCATCAGAACCGCAGTGTATTTTACCCTAAATTTAGGATCTCTGTTTTCTCAAAGCACACACTGTTATTTATCAAACAATTTCCTACCAGAGTTGTTCCATCCTCCTCAAGCTTGGCAGGTGAGTGCGGATGCCTGAAGGTGTCGAACTTTCCGAAACTGGTGGATCTCTGAGCCAGGGGGGAAAAGATCGATGTTGATCATGCTAATCCTTGTAAAAAAGTTTACATACTAGCAATATTACATTTACATTTATGACTTTTGGCAGACGGTCTTATCCAGAGCAACTTCCATTTTTTAAATCGCATTTATACTACTGAGCAGGTGCGGGTTAAGGGCCTTGCTCAAGCGCCCAGCAGTTACTGATTGGTTGCACTGTTTAACCGTTTATCTCTGAGCGTCTGTTAAGTAACCCACAACCTTAACCACTTCATATTATATTACTCACTCACTAGTTTACTGGACCGCTTAATCTTATTAGGGTCGTGCAAAGGCTGGAGCCTATCTCAGCCAACACTGAGCAAAGGTGGGGTGCACCCTGGACAACTCGCCAGACCATTGCAGGGCAACACACACACACACACACACACACACACACACACACAACCATTCACGCTGACACTCATATCTGGGCAGTTTGGAACAACCAATCAGCCTGATGTGCATGTCTTTGTACTGTTGGAATAAACCAGAGGAGCCCACACAAGCACGGGGAGAGCATGCAAACTCCACATAGAAACACAGAAATACCCGAGCCCGGAACCTTCTTGCTGTGAGGCAGAGGTTACTACGCCACCATGCTGCCCTATATTATTATAATATAACCGACCACATGAACACATTGGTGAAAACTGCTTGGATCCCTACGATCGCTCTTAGATGTTAATACGTAATGAAATATTTAAATCGAAATATTAATTTGACTTGAAATGAAGAATTTGACTTGATTTGACTTGAAGACTGAATTTAACATGAATCTTTTCATCATAAAAGCAAGTTTTATGTAAATGAGTTTTTAAAATCATCATTAATTCACAAAATCCATAAAATCTCTGAATTCTATCCTCACGGCTCAGAGCAGAAGGCGTGCCACATTAGTGTTTCTAATCCAACTCAATTTTGCAGTTCAAAATATTCCAACAGTAACATTTATTTTAATGTATCTACATTATACAGCAATGATACAATACAGTACACTTCATGTTGTTTTTTTCTTTTATAACACCAATACGGAATGAGCCTTACCTTTGGTTTGATGTTTTTAGGTTTATCTGAGACATTTGAAGCTGCCCTTTGAAGCATGGCCTTCTTTTTTTTTTTTTTACCCCCCTTTAATATTATCTTTACAGTCTTATTAGTTTTTGAATGCCAGCTCGTGTGCTTGACCTTTGAATCTAAAATGCTAACTGCAGTGGTTCTTCAGATGAGTCTTGCTTTCTGGCTTCCTCCGATCAAACAGGATGTGGTACAATATGTGTTCGGTGTGTTATCGAAGCAGTTTCAAAGGGGGGAAAAAAAAATTAATGCTTGAGTCTGCATTTGTGGTTGGCTTGATAACCACTTCCCAGTTATTTCAAGGAAGTGACATTAAGCAAATATGCACACGCATGATGGCAAAGAATAAAATCTTTCCACAAAATTTCTGACGTGAATCTAATGAATACGTTCCAGAGCAAATTTTATCCATAAAAAATGTATGCCTATCAACTTTCATATAAACAATATGCTAAGTTCATTTGGATTTATTCAGGAAGTGAAAATAAAGAGAAGAAAAAGTAGCCTTTGCCCAAGTTGCAAAATCTGGACACTTTGTAAGAGGAAGTATTAGCTGGCATAAACATACAGGAACACGGAGACGTCATTTTACTGAAAGTGTACTTCTCATATTTCTCAACCCAGTGCATTTTATTCCATGCACAACTACTGACAAATATAGTACAATATTGATTTATTATCTGTGTGTGCTGCATTAACTGAATCCATAGAAATAGGTAAAGTGAAAAAAATAAAAATAAAATAAAAAATAAATTATATATATATAT
>JBCNYH010000013.1:4351714-4363866 GCA_039654325.1 Tandanus tandanus
CTGGACTTCACTGCTTAGGCTGCTGCCCCCGCGACCCGACCCCGGAAGAAGCGGAAGAAGATGAATGAATGAATGAATTTTATTTATTTATTTTTTTTAAACATGCAAATGTGTGACCTAAACCTCCCTTACTTTTGGTATTTCTTTATTTTTGGTACTAAGCGCCATATTGACATCTTGAGTTTTTGAGGTAATATGGCAGGGGGAGAATCAGTTTTTGTATCCAAACAAACCAGGAAGTGGGGCATTATAATAACAAATTATATTCTTCCTGTGTACAAACAAAGCCATTTGACAGTAAAGAAAACACTAATCTGCTAATATTTACTCGTACCTTATTAATTTAGAAACACTGATCTCGAGAAGGGTGGCATGGTGACGCATTGGTTAGCACGTCTGCTCCACAGCAAGAAGGTCCCGGGTTCCTTTCCCGGGCTGGGCATGCACCGTAGGCTAACTAGTGGTTTCAAATCACCCCTAGGTTGTGTGAGTGTTGGCCCTGCGACGGTCTAATGAGCTGTTCAGGACATACCCCACCTTCGCCCAGAGTGGGCTGAGATGGGCACTAGCCTCACTAACTAGTATGAAGCAGCTTAGAAAATGAATGAATGAATGAATGATCCCGAGAAGCAATATGGCAGCCACGCTGGGAAAACCCTTGGTGATAACCATGGGCAATAGCTGAGTCCGGAATGCCCCTGCCACAGATATAAAAATACTGCTAGCTCTAACATGGCACTCCCACCACCCCCAGGGATTATTTCAACAGACATCGCAGAGGGTCACTGAATGTCACTCATTTTGAATCTTTTTTTGTGTTGCCTGTCAGCAAAGCTGGTCCGACACATAGGAATCAGTGTCGTCTTCGTCAGTCATCACTCTTACTTATGATTACTCAACCAGTCAACTTATTTCAACCAAACTTTCACACACTCATTTGCCGAACTGCTTAATCCTACTAGGGCGTAATCCTACTAGGGGAAGGCAGGGTACACCCTGAACAGCTCACCAGGCCATTGCAGAGTCAGTCAACACACACACACACCCTAGGGGAAATTTGGAACAGCCCGTTAGCTTAATGTGCATGTCTGGACTGTGGGAGGAAACCGGAGTACCCAGAGGAAACCCGCACAAGCAACCAAACCTTCACAGAATCCTTCTTACATCAAACTATTGTGCTCCTCCTATTTTATTTCTTATTTATTTGATTGTTTGGGGTTCCTCATAGCAAAACATGGACTTTGTCACTGCTCCACAAGGGGGTTGCCATCGTTAACCCGCAATTCCTCCTGATCTGTGAATGGATTTTTATGAAACTCCTATTTTATTATTTTTTATTAAATATTGGGTTTCCAAGAGCAAAACATGCAAAACATGCACATTGTCATTAGTTTAATCCTAAGATTTTTCGGTGCTGGTGGAAATAAGCAGTGCAAGAGACAGCTCTTCCCTGGAAGACTCACAGTGAAGTTAGATATGACCAAGGTTTGCTCAGGTGTCATTCAGTGAATCATGACAGATACTGAACATGCCTCTTATTTTTTGCACAGAGTCAGTGTTTGAGTCAGAATACTCAGAGATTGACGCTTCTGTTATCAGGAGTTTAGCGTACGTGTCAGTGGATTTCTCATTACTTTAACATCTGGGAATTGGGAAAGTTAGCAATATTTGTAATTTGCACGTAGGCTGAACTTGACCCCTGCTCTGTGAGTTAGTGCGACCTTTGGGTCATGACGGGGACTCGTGCCACTCCCATTCAGAGTGTCAGCATTTAAAACACTGAATAATTTGTCAGGACCCAGATTTATTCAGTGGATCAGTGAGTTCAGTAAGATCTGTTTGGGTTCAATCGGTCAGATGGGGATTTCCAGCATTTCAGCATTTTTGTGATCTAGAACAGCAGAGTCGTGAAATATAATTCTAACCAAGGCCACACAAGATACTATAAATTAAAACGACATAACTTACACGTTTTGTTTTTTACTTGACACGGTGGCATAATTAGCCTCCATATTTGGGCAAACTTAAATGCAACTTAAATTAGTACACAAATCTGAAGAAATCATTAAAAGGAATATTCAGATTTTTGTTTATTATTATTATTTTACGTTTGGCTCCAAATTTTTACTGTAGGGGGAAAAAAAGACCAGAATCAGTTCAATACTGAGCACAGTGGGGTAGTGGTAAGAACATCCGCCTCACAGCAAGAAGGTCCTGGGTTCGAGCACAAGGCTCAAGCATTTCTGTGTGGAGTTTGCATGTTCTCTCGGGGAGGCTGGTGTCCATCTCAGCCGACTCTGGGCGAGGGCAGAGTACACCCTGGACAGCTCGCCAGGCCATTGCAGGGCAGAAACACACTGACGGCTATGCAGCCTACTCTTGACGAAAATCAGCAATGGTTCTTTTACCTGCCTGTCACCATAGACAGTGAGAGACATGGCCGGCCTTTGATAACCCAGTTAGCAGCACTTGGGGCAAATCGAAGTTATTAGCACTCAAAATTCTTTGACCCAGGTTTTGATCTTTCAAGGTCACTCAAGGTCAGAGGAGATTGTGTCATTTGAAAGCGTGTACACAGTTTCCTATCAGTTCCTCAGTGCGTCGCTGAGTCGGTCACAGTGATTTTCAGACATAAGCAATTTCAAATTTAAAAAGGGAAATGTCTGTTTCCAATATTTTTTGACCCTACTCTGACCTTGACCTTTGAACCTTGGCATTCCAAAATCAAATGATCTCTGGGACTCAGGAAGGGTGGTGTCCCCACCAAGCTTGTTGAAAATCCTTGTACCAGGTGCTGTCAAGATTTTGTTACAGACAGACAAAATAACTCCTTTCATTAATGAATTCATTCATTTTCTTTGTATTAAATTAGAATAAAATTCAGCAATCCTTTAAAATCTTTTTGATCAAACACAATTACTTTCCAAAGTTCAATTCCATCCAAATCCCTTTGAATGCACGTCATGACATCTTGCCATTCACTGGCATCATACATCAGGAGATATGCTTCGGACAAGCATTTTGTATGTTGGAGGTCAAAGGTCAAGGTCAAGATGACAGGGACATGAAACAGGTACGTGACACTATGGCATCCCCAAATATTCACACACCAAGTTTGCTGTTTAAAGGTGTTGTATATCAGGAGATATGCTCGGGAGAAGCATTTTCTTTCATGTTGAAAAGGTCAAAAGGTCAAGGTGACTGGGGCAGGAAATAGGTATGCGACACACTGCCATTCCCAGATGTATTTACGCACCAAATTTGGTTTTCATAGGTGCTATACATCAGGAGACGCTGTGGAGAAACGTTATGACGGAATGACGAAAGGTAACACTGTACGCATGGCCAACTTAGTTGACAGGGACATAAAAACATCTAGAATGTATGTGTGTATATAAAGCGAAGGATTGTTTGAAGCAGGTTTGGATAAACTGTGGTCTAGCACCAATGATTTAGCAGCTAGTCAGTGATGCAGGAAATGGTTCTCAGACACCTGGTCTGCTCAAGCTTTTGCTCATGTCCTCGCCAAAGATACCTACATCACTCCATTGATTTTACTCTGAGAGCTGGAGGTGCTGGATATGATAGATATGATGAAGAGGGAGCAGAAGGGAAGTCCATGGACCTTCCTGCCTCATTAAATCGCACCACAGTGAACATGTGGACCAGCTTTAAACGTGATGTATAAGGTACTGTTACTTTGAATAGAAGGGAGAGTTAACCAAACAATGAGTTGAGTTTTAGATTTAAATATTTCAATAACGGTATGAAAAGAACATAATTATTTGATCATGAGTCGAGATCAGCAGCCTTGGAATCGGTGATGCCACTGCAGCTGCGCAGCTGAAGCTCTGGCAGCGTGAGACATGTTCTGATTAAATTCCTAGTGTGTGATTCTGTCACATCAAAAAGTTAATAGTAGGGCAGCACAGGATTACATGAAACAGAATGAAGCAGCTTTCTTTAATCATAGGTCTGTCCTTATCCTTAGAGGATCTTAGTCATGCAGTCGGACAAGATGAACACACACACACGATTACATGGTCTGCTACAGAATTCAGCTGCAATCTTTGTATTTTTTCCCCCCATTTTTCTCCCCTAATTTAGTCGTATCTAATTCCCACCCATCACGTATCTCCTCTATAACACATACGACCACCACCAACCAGAGAGAGGTGTGCATCTTTACGAACTGCTGTGCATGAGCATGCAGGAGCAGCATAACACACTCTGCGGGAAAGCGCTATCCACTGCTTTGCATGAGACAAGCTCACAGACTGATGATCGCTGTAAGTGTCATCCTATCCATGAGAGCTCAGCCATGGATCCCATGGACTCCTGGCAGCATCAACATGGAAGCGAACCTGCGACCTCCAGGTTGATAGTTGTGCACCTTGTCGATGCACCACTCGCAAGCCCATTCAGCTGCAATCTCATTTGGATCATCTCATGCAACGTGACTAGTAATAATCAATAATAAAAACATGCATTCATGTATATTAATCAGAAGGTTGTTGAAAGTCTGGAAAGGTATGAAATTATTTCTAAAGTTGGAAGAATAAAAAGTAGGAAAATTTACAAGTGGAAAAAGGCTTAGATCTTTTTGGGATGTTTGAGTAATGCTGTGATTTTGATAGCAATTCTTCCGTTGGCTTCAAACGTGCCGGTACACTGTTTGGGCCATCAGAAGATAACACTGTTGCTTAGCAACTGGGAAATATGGACATTGAGCAGGGACACTAGCTGATGATTCTTTTGTGTGGACAATTTAAAGGCATACAAACAAGACCAGCTGTCAGGAAGAGCAAGAATTCTCTTCGATGTAATTTTAAATGACAAAGTCTTGATTAGTATAATTAGGCTAATTGGCAGTTCCAAATCACCACTAGCTGTGAAAGTGAGTGTGAATGGTTGTGTGTGTGTTGGCCCTGCGTTGGCCTGGTGAGCTGTTCAGGGTGTACCCCACCTTTGCCCAGAGTCGGCTGAGATGGGTTCCAGCTCCCCGCTAACCTAATTAGGAATAAGTGGCTTAGAGAATTAATGAATGAAAGAATTATTTCACAATTGAATAAATTGACCACAGTTGACTAGTTGGGGCAGGCTTGGTCTTATGGTTAGAGAAGCGGGTTTGGGACAGAAAGGTCTCTAGTTAGATTCCCAGACCACTTTGGATGGGTTCAAATCTGTTGTGTGTGTTTGCGCTCACTTTGGATAGATTAGAATGCACAGCCAAATTTCCCTTCCGGGATTAAGTATATTAAGATTAAGATTACAGTATATAAAAATCAAAAGAAAAAAAAAAATTGCTGGTCAAAATATCTGAGTTACGCCATACTGGCAGCCATTAACGCTTGGTTTCAACATAAATTCTAAGCTATGGACATCGTGACAAATGGACACGGAGTCCAGCCCCTGATGGAGCATCACTATGTGGTGTGTGCTTTACATGGGACATCCCACAAAAATATTCCATTCAGTGTTTCACTACATCTCACGCTCGGGCATCTCGGTGTGAAGTCTGCATGTTCTCCCAACTTTTACGTGGGTTTCCTCCGGGCACTCTGGTTTCCTCCCAAATTACATGCACATTAATATGCACATTAAGGCATTTGGCTGTTCCGAATTGACCCTAGGTGAGAATGTGACTGATTGTGTATGTGTGTGTGCTGACCCTGTGATGGTCTGGCAAGCAATTCAGGGTGTATCCCACCTTCACCCAGTGTCGGCTGTGAGAGGCTCCAGCTTCTCCATGACCCTATTAGGATTAAGCGGTTCAGTAAATAAATGAGTGTGTTTCACTCCAAAAATCATCATTCATCATTCATCATCATTCAATCATCATCATCATCATCATCATCATCATGATTTGACCTTCCTGTTATTAAAAGAATAAACTCCTCTGACGCAGTGCGAGATTGTCAGTGACCTCTAAAAAAGCGGCAACTAATTTAAGGAAACTCCTCCAAATTGCAAGTCGACCCTGAATGTTAATCAGGCCTTAATTGCAATCCTGCGACTAGTGGAAAACGCAGTGCTTGGCAAATGACAGGTGCTTGATCCTGATCAATATCAGGCATGCTACTATCAATTGCTAAATCAATAGTGTTTTACTCGTGTGACCAATCTTCGTGTTTGCTGCAAATGAGCTTGCTAACAGAGTACGCATAGGTGAATAGCTTGATCATTTAATATTTACCCATCAACAGACCAATACACCAATTTCCAGAAGCAGGAAACTGGATATTTCTTCAATACTGGTTTAGTTATAACCTAAAGTAAATGTAGTGGTTATTTCTTTGTCCTGTTGACAACCACTATGGTGGCCTAGCTGGAGAGTCTGATGCGAACTTCCAAGTAAAGAATAAGGTCCAGATGAGTAAAGTCGAACATATTGTAGGATTTATTATGAAAATAAAGGAGGATATAATGCTCAGAAGGCATAAAACTTCATTGGAATAAGAATTAACAAGATAAACCAAGGATTTAGCTTCTTCTTGGTTGTCGGGTCAAAGACCATTACTTCCTGCTCCAGCCACACCCTCCTAGGTAACATCACTTGTGCATATAGAATAGATGGCCACTTGACCACAAGAGGGAGAAGAGGGGGAGACTTGCAAAAGACAGAATAGAAAAAATAAATGTAGCAAAATTAAATAAGAGTTTTGGCTCCTACCCATCCGGCCCCTAAGTGTTTCAGGCTTAACATAAAACGGTTACTCAATATTATATAAGGTGCCAATAAACAGAAATGATAATGAAAGACATACCTTACATGTTCTTTGATCTGGCCATTAGTTTGCATCTTCTAAGAGCAGGCACAGTTTAGTAATTGGCCTTTCTATAACACCTGTTTTTGGTTTTGAGCTTGACTGACCGGACCAGTCAACTGGAATCAGGCTTTGTCTCCTGGATTCTTGCCAGAGGCCAGGAAGATCTTGGGGAGGTAGGGTCAGCTATAACCACACCATCCCCAATCTTGAGGTTCTCTATTACTTTGGACCACTTCTGTCTTTCTTGCTTACTATTGGACCAAAATAGTCCATGCCAACATTGATGAACGGGGGAAGGTCAGGCCTACTTTTTTCAAATGGCAAATTCTAAATCTTTTGTTGTGCTGTTTTGTTTTTTAGGCGTCTGCAGGTCACACATTTTGCGATGACACTCCTTGCTGCACTGTTGGCACTCATGATCCAGTACCTTTTCCGCAAGTGGCTGAGGATGTAATTTTTGCTGCAGTGTCCATATGTTTCATGGATATAGTGAAGTAACAGACTGAAGACGTGAGACTGTTTTGGGAGGATGATGGGATGCTTCATCGTCTCTTGACACCCGTCCTCCTACCTCGAGCAGCCCGTCTTTAAGGAAAGGATCTGACCTGTAAATTTTGATCCATTTTGGAACAAAAGGTGGCATTGTTTTTACTTTTCACATTCAACAGGGAATATCTGTCTTGGAGTAAATGACAAAACTGCCCTCTCAGTCCTTTCAAGGTCATCTAGGGATATGCACTGCCTGCCAAGTTTCAACTTGAAGACTGCTGACCTCGAATCACGAATAATAAGTATCAAAAAAGAAGTACTTAAAATTATCTACAAAGTACTTGTGAAACATTGGGGGAAATTTTATGATGGCTAATGTAACATTTATCGAAAAGTCATCTAAAAAACCTTGAGAACATCACAATGTCAGTGAAAGGTCTTTTAATGTTCCAGGTCATTTCTGGCACCGGATCCTGTGTAGCTCGTTTGAGCCAGTAAATGCCATCTGTGACTGATGGAAAGACATGAGCAATGAGTGCATTAGCCAGCCTTATGCTGAGGGGGTGGAGGACTAAAGTGTTGTGTTAGACCTGCAGCATCCAATAACCATTTAATGACTTGATGCAAGAAGCACTGGGACTCAACCAAGGATTCACACAGGCGGTCTGGATCAGTGACAGGCTCCAAAATGAGAATGGGTAAAAATATGCAAATAAATAAATAATTTTTTTTCCCCAGACTTTGACATTTTATGCTGGACTGAGAAAAAAAAAAAAAAATGAAGACCCACAGAAAGCTTGTTGAGCACCTGTATCACCAAACATCCGTGTAAAATACACAGTGAAACCTCCAGCAAAAAATATTCAACATCACTGCACAAATGAAAAATTCCACACAAAATGTTTGCAGGCCGGCACGGTGGCACAGTGATTAGCACGTTCGCCTCACAGCAAGAAGTTCCCGGGTTCGATTCTGCCAGCTTGAAAATTTGAAGGCGATTCTTGAGATATAGGCGTGCGTAGCCAAAAAATAAAAATAACACAAAAGCACAAACTGACATTAGTGAAAACAATACCAGCTACACTATCGCAGCTGGGAATGATGGACTCACAGGGATCGACTGGTGTCACACAACAGAATGATGAGCAGAACAAGCTGGCAAAAAAAAAATCATTTGGTAAGTTACATTTCTAAACCAAAACCTGACTATTCTAAATAGAACTGTGTTGAATCATCTCCACTTTAAAACATCAGACCCGGATTATTTTACTTCATGCACATCTCCAGGTGGTACTCTAGATCTGGGTAAAAATTATATCGAAATCCATCAAGCAGTTTAGGAAATGTAGCTGAGAAGCTTCCACGGACAGACGGATGGACAGACAGGGCGATTTAGAATGTTCTGCTAGTCGACAATATAAAAAAAAAAAAAGTCAGACCCTTGATTTGTTTGCTAAGTTTTAAAAAGTGTGGTGTTTCTACAATAAATTTTTTGGTTTTTTTAAAGACTACTGGCCCTGCCACCTACCTATAATTACCGTTATTAAAATTGCACTAAACGGATTTCTTTGTAAATTTGCATGCAAGTAGGCTGTACCATGGAAATGCACTGACAACCTTTAAATGGAACTCAGAAAATTTGTTTAAATTAAAAAAAAAAAAAAGTGAAAATGTAAAATAATAATAATAAATGTAAAAATTTGCACAAAATTCACTGTTTTTACGATTCGGCAAAAATCGCGGCTCAGAATTTGCTCAAATCCATGTGTTTTATTCCTTGGACAAATATACGTGCATGTGACAGGATATATACATGTTTATGTGTATATACATATATAGATATAAATATAGATATAGAAGTTACACACCTGCGTCTGTTTACAGTTAGGACACGTGTTACTTTTTGCTAATTTCGTTGCAATATTTTGACACATAGATTTTCGGTTGTTATTGAATACTGTTCAAATGATGTATGAAATTGATTTTAATAATTTAATTGACCATTTCGAGACAAAACATTAAACATATATAATTTATTCTAAGTGCTGCATATTCATTGGCAGTAAGTATTGACTTTAAACAAAACTGAGGCATCCCTTCTTTCCAAAATCACAACAAAATGTCCATCCCAAAAACAAAGTTCAGTATGGAATATGACCTCCATTTGACTTAATGCAGGCCATAATTCATCTGCGCACGGGATCTGACGAGCCTCCGTATGTTGTCCTGTGGGATGTTTCTCTGCTCCTCCTGCAATGCCACGGTCAGTTCCTGCCTGTTCTGTGGTGCTGGTACTCGGCATCCAAGCTGATCCCACAAGTGTTTGATGGGTGACAAATCAGGCGGCTACACAGGCCAGGGAAGGACATTAAATGCCTGCTGCTGCAGATATTCCATCATTGATTATCATGTGACTGTCGAGGCATGGTCAAGATTCCACTGCAGAATGCTGTGCATTTTTGCTGAGCTTTATGTAGGCAAGATGACCACTCGTTAAATGCACCCATTTCTGATTACTGAGACCCCCAAACAAACTTGGAGCTGGAAAGAGTCAAGATCCAGAGCTCAAGCTCAGTGAGGTGTGACGGTAAGTAGTGCTGGTACTGGAAATGAGTCATTGGGGTGTTTAGGGTCATTGAAATACCAGTACTCATGCTCAGATAGGATGGTCCCAAAAATATTACAAATAAAAGTTGAGATCAACAGTCATATAGTATTTTACTATATTGCATCAAGGTTCAAAAGGTAAGGGCTCAGTTGAGTACATGAGGATTTTATTCTCATTAGATTTAGGTGCATTAGTTTAAAAATTTGTCTTATTCACAAACCATATAAAGATGTCTAATTTGCATAGAAATATAACCCTGTTTGTTGTTAACAGTGCCGATATTTGTCATATCTGTAAGTCTGTGTTCTATATGTGTCAAATAGATAAAATATATTTTGAAATATAATATTTAAAAAAATGGCAGATGTTGGTTGATCAGATGACAAAACCATAAACACATCGACAACTAAATAAAGAAAACTGCTCATAACAGTGCAGAAAATTAAAACAAAACAGCAAAGAAAGGAAACTTTAGTGACAAAGAACTTGAGTGACCCATTTAAGTACAACTGAGCTCATCAGAAACAGGAATCCGGTGCAGTCACTAATCAGGTGAGATTGATCGATGCAATGTCTGGAATGGAGTAGGGGGTGGAGTCGACCTGGCTCCTGAATTACCAGTGAATTGTAAAGATTTAACCATTCCAGAGTTTGTATCTCAATTTTTATTTCATTTTCCAAATCCATTTATCCTTCATTAGGATTGCAGGGAGGCTGCAGTCCATCCCAGCTGACTCCGGCCGAAGGCAGGGTACACCCTGAACAGCTCGCCAATCCTACGAGGGGTCAACAAAAACATACACAACCATTCACACTCACACTTACACCTAGGGGCAATCAAGAACATTAAATTAGCCTAATATGTGCGTGTCTTTGAACTGTCGGAGGAAACCGGAGTACCCGGAGTAAACCCACACAAGCATGGGGAGAACATGCATGTTGCTACAGAAACACCATCGCCGAGCACAGAGCACAAATCCAGGAACTTCTTACTATGAGGTGGACGTGTTCTCCAGTACCGTAGTGTTTTATTATTTTTTTTATAAAATGCTGTTGCACAAGTCAACTGGATATTCTAGACTGTCCATTGGTTAGCGTGAATGGCGGTTTGTGACTGTGTTAGGCCATAGACTGGCGATCTGTTCAGGATGCACCTGACCCGAAGTCAGCTAGGATTGGCACCAGCTCCCCCCGCGACGCTGATGGATAAGCTGAACAGATAATGGGTGGACGGATTTTCAGTAGATTGGATGATGAACCTTTAGTTTTCCTGCTGAATCACTCTGATATATTGTTGTGACACTTTGTGTGCTTGATAAAGGCGTCTGAAGGTGCTTGTATGAAGACTTTGATCGCACCTGCGCTTGGACGTCAGCATCAACTTCACTTAATATCGCAGTGTAAGACTCGATTTCTCAGTGTGTGTTATTCAGGTGTGCTCACCTCTGGTATGATGCAATGCTTTGACATGCCTGTGAACTGCGCTTCCACTTTCCCCTCTGTATGAAGGAAAGGAACTTTGTAACCTCGGGAGTAAACTGAATAAATAAATAAATAAATAAAAGCTTGAACTTTGCAGAATGCGGGGTGGAGGGTGGTGGTGGGGGTACACACTCTCAGTACCTTACAAGGCTGGACTCACCTTGAGCACAAAGTTATATTCCTAGAATAATAACGAAGGCCGTGGCAGATAAGGCGCTCTCTGGACAAGGACAAGTTTGAAAATCATGGCGTGCATGTACACGAGCCTGCTGAGAGATCGCCGCTGGTTTAAATTGCAAAGATGGCTGTCAAAATGAATGAGGCGTCTTCGGCGTCTCTTCTGCCTGCCTTTGAGACTTGCAGTAATTACTCATTGAATGAGGAATGAAGGAATGGGGGCATCAAACAGGCTGCTGACACTGTCATATTTTTCAGCAATAACTGTATTTTCTCACGAAAGCTTCGGAGGTGACGTGGTGGTCATTTTTTAATGAGTCCAGGCTACAAATTATGTATTGAGGCATGTACTGAAGTTAGTTTAAGTTAATTTTGTGGCTTTATTATACTATCACATAGCTTTAACATGGCCTCAATATATTATCATGTTTCCACAGTACATTATCTCATAACCTCAATGTATTATCTTGTAGCCACAATATACACTGCCCGGACAAAAGAAAAAAGTCACACTCTAATATTTTTATGGAGAGCATTTAGCCTTGAGCTCAGCATGTAATCTCCACGGCATTGTTGCTCCAGTTGGTCCGGTCGAGGCTCAGCAACATTAATGTGGCAATAAAATG
>JBCNYH010000013.1:4381241-4394098 GCA_039654325.1 Tandanus tandanus
ACACACACACACACACACACACACACACACACACACACACACACAGAGAGCAGTTGGGGGTTAGGTGCCTTGCTCAAGGGCACTTCAGCCACAGAGGTGGAGGAAGGGAAGGTGCAGCTTCAGGAATCAAACCAGCGACCTTTAGGTCCCAAACACACTTTTCTAACCATTAGGCCATGGCTGCCCCAAAGAATCCATTCCCTGACCGGGAATCGAACCCGGGCCGCGATAGTGAGAGCACTGAATCCTAACTACTAGACTACCAGGGACACAATTTGGAACAGCCAATTATGCTAATGTGCATGCCTTTGGACTGTGGGAGGAAACCCACACAAGCTCAGGGAGAACATGCAAACTCCACACAGAAATGCCCGAGCCGGGGACTCAAACCCAGGACCTTCTTGCTGTGAGTCGGATGTGCTAACCGCAATGCGACCATGCTGCCACTAGTGAATTCTTCCAAACAAAAATACAACACAGTCCATTTATGCACCTGTAAAATGTACTAAAACTAAAATTAAAAGTAAATAAGTAAAACTAAAAATTAATGGGTCATATCTCCACCACGTTGCATCCTGAACTTGGTGTCTGTTTGGGTTTTGTCTGGATTCTCCAGTTTCCTTCGAATAACATGCTAAAATGTGACATCTTTGGGCTCCTGAGTGGCACATTGACAAGGTGCTTGACTATCAACCCGGAGATCGCAAGTTTGAATCCAGGTTGATGTCGCAGTCATCCGTGACCGGTGATTGACCGGATGGATGACATACGCTCCCCTGTCACTCACAGCAATCACCAGCCAATCCATGGGCATTTATACAAAACGGGACCGATAGCAGTTTTCCTCCGAGTCTGTTAGGCAGCCTTCAAATGCACATGAGCAGAATGGTGGTTATATGTGATAAGGAGTCAACACTTGACGGGGTGGGGATTGTATACGACTAAAATTAGGGGGGGGGAATGGGGGAAAATAAATAAATAACATTTATAAAGCTAAAGAGGTCTTCATCTATTCATCTATTCATGGTATTTGGCAGATGGATTTATGAGAAGAAATGTACAGAAGTGCTCTGAAGTCTCTTTAAAGTAATCTAGTAAGAGAAATACACATGCAATGCTCTTTACCTCCACTAGGAGGTTATGTTGTGTTGGTTTGTTAGTTTGTCTGTTTGTTTGTTTGTGTGCAATATAAATGAAGATTTTCTCCACAGATTTTGATGAAATTATTGTCTAGAGTAGGGTGTGGTGCAAGTAACAAACCATAAAATTTTGCAGGTGATCCATACATGGGATCATGTTGGAAAAAAGTCCTGAAATCCCCCCAAAATCCCTGTCTTTAACATGAGGCAGAAGGAAAAAAATCATATCTCAGCCAAATCTTATCGGCTTTAGTTCTAATTCACATCACACATGCAGAGTACCAGAATGTTGGTGTAGAAAAGAGTTGACCCTGAAAGGTCAAAGTTCAAAGTCAGAAATAACAATTTTGTGAAGGTTGGTATATTTCAAGATTTTGCGCACAGAATTCTTTAAAGAATTCTTTAAAGAAACAAATTACTTAAAATTCTGAACTGTGTAGCATGATCAGCTCAATATTGTGAGTGACCTTATGACCTGGTGGAGGTTTTCGAATTCACTATTTAAATGATAATTATGTACTTCAGAATTATTCCATGACCTTCATACAGTAACTAGTCTTGATATATACCTTTCTTGTATACTGAGAGAAGGTGTATTCAGGCGAGCAGTGCTGGTGTGATTAGTGCCTAAGTGTAGTAAGTAGGTTCTGGTCTGTTTTTAGCTTTGTGGGCAGACATAAGTGTTTTAAATGTGATGCTATAGGAAGCCAATGGTGAAAGTGTAGTAATAGGGTGATATGGGAGAACTTAGGAAGGTTTTCTCACTCAGACATGACTAACGTAACAGTCTTAAACTCATGCTTAACCGTAATTTCAATATTTATGCTGCAAAACATGTTCAATGCCTTTACACATGTACTTCTGTTGAGGCTCTGGGCTCCGCTTTCAAATTAGGCAAAGGGCTCACACCACTGAACCTACCAGATTTTTTTTTCTTGAGTATAGATGTACAAGACATGCTTTCTTATTAGGAATACTATAAAATTAACTGCAGGGACACTTAGCAAATAGGCGCTGTTACAATATCCTCTTGACTCCCATTGTATGCTGCATAGCCTAGCTCCGCCCCCTCCATGAGCCTTATTTCCAGCGCTTCCACTGTGCCTGCTGAGCCTTCGTTGAAGGAGCGCTGTAGTTCTTCCGCCTAGAAACCCTGAAACTCTTAGAATGTGCCTTGTGCGCCACTAGAGGGCCATAGAAGAGAGCAGACCATGACAGGGCCCTATATGGCTAGTGGTTTTAATTACCCATCTGCTCTTCTTATGATACGTTTTGTGGAACGTGGATGTGACCAAATTAATAAAATAATTCTCTTGATTGAAGGTTTCATAACACAGCTGAGGTGTGACCTTTCAAGGTCCCTCAAGGTTAAAGGTAATTGTCTCATTGCGATGTCCATGTATTGTTTCCTATTAGGGTTCCATACTAACAGCATGTCTATTGGCGCTCGTTTCGAATAAAGTTATAAGCTCGCCAACACTTTGGAGCCTTGCTCTGACCTTCACCTTTGACCTAGGCATTCCAAAATCAAGTCTTCCCTGGGACTCAGATAGGGTAATGGTCCCACCAAGTTTGGTGAAAATCCGTGAACGAACTGACAAACAAACAAACAAACAAACAGAGAGGTTCACAGACACCGGTGATTACAACACCTCCACCAAAACTTTATTTTGGGTGGAGGTATTAAAACAAAAGCAATAACCTGGGAGGGATATAAAACGGGAAAAAGCACACAAATTTAATACTAGAAATCACAAAGACATTCAGATACCTGGCAAAAAGAACTCGTTTTTTTTTTTTTATTTGGATGTAAAAATGTCTAAAATGGTGGTGGTGGTGGTGGTGTGTGTAGGGGAGGTTATGAGGACTATAACTTTTGTAGCTGCCAGCTTGTCCTTTGAACATGTGTGCGTCTGCAGAAAAGTTACAGTAGCTGGTTAGATGGCACTAAAGCTCTGGAGGTATTATTAACACAGACGAGGTCTGAGATATTGCTCCTGGTAATGCTAACTGTAAATCATGTGAGTGGAAGTGTGTTTCCGAGATGTTCAGGATAAGCAGATGTAAAATAAGAGTCATGGGATGAACGCAGGACGGTGTTTATGATTACAGCAGCATTTCTTGCGTACACACTACAATCCCTCGTCTTAAATTCAGAAAAAGTTAATTTAACACTGAGGATTTTACCAGTGTACAAATCTGCAATATCTGGGTACGGTTAGTGATACGCTGACACGAGCATGTGATTTGAGTACAAACTGCTTTTAAAGTCTATAAAGTGTCCATACTAAAGCATTTAGGGTAATACAAAGTGAGTCCCAAGTACAGAATCCCACGAAACTAAAAAAACGAAAAGCCAAAGTTCTAGTGCCTGAGATGTTTACCTTCATATCTGAGTCCAAAGGTGACATCCCGCTCAGTACTTCCCCTCAGCTCATATCCTTGTTTGTACCTGTCTTTCCAGGGAGCCTAAGCCCTTCCTGATCCATAATAAAGCTCAAACGAAAGCAGCAGGATTAAAGGTCACTGTCTCCTGGCAGTCCTACTGTTTTCGTTCATAATCATCAGGTGCTAAGGCCAAAGTCTGCTTTGTGTCGGAGTTCTGTATACGACAGAGGGCAGCGGTCAGGGCTGAATTGCTCTTTGAACTGTTAAATGTTTATTTTTGGTGTTATATTTGAGGAAAAGGTTGTAACTTGCCCCTTATAACGGAAGGTGGGTGTTTATTAAGGTGATATGGGTCTAAAATGTGCAGGCAGATGATAAATTTAAGAGGAATGACACTGATTAGGGATTTATTATTACTTAAAGAGTTACATTCATTCTTGATATGTAGTACTGTATATGCCGGGAATATGACAAATTAATGAAGCATAAAACACAATGTTTTATTAACATGCTGGGCCACATTGGGGTGCCAGAACTTATTCTACACATCTCTGGAACTGTTCAAGAGCCATGGACATGCTACATTTCTCTTCAACTGACGTCATGATGATGATGATGATGATGATGATTTACATCCACGTTTCCCGATTGAGTTCATTCAGTCCTATGTATAGGGGCGGAGTCATCATGTAAGAGGCCACACCCATCAAATTAGAAATGATTCCTCTAAAGCATAAAATCGATCAGTTAGAACAACAGCAGCATTCATTTGTTGTAGCGCTTCGCTTAAAGGATATGCGCAGGCCAGCGAAAATAAATAAATGCACCCCGCCCTACATCCACCCTACCCACGTACCAGAGCCACCATGTTTGTTTTATTAATTTGTCTGTTAGGGGGGAAAAAAAGACAGAAGGGAAGCAAACAAAGTTCAAAGTTTATTCCTTATTATGAGAAGCAAAAGGCAGCCCTCGTAACTTAGTAAAGTGATCTCAGACATGGAGCTGGAGAGGAGGAGCAGCGACACCTTTACATCATTGCATATTCGAGAAAGCTGTGAAACTCCATCAGGATCTCAGCTCGCTCTAGACCAGGACTAGGATTTGTTTATTCAGACACACACAAAGAAAAAGGCTGACATGTGGGGTGAAGGGTGAGAATGTAGTCTAAAACAACTACTACTGCTACTAATACTATTACTATGATTATTATTAATATACAGTACATGCCCCAGTTATGATCTAGAAATTAAAATAGCAGATAAGAATATAAATATTTATGTTTATCCATTCATTTATTTATTTTTTAAGCCGTTTAATCCTAATTAGGGTCGCGGGGAGGTTGGCACCCATCTCAGCTGACTCTGGGTGAGGGCGGGGCACACCCTGAACAGGTTGCAAGGCCAACGCAGAGCTAACACACACATAACCATTCACACTCACACTCACACCTATTTGTGAGTGATTTGAAACAGCCAATTAGCCTACTGTGCATGTTTTTGGACTGTGGGAGGAAACCGGAGTACCCGGAGGAAGCACACACAAGCACCGGGCGAACATGCAAACTCCGCACAGAAACGCCTGAGCTGGGAATCGAACCCAGAACCTTCTTGCTGTGAGGTGGACGTGCTAACCACTGCACCACCGTGCCGCCCTATTTATGTCTATTTACTGAAATACCTTGAATAGCCATCCTCCAGCACAACACAAAGCATGTACAGTATAAAATTATTAAAATGTTTAACTTTTCCTAGAGTTATTAAAATGAATTTGTGTCAAGTTCATATTATTTAAAAAATGTTTATCCTTATAATTATTGCCAAACCTCTAAGTGACTAGTAATGTAGACAAGAAACTCAAAATAATAAAGCAGAATAAATTAAATAATAAATGTATAAATTTTAATCGTATTTGAACATCATGGATAATGGAAAAATATACATCAAAAATATATATCGGGGGGAAAAATTGCACAGTATGTCCAAAGTCACAAGCTCTTTTTAAATCTTTTTAAAGTTGTTTTTAAAAAATAGACCACAGGGGTTCAGAAGATACCACCAAAAGGACCATTTCATAAATACCAATATAGAACAAGCATAGCAAGTTTTAAAGCCCCGGCTTCAGCAGTGCAAGTAAATGTCAGGAAACCTAATATACAGTTTTGCCTCTATGACCTTGAAAAGTAGGTCAAGGTCACTCACACACAGTGTTAGCCTAGCACTCATAGTAGTGAAAAGCAGAGCAAGTTTGAAGACCCCAGCTTCAGTGCGCGGCAAGTAAATGTCTGGACACCTAATATACAGTTTTGCCTCTGTGACCTTGAAAAGGTAGGAAACTAAAATGTGATGGACAGACAGACAGACAGACAGACGGACAAAGAGGGGGAACCCATTCCTAAAGCTTCCGAGGGGTGGGAGCTAAGAAATGTTTTTTTTAAAAAGCACAAAATTATATAAATAATTTGTAAAATGCATATATGCATATAATATATACTGCTTATTATATGGCAGTGATGGTACCTGTAACGAACCCATCAATAATTGTTTCTCAGCCCGCCGGCATAATTTCTCTCTCTTTTTTTTTCTCACTCTATTTTTGCTCCATATCCTTGCTTTTGGTTGGTCAATACATCAAATCTTCCATCTGGAATTTTCTTGTACTGACTTCACATGGCCATGGAAAAAAAAAAAAGATTCAACAACAGAAACTCAGATTGCACCTACTATCACTTCCATATAATAAAAAGTACATAAGTATCAATATTTTCAGCCGTCCACCCATCCCACCATCCAGCCATTATCTACTGTATACCACTTATCCGTCAGGTTGTGTATGAGCCTGGAGCCAGTTCTAGTGGAGTTTGGTTATTTTCAAAATACTTTTTTCAGCTATTTTGGGATTTTAGATCCCATTATACAAAGGATTGTAAATGTAACACGGTGTACCTGGTAATTTGTACTGGATGATGTTGTTGTGATACATGGTGTCAGTGATACATGGTATATGCATTCACTGAATTCAAAAATGTTTGTGTTTGTGTGTATTTGTGTGAGCCAAATGGTTTCCTTTTGGTTACTGAGGGTAAGCTATCAGGTTGAGGTGTTTTTGCACTGATTAGCTGCATTACTAATAATTAAAAAATTACTGGAAATGTGTTCTTGTTACAGAACACTAGGTATACCCCCCACGTGGTCAACGGAACACTTAGGATTACCGTGTTTTTACTAAATTTGATTCTTGTAACATGGAAATCAGGTAAAAAAGTTAGTTGGTTTTTGATTAGGCTGACTGGTGTTGTTGTTAACTGCGGTTGATACTGAGGGTAGCTTTCACTTTGACCCCTGTGATGCTGGAAATTGGGTCGAGGTGACCTATTTTTCAAATCTTTAATAGGCATGTTCGTAGGCATATCTGGTATAAATAACACTGAAGCCTGTGCACAATTTTACATGTCTGATTTTTTACATGGCCATGCGCAAAATTCATACGTTCCCTATGACCTAGAAATTAGCTCAAGGTGACCCAGTTTCAGTAGGCTTGAAGACTTTGACACTAAGTACAACCGGTACGAATTTGAAACCGATCCAACAAAAACTGCACGCTCTAGAGTCACCCAGTTTTGATAGGCTGGTAGGCCATGTCGTGGGGTAATGTATTAATATTTTGCTATGCTGGGGTACATGTAATTTTTTACTCACTTTGATCTCTGTGACCTTGAAAACTAGATCAAGGTGACTTAGTTTTTACAAGGTAAACAGGGAAGTCCATAGGCATATCTGCTATCAATAACAAACAATCCTGTGCTAAATTTTACGTGACCACGTGCATATTTCATGTGACCCCTGTGACCTTGAAATTGGGTAAAAGTGACCCAGTTTCAGTAGGGTTGAGGACCATGACATTAAGCATAACAGGTATGAATTGGAAACTGATCCAACAAAAAAATGCACCCTCGAGCTTTAAAGGGCATTTTTGATTAATTGACCTCGGTGACCTTGAAAAATAGGTCAAGGTTACCCAGTTTTGATAGGCTGATAGAGCACGTCATTGGGTAATGCCTGATATAAAATAAACGCAAATCAATTAAGATATGCTGTAGTGCATGTACATTTTTAGTCACTTTGACCTCTGTGACCTTGAAACCTAGGTCAAGGTAACCTAGTTTTTACAAGGTTAACAGGCATGTCCATAGGCATATCTGATATAAATAACAGACAATCATGTGCTAACTTTTACATATCTGACTTTTTACATATTTCATGTGTCCCTTTTGACCTTGAAATTAAGTCAAGGTGACCCAGTTTCAATAGGTTTGAAGACCATGATGCTAAGCATTACAGGTATGAATTGGAAACCGATCCGAAAAAAACTGCACCCTTTAGAATGTTAACGGACATTTGTGATGAATTGAACTCTGTGACCTTGAAAAGTAGGTCAAGGTGACCCAGTTTTGATAGACTGGTAGGAAGTGCCGTAGGGACCATTCAACATAAATTTTAAATAAATCCACAAAGAACCGGCACAGCTAGACAAGAAGTGTCGAAGGCATCTGTGGTGAGCTGCCTGTGAAAACATAATATCCCCTACGCTTTGTGGGGATACAATAACTAGAAAAGCACTCGGAGAGCGCAGACCTCCGCCAAGGCCGTTCAGTACCCCCATATGGTATTGTAAGAAATGCAGCATTTTTATAAATGCAACATCGGTTTATTATTTAAACCCTTCAATGCAAACGTGCAGCCATTTATATGATTGCATTGTGTAGGGGCCCGCCTTGAATAAGAGGCCTTGCGCTCGGATGAGGAAGTATTGATTACTGGATTATTTTTGTGATAATTGGACTAAAAGTTGTACAGAAAGCCTGGAAGTTACGCTTCGGTATGATCCGGACACAATAACTCGGATGACTACATCATCCGTGCTAAAAAATCTTTACAAATTCCCTGCATCCAGACAATAATCTGGATCCCTGCCAAAATGTTATCAATTGTTCCTTGTATCATTTCTGATTCATCCTGAAAATTTCATCAAAATCCGTTCATACGTTTTTGATTAATGTTGCTAACAGACAGACAAACAAACAAACAAACAAACAAACAAACCTACAAACCAAATGTAATCACTCGTTCAGTCATTTTCTGAACCGCTTTATCTTAATTCGGGTTGCGGGGAGGCTGGCGACCATCTTAGCCGACTCTGGGCGAGGGTGGGGTACACCTTGGACAGCTCGCCACGCCATTGCAGGGTATCATAATAATAATAATAATAATAATAATAATAATAATAATAATACTGCCTGGCGAGCTGTCCAGGACTGTCCTCTGCCCTCGCCCAGAGTCGGCTGAGATGGGCGCCAGCCTCCCTGCGACCCTAATTAGGATTAAGAGGTTCAGAAAATGAATGAATGAATAATATTAATAATAATAATAATAATAATAGTGTTAGTGGAAAGTTCTTACAGGGATCACCATGTGCAATGTGTGTGTGTGTGTGTGTGTGTGTGTGTGTGTGAGAGAGAGAGAGAGAGGAAGTGCTGGACCTCTATCTCACTCTTAACTGTGTAAATCCTTAAGCTTGTCTCTTCCTCACCCAGAGAGGAACCTGAGCAGCAGAAACAGCTCTACTGTCGCTTTAAGACTATAGGAGGAGTGTAGCCTGTGTGTGGGTGTGTGTGTGTGTGTGTGTGTGTGTGTGTGTGGCAGTGGGATGCCTAGGATCACCGATCCCACTCGATCCATCGCAGGAGTGCCGAAGAAAACCGGGTCGTACTGAGAGTTTATCACATGAATCTGACATTGTGCGGCGAAAAAAACTGAAATAAAGAAAGAAAGAAAGAAAGAAGAGGAAGAAGAAGCGGCGACGTGGACGCGGCGGCGGCGCGGGGACGCGCATTTCCAAAAAAAAAAAAAAAAAAAAAAAGGGGGAGAAAAAGACGCAGGGGAGAGATCTCATGAAAAGCCATGTGAGTGAGCAGGTAGGGAGCTGACGGGGGGAGAACTGGGTCCTGTAGGATGATCATGAATGAATGAATGGATGGATGGATGGATGGATGAGACGCGCGTCTGTACGCACAGCCCGAGCGCCCAGTGCGCCAAGCTGCGTATGTGCGCACCAAATAAACAACCGAACCCCGCTCTCTCAGACTGGGTACATACACAGAACCTACTGCTGATCTCTCCAGGGTTCTCTTCTGCGTCCCTGTGCGTGTCACCCAGTGTTAGAAGGTAGACTTTGGGTCAGACAGGAGTGGGATGTTTTGCCTCTTGCGTGCTCACAGTCACACAGATGGCATGAAATCCAGACAGCATTCATGACCAGACGTTCAGGAGGTCGCTACTTTATACAACTGCAAGAATTCTTACTGCTCACACTTTATTTAATAGATCAAATCTCCATAATGCGTTCAGGATGGTTTTTAGGAAGCGTTCCTGCATCATGATTCCTAGGGCTCGACCCAAACCCCTGTAACTCTTCCTATATATATTAAAACATTACAATATTACTAGATCATGTTATGAATCATGGCACAAAGGCATGCACACATTTGACTTGTTATGTCTTAGCATTTCCTGCCAGTACCAGTGCTATAAAGCTTCATAACACCTATTTTACCTGTTCTTAGGGTTATTAGGGAGACCAGTGTTATAAGGCTTTATAAGAAATGCTATACTCAGTCACGTGGTGCTTGTATTTCTTTTCTTTGGGGGATTACTTCTATCTGTGATTACTGGTTATGATCACGTGAGTTTGGAGGCAGGATTTGAGTTCTTGGTTGATATTATATAAAAGCATTATGTCCTTGTGCATTTATAAGCGTTCGTGTGCAGTTATAAAGTAAAAGTGGTATGATTTGATGATCATGATGTTAATGAGCATTTGTAGAGCACTGTAGCAGTGGTCTCAGAACAGGTGAAATATGTCTTCATGCATTATGACATGTCCTGCTTTATAATGTGCTATGAGTGTGTTTATAAACATTTGTGTCCTGGTGTATGAGCTCATACCAAGTTAAATGGGCACATGCTTCAAGCTCTTAGTCTAAATACAGCCTTATGTGACTGAACATCAGGTCTCGTTAGAACGGGGTGAATGTGCCTTATAATGCATTATGTCGCTGTGTGGTATAAAGCTTTATACTGCGCTTTTAGAACATTGTATGTGTGCATTCATGAACATTTGCATACAGTTATACAGGTTTACGTCAGGTTAAAGTATTGTAAGGATGAGCATAGCATTTGTCACAACGCTTTATAGCAATGCTCTTGCTAATAATGCTAACAGGGAAAGTGAATGAATGAATTCGAAAGTAGGGCTGGGAGTCACCAGGGACCAGCCGATACGATATTATCACGATAACTAGGTGCTGGTTTGATTTGTATTGTGATTCTGTAAGTATCGTGATTTTATAAATATCCTGATCTGATATTACACTTTTTTTTTTTAGCTTTTTAAAATCATTATACCATGTAAAAGAAAGTTATGTCATCGATCTAAAGCTTTAAACCATGATAGCTTATCATTCATTCATTTGCAGAGCCGTTAAATCCTACCAGGGTAACAGGGAGGCTGGGGGAAGGCGGGGCACACCCTGAACAGCTCACCAGACCAATGCAGGGCCAACACATACAACATACATCACATTCTCACTCACACCTCGGGGCAACTTGGACCAGCCAGTTAGCATGGGGAGAACATGCCAACTCAACGCAGAAATGGCCCTGTCAGCCACAGGGCTCGAACCCAAGACCTTCTTACTGTGTATAATACATCATGGATACACGACTCACTTGCCATTGCCATTTTATTTACTCCATTTAAGGAGAGAGAGAGTAGGTCATCAAGTGGTCAGAGCTGTGATCATCGATGTTGGTATTGATCCTGTGTTAGGGATACGACTCCATCTAGTCTCGTTCTTAATGTAGCTACATAACTGCAAGGTGTTGTGTGTAAGCTGCTGGAACATAAGTCATGTCTAAAAATTCCGATTTCAAGCCAAAGTCGTTAAAGGATGTGTCATGTTAATGGAGTATCGCATATAAATGCCGTTTTAAGCGGGTTTATTAAGTCATAAATCAAATATGATAATATATGATAGGATTCATGTTGCACCGTATGAACGTGGTACACTTTTCTCAGCAGTGCGCGCATCGGTAGGATTTATAATTTATATCACTGTTACCGACTGTTAGGTTTTGGGGACGGGGTGGAATGGGTTCTGGTTTGGGGCTTATACATGAAGTTAGAATTTCCCTCAATGGATATTTGCGGTAAGAGCTTCTACCAACTAGAACTCTGTGGCTGGTTGAACGGTAGGTATGTTTTCTCATACATAGTAACTAGCTGGGGCAGCATGATGGTGGTTACCACATTTGCTTTACGGCAAGAAGTTAATGGGTCCGAGTCCCGGTCATTGCTTTGTGGAGTTCTCCCAGTGCTTGCATAGGTTTCCTCCAGGTACTCCGTTTTCCTCTGACAGTACAAAGACATGCACATTTGGCTAATTGGCTGCTCCAGATTGCCCCTAGGTGTAAGTGTGAGTGTGAATGGTTGTGTGTGTTGGCCTGGTCTAGCGAGCGTCGCCCGGTGTTGGCTAAGATAGGCTTCACCCTTCCCGCAACCCTAGCAGGATTAAGTGGCTCAGCAAATGAGTGTGTGAGTGAGAGAGAAACCCTCTGGCTATTTTTAACTTTCACTCATGAGAACTAAGAAGTCGTCAAGATGTAGTGTCCTATAAGACAAGTCCTCAAAAAGGAAAGAGGAAAGAAAAAGACCTTGTTAAGTTAAAGGAGTGTATAAAGCAATAATCATGTATAAATATTATATTAGGAGGAGTTATAGTACAATTAGGCATTATTGCTGTTTGCATTTAACAGGTAGTGTGAATGTTTTCGTGTGTGTGTGTGTGTTTGTGTGTGTGTGTGTGTGTGTGTGTGTTGGCCCTGCGATGGTCTGGTAAGTTGTTCAGGGTGCATCCCACCTTCTCCCCGTGCTTGCATGGGTTTCCTCCGGGTACTCCGTGTTCCTCCGACAGTCCAAAGACATGCACACTAGGCTAATTGGCTGTTCCAGATTGCCCCTAGGTGTAAGTGTGAGTGTGAATGGTTGTGTGTGTGTTGGCCCTGTGATGGTATGGTGAGCCTCACCCAGTGTGGGCTGAAATAGGCTCCAGGCTCTCTGCTACCCTAATAGGATAAAGCGGTTCGGCAAATGAGTGACTGAGTGAGTGTATTTTATAGGTGGTGTGTGTTTGTGTATGTTTTTGTGTGAGTGTGTGTGTGTGTGTGTGTGTGTGTGTGTGTGTGTGTGTGTGTGTGTGTGTGTGTGTGTGTGTGT
>JBCNYH010000013.1:4440952-4456515 GCA_039654325.1 Tandanus tandanus
GAGTGGTTCAGTTTTTCCCTCATCGATTCAAGACGTCGGTGAGAAATGAACCCGACACTGGATGGGAATAAATGTTACGTTGCTTAAGTTTGTTGAAACAATGGCATGACGATTACGTGCTGTAAGCAAGGCTAAAGGCGGAACAACAACATTTTTGTTTATGTGATACTTTTTGGCGGGCAGTGATTATATTTAATTAGAACCAGTTTGCTGCTGCTAAAATCTTGTTTAAATGCGAATAATCTGAATTAAATTGAATCGTTTTTGACAAACAGCAGGCTGTGGCAGACAAAATGAAAGTGTAAGCACAGACAGTATATCTGTGATTCATATATATAACTATTTCTGCTGTAAGATTAAGGATTAGGAGATGGGAAATGGATAAAGGCGTGGGTGATAAGGCATATTGCATATAATGTAAATTAGAAATGCACTGTGGTGACCCGGTTACTCGAGAAAAGATTGAGAAAAAGAATAAAAATGTGGTTTCTTTTTCCACTAACATGTTTTTGAGATGTGTTTGGGTTGTGCTTCATCTTCTACCTTTCAGAAAGTATTTATTTAAAACGGATGTTTAATTGATGCACTTTCACATTTTTTCTTTAAAAACACTTCAAAAAATGTAAAGTTATAAAAGACTGAGTTCTTTTTTTTAACTCATGGATGCCATGTGGTTGTTCTGTAATTAAGTAGAAAACAATCCAGCGTTTCAAGCGAGTTGTGTAATTTATGCAGACTTCACACTGTGCATTGCGAATGATCAGACGTCTGCTTGTCGTCTCTGATTGGATATTAAAGTGTCGTTTTCGGTTGAAGTCTCGCAGTAGTGGCGTTATCTAACTCGCCTTCAGCCCTATTCTGTCACAGCTCGGTCACATCCTTGAAAACTCTCTGTTCTTCCGGCGCCTGATTTTGGCTCTTGATGACTGCAGAGGCTTCACTGTCTTATTAACTTCTCTCCCATCTCTGGAGAAGGCAGGAGACCCAGGCGCTCTCTTTCCTTTAATGTGCTGGCTTTTCTTCAGTCATTTAATTAAGAATGGGGAGATTATTCAAGCCACAGTCAGCTCCCTCTCCCTTCCAGGGCCTCATTTATCTCTGATTAAATTTGTAATATTCAGTAACTCGAGTTTGCTGGCTGTTTCCGGGGATGGCAAAGAAATTGGAGCGATTGTGACAGTGAAGAAAAGGTTGACAGAACAGTTCCGTAAAAAATGATGGAAAGTACAGCAGAAGGTGATTTTTTTCCACCTGTCCTTCATGTAATGAATAAAAAATTTGGGGATGTTTTGTACTAGGAAAAAATCAACAACAGAGTAGCGTGATGAAGCTAAATTACGTTTCCTACTTGATACATATGCATTCTACAACAGTTAGTAACGGACCACTAATGTGATTGGTCGAGCAAGGTTCCACGTTCATCAACTCCGTAGAATAAGGCGGTGTCACATAGGAAATGATAAGTGACAAGGGTCTAAGTTGACATGCGAATCGCTTCATGACACAATCAACTCGTGCTCATGTCCAGCTCTGGTTGCCTAGGTAACCCTTTTGCATGGTTCTCGTTACCAAATGTTTCTGAGTGAAACCGTTTGCAGTTAACCGCTACTGAAGTGTAGATCTTCATTGCAAATTGTGCTCGTAGCCAGCTCTGGTTGCCTAGGTAACTCTTTTGCATGTTTCCCACTTCCAAGTGTTTCCGAGTGAAACCGTAAGCAGTTAACAGCTAGTTCCTTACATGAAGTGTAGATCTGCTAGCAGTTTCTTGCTAGTTTACTGAATAATGGGTCCATGTCTGTGTTCCCCAGAACCTATGTTCCCTAACCCTAACCCTCTTAACATTGAAAATGTGAAATGATGAATATTCCATAAATTGTTACTTTGAAGATCCATTAATTTAATAAGAACTGGGAAACATAGGTACTGGGGAACATCGGGTCTGGGCAACTTAGGGACTGGGGAACATCTGTACTGGGAACATCGGGTCTGGGGAACATCGGGTCTGGGGAACATCGGAACTGGGGAACATAGGGACTGGGGAACATAACATATGGACTTGGGAACATAACATATGGACTTGGGAACATAACATATGGACTTGGGAACATATGGACTTGGGAACTTAGGGACTGGGGAACATCGAGTCTGGGGAACATAGGAACTGGGGAACATACAGACTGCGGAACATAGGGACTGGGGAACATACGGACTGGGGAACATAACATATGGACTTGGGAACATAGGGACTGGGGAACATAGGGACTGGGGAACATTGGGTCTGGGCAACTTAGGGACTGGGGAACATCGGTACTGGGGAACATCGGGTCTGGGGAACATCGGGTCTGGGGAACATCGGGTCTTGGGAACATTGGAACTGGGGAACATCGGGTCTGGGGAACATAGGGACTGGGGAACATTGGGTCTGGGGAACATTGGGTCTGGGGAACATTGGGTCTGGGGAACATAGGGACTGGAGAACATCGGGTCTGGGAAACATAGGGTCTGGGGAACGTAGGGTCTGGGGAACATAGGGTCTGGGGAACATAGGGACTGGGGAACATAGGGACTGAGGAACATAGGGACTGGGGAACATAGGGACTGGGGAACATAGGGACTGGGGAACATAGGGACTGAGGAACATAGGGACTGGGAAACATAGGGACTGAGGAACATAGGGACTGAGGAACATGGCTGATCCCCTAATTAATAGCTTATTTTGTCATTAGATTATGTTTGCTTATATAATCATTTCTTGTGCATCATGAACCGGGAAGAGTTAAAAGTAACAATATACACTTACGGGAAATGGCAAACATTTTGGAAACACGGACCCAAGCATCACGTTTCCTGTTATTATCCCTGTGAAATAAGGCAATACTGAGCTGCTCTTCTATGTTGATGTAGGTGGAGTCATTAAACTCATGTCTTGAACTTTCACTTCGGAAAACTGGGGAACTCAGTGTTTGGTGACACGGCACGGCAGTCAGTATCATCGTCGTTGTTGTCTTCTCCTGTCCTTTTGTGGACAGGAGAAGATGGATGCATACACCAGAGCTCTCTGCTTCCTCTCTCTCTGCTGCTGTTTATCCATAACTCTATTTGGGATTGAGGTCCGACTTCCAACCTACACACTCACACCTGGGGGCAATTTGGAACAGCCAATTAGCCTAATGTGCACGTCTTTGAGCTGTGGGAGGAATCCGGAGCACCTGGAGGAAACCCACACAAGCACAGGGAGAACACGCTAACTCCTCACAGAAATACCCAGGCCGAGCCCTGGAATTGAACCCAGGACCTTCTTGCAGTGAGGCGGAAGTCCAATCCACTGTGCACCCGGGTATTCGGTATAATTATCAACAATTGATTTCACAGTGAGAATGTTCTGGGTTCGAATCTCACCTAAGGACCTTTCTGTGAGTGTGAGAGTGAATGGTTATTGCCACAACAGCAATGTGGATGAAGAGAGAGAGAGAGAGAGAGAGAGAGAGAGAGAGAGCTAGCAGAGATGCAGTACCTTTAATATAACTCTGTGATTTGGAGGTGCGCGAAGGTTCAGACTTGCTGCTATAGAAAATAGAAATTGTGTTAGCACTTATTTTGGGGGCTCACACGTCCTCATATCTCTCCGATGTGTACGATTGACTCGAATAGATCTACACGCACGCCGCAGAAAATATACGCGCATGCATTTCTGGCGCGGCCCTGTCGAGGTTCTAGAACCCGAGCCAAGATCCTGAGCAGCCGAGCGTGACACCGGTTGCAATATTTTGTTACGAGCCAGATAAAGAAGGAGTGAACGCAGCACCCTCACGCGCTCTCTGTGCCCTTTTGGGTGGAAATGGTTAACTGTTATTGGCACTCCCAGGTGCTCATCCTTTCAGCAGACAGCAGGGGATGTTTCCCCCCCCCCCCTCTCACTAACTCTCTACCTCTATTGCCGGCTTTCTGCAGCCCCCGCTTTGTGTGACAGCTGCCTAATTGGGCATTCTCCCTTCGTCGTGAGGCTGCCTCCCCCGGCCCCGGCTGCTGACGAATGGCAGCGGATTACAGATGAGGACACACTGACCCCTTCGACCTTCTCCGAACAGGAGGAGGGGCTTGTCAGGCGAAGGGAGGAGGGGCTTGGCATTTCAGGTCATCAGAGAAAGAGGTCATGAGAAGGTGGAAGATCTGCCAGGTGGCCGGTGACAAAGTGTCACCTGATGTCAGCATGTCAAGGGTGTGTTACACAACATGCACCAGAATGTTCTTTTTTTTATTTGTTCTACTTCTCTTTCTTTTCTACTCAGAGCGTCGAGAACGACATTTTTAATGCAGTTGATTTCCGAGCCCTCTTTTTTTGTTTTCAATCACTCTCATTTGCATGTCTCTCTCTCTCTCTCTCTCTCTCTCTCTCGCTCTCTCTCTTTGTCAGTCTCTGTTTCCTCACCAGCACCCTCCTGCTGAGTAGGAAACAGCATCATGGAGGTCAAATCCTTCTGTCTGGGAGTGATAATGATGCTCATTATGTACTCAGTAACCCTTTATTGCTCTGGCTGCGTCCTTATTGACAGAATAAGGACATTGTATTACCGTCTCCTATCAACTGCACAACTGTGTGTTGTGAACTAGGCAGTCTTCATACTCTATAGTGGAATAAAAGACAATGTAGGCCGATCATATTCATAATATTCATAAGGAAAAAAGAACTCTTCATTTAAATGTTTAATATTCCAGATTTTATGTTTAGATGACTAACGCCAGTGACCCGTAACGTCTCTTGATGTCCGAAAAATGCGTCTGAAAAATGCATGTCTATTATACATTTTTAAAAGCGATGTCCCAGTTACATGGCGAAAAAAAGATGATTATAGCACAGCACTGCAGAATTCTACAATCGGATCTGCACAAAGGTTTTGATGAGTCTTCTCGCACAGATCTATAATAAATCACAGATTCATATTAAAGTGCTCGCTCTACGGACGCTCAGTGTCTCTTACTCGGGAACTTCAGCTGGTAATCATTTTCTGGGAGATGCTCCATTTTCAACGATGATGGGCGTCCACCAAGACCCAATATCACAAAATCCAGAAACAGGCAAAGAGTCAGGCGGTTTACAAACAGGTGAAGATCAATTTTAAAAGCTCAAATATTCCGAAAGCAAATGAGGGTCACAAGCAAAACATATGAACATCACTCACACATTTATTCATTTGCCGAACCACTTAAAGGGTACCTGTGGTGAATTAGTTCATTCATGCATTCGTTTTCTAAGCCGCTTAATCCTAATTAGGGTCACAGAGAGGCTGGCGCCTATCTCAGCCACCTTTGGGCGAAGGCGAGGTACACCCTGGACAGCGCGCCAGGCCGTTGCATCGCTTTCATACCTAGGGACAATTTTTGCATGTTACTGTGCATGTTTTGGAGGAAACCGGAGTACCCGGATAAAACCCATGAAAGCATGGGTTAGAACGTGCACACAGAAACGCCCCGAGCCCAGGAATCAAACCCAGGACCTTCTTGTTGTGTGGCGAACATGATAACCACTGCGCCACCGTGCCGCCATGGTGAATTATTTTAACGAGCTATTTAAAACAATCACGTATAAAAACCGAGGCGTTCCTTCCGGCAATATCAGTCCATGCCTGTTTTTAAAGTGTGCGCGAGTGTTACGACTCTAGGCATGCTCAGAGACATGTTGCCTTTCTGATTGGCTGTTCCAGCCTTGTAATGACACGAATTCATTGGACTGGCTGGGCTACGTCACTGACCCGTGTAGCATAACACATTATCAGCCAGCGCTGGGCTGCACAAACAACAAGCGCAGAAATCGCAGAAAAACATTTCTTTGTGTTCCCAAACCAACTGACGACAGGAAAGCTGAGTCGGCAAAACGTTAGCTGCGTAAGCCATTTGGGATTTACCGTCATGCACATTTCTGGCAGCGTTCTCGTCCTCAGAGTCACGACGTCAACCCCGCCCAATGTGTTGATGTCACATCCGGGGAAAAAATGACTGCAAATCCCTGCAGTTCAGTCCCCGTGTCTGTATCGCTTTAATGTATTACATACACACAAATTATGTTGTAAGGATACCGGTATTTTTTATCCTACTAGGGTTGAGGGAAGGCTGGTGCCGACACTGGGACACCCTGAACAGCTCGCCAGACCATCACAGGGCAACACACACATAACCATTTACACTCACAGTCATACCTAGGGTCAATTTGGAACAACCAGTCAGCCTGATGTGCATGTCTTTGGACTGTGGGAGGAAACCAGGGTACCCAGAGGAAACCCACACAAACATGTGGAGAATGTGCAAACTCCACACCGAAAAACGCCCTCACCGAGCCCAGGAATCGAACCCAGGACCCTTTTGGTGTGAGGCAGACAGGCTAACTAGTGTTCCAATGTGCCACCCCACAAGTGAACATGATCCAAACAATAGTTTTTTCAGACATGTGAACAGAGCTGACTGAATGCTTCACCACGTCCTTGTCATGTGATTGTGCGTACAGTATATAGGAAGCATTCGAAACAAATGGTTGCTGCTTTGTTGCCTCGCTGCAATAAAAATTAAGTGTCTCATCAGGCAGGACTTTCGACTGAGGCCGTCTTTGAAGGACGCTCGTTTCAAACAACCTTTGACATCAGCTTTTATGGAAACATGTGACATCAGCATGAGGTTTAATCAGTCCAAAGAGTTAACTAGTTGGCTAACAGATACCTCATAATTTATATCAAACTAATCTGTTTGGTTACGATTACAGTTTTGTTACAGTTATAAGTACAATGTTTATTTCTTGGTACGGATTTAAACATTAAATAAAAAGAAATTTTTATTTATTATTTCATTCATTCATTTTCTAAGCTGCTTAATCCTAATTAGGGTCGTGGGGAGGTTGGCGCCCATCTCAGCCGACTCTAGGTGGGGGTGGGGTACACCCTGAACAGGCCATTGCAGGGCTAACACTCACACAACCATTCACACTCACACTCACATCTAGGGTGATTTGGAACAGCCAGTTAGCCTACTGTGCATATTTTTGGACTGTGAGAGGAAACCGGAGTACCTGGAGGAAACCCACGCAAGCACAGGGAGAACATGCAAACTCCACACAGAAACGCCCGAGCCTGGGAATCGAACCCAGGACCTTCTTGCTGTGGGGCGGACGTGCTAACCACTGCGCCACCGTGCCGCCCATGAAAAGAAATTTAAAAATAAAACAGTGTATTTTTTCTATATAAATTCACGTTTCTGTGACGTTTAGGTTGTTGTATTTTTTCCCCTTCGCTTGAGGAAGATTTATGGGTAATTGGCAGCATCGTGGAGCCATGATCATGTCTTCCACAGGGACAGTTTAACGGCATCTTAGAAGAAACTAAACGAGTAATCGAACAGTTCCGCTCTGTTCCCCAATTTAGGTGTGTGCAGTCAGTAATGAATTAAATCTGAGTGTATGAACTGGGAAATGGATTCCATGGTGGCCATATTTGTAGGCAGGAGTGCATTCTGGGAAATGGTGTCTGATGCTGAATTCACCATTGACATTACAAAGTCCTTGGAGACTTTCTGACGTGGGAAAGTCTCACGGACAGGAGGTTTAATCAGTCACATCTTTAGGACAGGAAGTTTATTTCGTCATGTGACACAGACAGTTAGCCTAATGTGCATGCCTTTGGACTGTGGGAGGAAACCGGAGTACCCAGAGGAAACCCACACAAGCATGGGGAGAACATGTGTACGCCACACAGAAACGCCCCAGCCCAGAACTCGAATCCAGTACGTTCTTGCTGTGAGGCGGACGGGCTAATCACGACGCCACCGTGCCGCCCTCATTGACCTACGAATATTGGGATTGTTGTGGTGTAAGAGGAATAAAACACTGTGGGGTGGTAACAGTAACTCCGCTTCATCACCCACTTTGTCAGAGTTAATAATTGAGTCTGTTGGAGCCTATAATCTTGAGGGATTGGTTTAATATTTGATTATGGCATGTCACATTAATTAATCATGCTCGTAGATTTATATGCTGGATGCTTCCTGAAATACTGAACTCAGCTTGTTGGCTGAAAAATGATGGTGCGGTTTTATTTTCATGGCTAACAAAAGAAAGCATATAGATTCCAAATGCTGTTTCATTTACTATAATGTTTTGACTCCACTATAGATCCAGCCAGCAGGTTGGGCTTCGTTCTATTTCTCTCGTTCTATATATGAGAGGAACAGAGTGCGAATTGTTAAGTGCTGCGGGGCAGACTCCGGCAGTCACGGTCGTGTCCATTCAAGCATCTCAGTCTCAGCTCGGCTTAAGCTTTCATCTCTGAGCATAGTGAAACATGGCCACCTTTCTGACTTCGTACATCTCAAACACTCACACACACACACACACACACACACACACACACACACACACACACACTTCAACAGTATAAAAGTGAGTGTGTGATGACGCAGTGGAGCATCCTCAGAGGCGGAGAGGAACCCGCCTGCGCCTTGCTCTTGTCACCGTGCCAGGATGCAATATCATTCAGGCGAGGTGGAAAGCCGTCACTAGTAAAATATGATGAATTATCCTCAGCCAGCAGAGATTGGCGGCAGAGATTTGTGTGCACTTGAAAAAAAGTGAAATGAGGGGTCGGATCAGTGTGTGCATGAGCAGTGTGTGTGTGTGTGTGTGTGTGTGTGTGTGTGTGGGTGGGCAGGGCAGGAGACGGGAAGCAGTGGCAGGGTTACTGCAGGTTTAATGGTGACCTTGTTGTGCGAGCACTTAGCCGCTGTTCTGTGCTGAGTTGCACCGAGCAAGCCCTCTAATCCCGTACTGTAGGACGCGCGCACACACACGTACACACACTTGATTAGTGGCAGTGGTTATCTGTACAGAGGACGAGCTGTTGCCCTTTGGCTACTGCTCTGGATCGGGGCACATTGAGGTGTCAAGCTTAGAAAGGAAGACGGGAAGGGGGAATAAAGAGGAGAGCGAGAGAAAGAGAGGAGAGAGTGTCGAACTGAGAGAGAGAGAGAGCGAGAGAGAGGGGGGTGCTGTGCAGACATTAGTATTCAGACCTGCCTTCCAGCCTGCAGAGCAAATTGATTACCACACTGTACCTGTTCTTGGCTTCAATGCTCGGCATCATGGTAGGTCTCTATACTCGGTGTTGGGATGATTGAACGTCTGGCTGAGGAAGTGACACGAGTTACAAAAGTGTGCTGTTTACATTTTAATAGAATTAGCCTTTATTATTTGCTCTCATTTATCTACTTCCAGGTGAAGTGTGTATTCTTTATAATCTTTCAAAGTGTTTCTCAACCCATAATACATCACTTCTGAGATAACTAATGAAGACGCATGTCACGTTATTCATCTACAGTACCTTGTTTGAAGCTGATGTTTAGCATATTTAAGCTCAGAAATAAGCTCCACCCCCATCTGTACATAGTTAGGTACACTTATGACCACACCACTAATTTAAAACTAAAAAAAAAAACTTTGTTTGAATTTCTGGGTATTAAAGACTGACCGACCGAAAGACATTTCTTCTGAGCATGCCCACCAAATTTATTAAAGTTTTGTACATAGGGGGCGCTACAACTTATTCATTTATTTATTAGGGTCGCAGGGAGGCTGGCGCCCATCTCAGCCGACTCTGGGTGAAGGCGGGTTACACCCTGAACAGCTCACCAGACCATTGCAGGGCCAACACACATACAACCATTCACACTCACACTCACACCAAAGCCAATTAGCCTTCTGCATGTTTTCGGACTGTGGGAGGAAACCGGAGGAAACTCGCGCAAGCACGGGGAGAACATGCAAGCTCCACACAGAAACGCCCGGGAATCGAACCCAGAACCTTCTTGCTGTGAAATTTGCTATACTTACACTTGGCCCTATTTGCCTACATTTGCTTAAATGCTGATTGGCTAGCTCACCAAAAAAGCTGTGAAACAGCCAGTCAAATTTCAGCAATTGACACATGTTAATATTTCTTGAACCGCTTGAGCTAGATACCAGAAATTTGGTATACTTACACATGGCCCTATTTGCCTACACTATCTCAAATGATGATTGACTAGCTCACCAAAATAGCTAAAAAACAAAACAAAACAAACAGCCAATCAAATTTAAGTAGCCAGTATTTGCCGGTTGGAATCATGAAACTTTAAAGGCTCCTTTATAATGGAAAATCAAACCTATATACTAAATATGGAAAACTATTAGGCACACAGGGGTGCAGTAATAAGCACATATATGTATGTCTCAGACTTGTGGGACATATCTGGAGCATGGGGACTTCCACATGGCTACCGCATGGTGGTTTGACTTTTCAGACGCCCTCCAACCCGCGACACACAGTACAATATCTCCTGCTTCGACTTGTGTTCCATCAACGTGTACCCGGGTTGCGGAAGGCTCTGCAGGCTTGGACCCTGTTGATGGTGGTCGCAGGTCTATTTTTTATTTATTATTAAGCGTAAAGTCATTTCTGGGTAGTATTAAGTCATAAGAAATGAAGTTAGACAGAGAAAAACTGTTTGTGTCTATAGTATATTTATATTTCAGTATATTGTACATAGATATGCTTTATATATATCACCCTGTATGATTCATACTTTGTAGTTTTCGGGGTGGTTAAATAATTAAAAACCTGTGCAGAGGCACCAGCAGACTTTACAGTGTTTATTTAGAGTGCTGTACAGAGAGGAAGTTGCTGATGACGTGAGCAGATTTAAAGCCAGCGAGCTCTTTGATTGAACCCCGTGGGACGGCCGTATGCCTCTCTGATCGCTATCTCCTTTCACAGTAAATAGCAACATGGGGAGTTTTTGTCAGTTAGCATATGTAGCCTTTTTAAACACCAATACCAAAAGTGTGTGTGTGTGTGTGTGTGTGTGTGTGTGTGTGTGTGTGTGTGTGTGTGTGTGTTTATGAAACATTGAATTGTCTCAATTATACAATTAGGCTTCCAGCTTGGCATAAAATTCCCACAGTGACCAATATTATGGACTGAAAATATTGAAGCAGTCGATATTTTGTCGGCTCGGAGTTGTCTTGTGCCTGATTACATCACGTTAAGCCAATAACAATAACAGCTATCCGGGCGTTTATTAGGCCGTAATGGCTCTGGTTAATGACAGAGGAGATAAATACAGTGTATTTTACTGTTCGCACATTGTCACAGACTATTGTCTGGATTTTTCGGAGGTCGTTGGTGTTAATGGTTCTCGCCAGTGCACCCTGGTTGGTGTCTTATGGATGTTTTTACACTGTATAGTTATATTTTATTTATAACACTGTATTTTCTCACAGCAATCCACAGAGAGTTATGTTCATTTTTGATGTTATTGCATCCTTCTCCGGCGTTCTCTCTGGCAGGTCAGTAATTGCGTTTCTCAGGCCCACTCCTAGCAGTTCACATAACCCAGGTCTTAATGTCTTAGCACAGTTCTGTGGAATAATCTTCAGCTAATAGTCCCAACTATGGCAATTTGCAATTATGCAAGGAAATTGAGCCATTTTCCACAGACAATTAGGAGTACGCTGAAAATATCCAGCTTATCCTGCGTCTCGGCTCGTATCGTATGGTATTCGGCCTTGGCTGAAACAAAGTACACAGTGTGAGAGTAGTATCTTTTGAGACACCTGCAACTGCGGCGAGATTTAGTCCTGCGAAATCTGGTGACTTGGTATCATCAGGATAGCTCGTGTGTGAACAGAACAGAAGCCAAAACATTATTGGGAAAGATGTGCTGACGGCGTTCGAAACGCAGGCACGAGAGCGATGAAGCCAAGAAGGAAGAGGAGAAGTTTCTGGAATGTGGAGCGACTCAGATAAGACAGGACCGTTACTTATTCATGCCAACGATGAAATTATTCACCATACAAGTATAAATGACAGGGCAATTCCACAGGAATTATGTAAGGCAGTGAATATCACGAGTAGAGAAAAGAACACTAATGATAAACATGCTATGTGAGAGAAATGCAAATTATACTATATAGTACAGTACATTAGATATTATAGGCTAACTTCAAGAGAGAGGAACCGGTTTATAGCCGCTGTAATATAAATGACCGCCTCACAGCAAGAAAGTCCTGGGTTCAATTTCTGAGCTCAGGTGTTTCTGTGTGGATGTTCTCCCAGTGATTGCGCAGGTTTCCTCCAGGTACTCTGGTTTCCTTCCACAATCCAAAGACATGCACATTAGGTTAATTGGCTGCCCCAAATCGCCCCTATGCGTGAGTGTTACTGTGAATGGCTGTGCATGTGTTTGCCCTGCAATGGTCTGATAAGCTGTTCAGGGTGTACCCCTCAACCGGTGGGGCCTATCTCCATGTCCCTGTGTTTCTTAAGCTCTATGTCTTTCCAGTGTGTCACATGACTAACATACTCTGTGATGCTGTCACAGAAAGGGGACATCACCACCTCTTGATCGACATACACCTACCACCTGTAGGACATCCCACCCGCAGAGCTTTATGCACTGCTTCTCGTTGCTGTAAGGATTTTGCCGAGGTCCCACCTAATTTTGCAGGATCCCGAAAAAAGGTCTGCGGGGTCTTGCAATGGTTTCACGACATGTTTCTTCCATTTACAGTCAACCGAGCTGTTCATCAGATCACACCACACCACCTGGTTGGTGATTATTTTACTCTAATAGCACACCCTGGTGTGCTTTATTTTTCGCATGGCGGATAAACGAAGCTTATCTGGCGTTAGCAATCCTCCGCTGCTCTAAGGTCATGCTGTTATTCCTGACACGACTCAGAAAAGAGTGATGTTGTTATTTCACTCGAGCCGTGTGCAGATTCCTCCGTTTTGGATGAGCAATGTAGGTCAAACTAATGCTTTCAACTCCGGCCTGATTGGTGGAGCACTAATGAGGGACTCCAGCTGGAAAATGGCAGCGTGTGATGCCCGTCATGCTTCTTTAGAAGTAGGTCACAGTGACCCAGATTGAGAGGTGCAATGATTGACTGAGTCATGAAACGTTATCTTAGGAATGTGTTGTTGCAGCTCCGGCGTGCGAGCAGAGCTTAAGCACCGCACTCGGCGCGTCGGTGTCGAGCTGTGCCAACCTTGAGCTCCCGTTTAATGCTGAGGCCACATCTGCGCAGCAAAGAGTTGTCAGATGTTGGATGGGTATGCGCAAAAGCAAGGGCAGGTTTGTCACTTTTTATTAGGGCCTAATGCTTTGTATGGACGCCAGCTGTTGCATCAACTCCAACAGCCCTGGCTCAGGGAATGACCTTGACTTCGAACAGGAGCAGGTTCTGCCTCTTTTGCCTCATCATGCATTTTAAATAGCATAAATGGAATATGATTTTTTAGACCGTAGACATAATTTATTATGGGGATATTTTTTTCCACTGGGGTCAATTAATCTTCAACCTTGCGCTTGACAAATGAAGGATCCAGTCCGGATATCAAGCCCTTTCCATTAATATCAGGCTGCTCATTTTGCTGAGATCCCCCCCCTCAGGATACATGTTCAGGCGTGTCTTCACTCATCTCTTATGGTGATAATGTAATGACGTTGTAGACCTGAATAGAACAGCTAATACGGGGTCATAAATAACCAGGGGTTTAGAGATTTGCAGATAGAATAAGCACTGCTCAGTCACATTCATGAACTCACTCAGTGTCAGCTTATGGATTTTTCTAAAGATTCTCTAACTGTGTTAATAATTATAATCTTCACATGCTTGAAGTAGGTGGAACGGTGGTACCGTGGTTAGCATGTCTGCCTCACAGCAAGAAGGTCCGGGGTTCAAGTCCCAGGCCTGGGCATTTCTGTGTGGAGTTTGCATGTCCTATCTGTGCTTGCATGGGTTTTCTCCTGGTACTCTGGTTTCATCCCACGGCTAATCGGCTGTTCCAAAATCGACCCCGGTAAGTGTGAATGGTTGTGTGTGTTGGCCCTGCCGTGGTCTGGTGAGCTGTTCAGGGTGTGCCCTGCCTTCTCCCCATGTCGGCTGAGATAGGCTCCAGCTTCCCAATGTCCCTAGAAGGATTAAGTGGTTCGGCAAATGAGCGAGAAAGAGTGAGTGAGAGTGAAATACTTAAAATAAGAACACTGGGTGGAAAACTACAGTACTTCATTTTAAAGAAATTCAGCCACCATAACACTGCACAAGTGCCGAACACAAAAAAACCCACGCCTTAGTTAACCACAGCATGCACCTACCCGAGCCAGGTATCCATGCAGACTTCAGTAGACCCTGCAGAAATCGCGCATTGCACATGCATAGTATCTGATGTAACAAGGGGTCAGGTCCCCTTCCATATACAGTATGACAGGGGTGTCAAATTTCGAGGTCATCAAGAGCCGGATAATTTAGTCAAAAGGGCAACTATGAAACCTGCATGGCAAAATGATTAGTTTAGTTTATGATCTGTCCTCTTTAACTTTATTTGCTTTCCTTTTCTGACAATGCTTGACATCAACATGCTAGCTTGCAATCTTTCTTGAGCCGCGAATGACACTTGAAATAGGTTTCCCGCCACCTAGTGGATGGATGATGAATTATGTTTCATGGTAACGGTTGACGTAAAGAATGTACGATAATCATATCCTTTGAAAGCACTCACAGGCCTCATAAAATGAGTTGGCATGCCAGATTTGACACCTTGAGTTTGACACCTGTGGTCTATGATGAAGGACCCTGGTGCGCATCTTTCAATTTGTCCTTATGAGGAAACACTCATTTAGTGAAATAAACATATAATCAATATCGTCGATGTGGGAGTATTCAGGCATCCAAGTCTTAGAAAACACTCCAGGGATACTTTTTATTCAAAATATGAATTGGACCAGCAATTTTTTTTGAATTTGGCAACCTTTAATATATGAAATAAAATAATGCATGTAAAAAGTGCTGATATTTGCTATCTATTTTTAGCACATTGAGGGACCAACATTAGTTTACTCCTTTATATTTCTATATTTAGAAATATATTCATAACTCATAAATAAATAATACTGCGCTATACTGGTATGTGTCCAGTTTTCTATCATTCATACCCAGGAGATAGAACGCCGGAACATTGTTACACGTCGTTTTTAAAAATAATCCAGTGAAAAATGAATGGCATCATAAATGTCGACTTTTTACTCTCAAAGGCTTCTGGGTACCATGAGCTTGCCCCTTCATTCATTCATTCATTTTTTTTTTCTCATTTTTCTCCCCTAATTTGGTCATACCCAATTCCCACCCTTCAAGTATTGCCCTTCCCTATCACACAACCGCCACCAAACAGGGAGGGGTGTGAGCACGCACATGCCCCCTCTGTGACATGCGATGCCTCCACCCGTCTCTTTACGAACTGCTGAACTGCTGAACTCCCTCACCCAGAGTCATTTATTTAAATAAATAAATAAATAAAACACAGACAAAAAGATTAACACCAAAACATTTTACAAGAAAAATTTTGACATTGTATGTTCCCCAGACCCGATGTTCCCCAGTCCCGATGTTCCCCAGACCCGATGTTTCCCAGACCCGATGTTCCCCAGACCCGATGTTCCCCAGTCCCTATGTTCCCCAGACCCGATGTTCCCCAGACCCGATGTTCCCC
>JBCNYH010000013.1:4456615-4469208 GCA_039654325.1 Tandanus tandanus
TGTTCCCCAGACCCGATGTTCCCCAGACCCGATGTTCCCCAGACCCGATGTTTCCCAGACCCGATGTTTCCCAGACCCGATGTTCCCCAGTCCCTATAATCCCCACACCCGATGTTCCCCAGACCCGATGTTCCCCAGACCCGATGTTCCCCAGACCCGAGGTTCCCCAGACCCCATGTTTCAAAAAAGCCAGTTGACAAAAAAAAAACATTGCAAGAAGAGAAATTTTTCAGAATTTTTAAAACACTGTGTGCTGAAATTGATGAACTCACCCATTCTATAACTAGCAGCAGTGTTTTTCCACTCCGCTGTTTTAATCAATAAAAGATTTATCTGTTGCCCAAATCCAAAATATACTTTTTTTGTCATCATTCATGCTTAAATCTTTTCCTATTTCATTTATTTCAGTTACACATATTTCCCACTGCGTGCTTAAGTTCAAAATGAAGGCAGACTCATGAATGAAGCCACGATTTATTTATAACAGAAATGACTGAGTCACATCCTCATGGATTTCGTCTATCGGGAAAACGTTTTTTATTTGAATGTCTTAAAAATATATTTATTCATTTTATTCATTAATTTCCAAACCGCTTAATCCTACTGTGGTCACAGGGAGGTTGGAGCCTATCTCAGCCAGCTCTGGGTGACGGCAGGGTACACCCTGAACAGCTCGCCAGTCCATCACACTGCCAACACATACACACACACAACCATTCACACTCATATTCACACCTAGGGGCAATTGGGAACAGCCAGTTAGCCTAATATGCATGTCTGTAGACTGTGGGAGGAAACCAGAGTACCTGGAGGAAACCCAGCAAACTCCAAACAGAAATGCCCTCTTCGAGCACGTGACTCGATCCCTTGGTGTGAGGTGGGTGTGTTAACCACTACACCGCCGTCACGATCAACTCGTTGTGATGTCATTTTCCCCTCTCACTTCCAAGATAAAAAGAACGCAACATACAGGTCTAAGAACCTAGGAGTCTACATGAGGTTGGAATACTGCGTCCTTGTTTTACTTAATGATCGTGGACTGTCTCTTCCACTTTGTTAAGAGCACAATTAAACACACAGCAAGCATTTTGGTCTAGGATTAAGGCATACCAAAGCATTGGTCCTGTTTATACTTGAAATTAATATTTCTTTTCAATTCTAAATTAACTAATAGTTACCAGGCTTAACGTAAAGTTGTTTCATGTTTAACAGTGTAATATAGGGCTGCAAGAAATGTTATAGCATTTTTTTGTTTGTTTGTTTGTTTGTTTTTTAAATTAAAACACATTTAGGATTTTTTTTACTTTATTTGTACATATATGTATGGTAGTGTTAGAAGTAGCCCAGCTGCTGATCTAAAATGTAATATAATGATATGCACCTTACTACAGCCCTCATCAGCGCACAGCTGAAACAGTGCTTAAGTCAAGGGCAGAATCCGCACAGATCTTGTTTACATGAGAAGCGCCCCTATTTTGGCTTTACTCTGCCCAAAGTATGTAACTGCATCCATGGCACGCAATCCATGGATTAACAGTAAATCAAGGGATGAAGCTGCATGGACTGAAAACCGTGTTCCTGCATGCTTTACGATTTAGGAGAAAGTGCTTGACTACAAAGTCCACGATGAACCCCTGATGTTTTATGGTTATATTGCAGACAGGCATACATCTATTGAGGTATATTAAAAATGTTTGTGGGTTTGATATTCTCCACCATTGCTTCATGAAGTAGTAGCTTGACAAGGTCATGAGATCTCCTTCTCCTTTCTGGTCCCTGGAAAGCAAAGCCAGCAAAGATGCCAATTAGCATTAGCTGCGGTTAGCTCTGACATTTCACTGATTGCTGAGCTACATCACTTGCCTTGGCTCCTTAATAGTATTGATAATGTCATGGCTTATTATTATTATTTTTTTTTTAGGACTTGTATCAAAATAGCTGTCAAATTCGTGGGAAGTTGAGAGTCACCAATACATCTGCTGTCATGTTTATGAGATAGGAAAGGAAACAAGAATCGTAGATTGTAGACTTTAGATACAAGCCGACTTCTGACCTGGCAGCTATGCGGTTATTTTGGCAAGAGTTCTGTCAACCTTCAATCCTGCCACAAATTCCTGCTTTTGCTTCAGGACCTGACTGATCAAATGGCTCTTCGAGCGTGAGCACGGCTAATCCTTGATCATAATCTTTTGTCTGAGTTGACTCTAGGATGACTTCATGCTTAATGTCCTTCTGCATTTGTCCTTGAGCATCAACAAACTGTTGCTAAAAAACACTTTCAGTTCGAGATTCTTTTCCATTTTCTCAGATCAGTGTTCGTATATCCTTTATTTTATTATATACTGAGCAAACTATGCATACTGTTGTTAGGATTTACCTTTGTGATTTTGTGTACACTGAATATTAAGAGAAAAAGACAATTGCATTGCAGACAAAGAAAATTCCCTGCAGTCAGGTTTAACCTCTCCTTCCCTGATACCTCCACTCAGAAATGATCTTACCTCACAAAGCCTGGGGAAGAAACACCAACACAACACACGAGCATTGTTCAGCACTTCTCCTGGTTACTTTACAACTTTCAGGGGCTTATGAACGGAGACAGTCATTGGATCGGTCCGTTATTTATTAATTTATTTATTAATTCGGCTTCCACTGACTAACAAACAACTGGGACAAAAAGGTCAGCGCAGGACATCCGCACCAGAGCAAAAGCTTTAACTGGATAAAAACACATCATAATACTCACTCACTCATTTGCTGAGCTGTATAATTCTATTAGGGTTGCAGGGAGCCTGGAGCCGACACTGGGTGAAGGCGGGATACATCCTGACCAGTATGCCAGAGCATCACGGGTCCAACATACACGCAAACATTAACACTCACATTAACATTCACACCTATGGACAATTTGGAACAGCCAGTTGTGCATGTCCTTGGAGTATGGGAGGAAACCCGAGTACCCGGAGGAAACCCAAGCAAGCACAAGGAGAACATGCAAACTCCAGACAGAAACGCCCAAGCCCGAGGTCAGGAATGGTTCTTTTACATACCTCTCACCACAGACAGTGAGAGACATGGCTGGCCTTTGATAACACAGTTAGCTGCACTGGGGTGACAGCAGTGACAACTTGGTGATAGTGGGGCCTGAACCCGCGACCTTTGGATCAGTAAACCAGCACCCTACCACCGGGCCACCACTTCCCCTATGTATAGAATATAAAATGTAAATATAAAAATATATAAGCAGTGTGTATACTTCAAAATAAATATAATCAATGAATTATTCATAATGACGAGCTAAAAACACTGGCAAAAGTTCAGTAAATTCCTGCTGAAATAACACTTAATACATATTGATTTCCACATAGAGATATTATCCTGATTAAAACTTTCTGTAAGAGCCTTTTCCCCCCCTAAAGACTGATTTGAAAATCGTAACATTAGGAAATGTTTCTAAAGATCTCCAAGATAAATTTAGGGCAGCTCCTAGCATTCGAGTGTACGTACCATCAAGTTTCGATTCAAGGGTCTTAGTCAGAGTCCACGTTGTGGCACCATACATCAAGACAGACTCCACTGTAGCTCGAAAGAAGTTACGTTTCAGGTTGTCTGATTTCCAGATACTTGCATTTTATTCAAGGCTTCATGTCATGTTCAGTCGAGTTGATTTCGCTTCCAAGATACGTAAAGTTTTCTACAGCCTTGATCTCTTCTCCTGATGAGGTCTGAATTGAGCCTTGCTGGTTGAAGTTTATATGCTGTTATAATGGCTTTGACTTACAGCCCGACATCTTTGCCAGCATTTTGTTGTAGAAGAGCCGAGGCATTTGCGATGGTATCAGCAGTGAGAGATACATATACCATTAATAGCTATTAATTGCCATTAATTGTATATACCATTAATAATAAGTTCAACGAAATCACTACGTGTAGCCAGTTAGAGTGTGGTCATCTGTAGAGGCGTGGCCAGTTACAATGTGTTCATCTTTGCAGGTGCAGGGCTTTTCACATTACTATACATGAGCCTTCGTTTACAAAAAAAGCATTATAGAAGAAAAATAAAAGTAAACAAATAGTGCGTGCCCAATTTTACTGAACAATTGTCATTAACTATTTTTTTCTTATCATGCAGGACCTTCACCAACTACACCTGTGGTCAGGAAATCATGGTATGACCAGTTGCCTGAGCTGGTACCCAACAAGCACGTTTGTTGCACATCAACAGAGATGGAAACTCACAAAAATTACACCATGACTGTGGTCACATAGTTGCGCAACTTCTTTTGTGACAGGCACATACTCTGCAATTGCATTTCGTGTCTTGAACCAGTGTGGATTAAAAATCTATATTTTGAAGCAAAAAGCCATTAGATCTCTTATTGGGAACTATCTGGACATTTTTCTTCTCTGTTGTGGTGGCCAGCCATAGAAAGGACCATAATATTGAACATGACTCATGGGGAAGAGACTGGCCCTGAGACACACCAGGATTCTGCTGTTCTAACATATCTGGAAGGCTTACTCATGCATCAGGTAGCAGGAGCACAAAGTGCCACAGCAACACAACAAGGTGAGGCTGAAAAAGGCAACGAGGAGCAGAGAAACAAGGAGACAACAGGGCATACATTGCCCAAGCAGAGCACTCAGCAGGAACAGGATAAAACAACTCCACAAGGAGGATCAACACATCACGTGAAAAAAGCTCGGCTACTTCGTTCTGAAGTCTGGACTGAACATGAGAGCCAAGTGCGACAAATGTCCATGCCTTCTCCTGAGCTCAATGGAAAAATACAGGAAAACTGTGGTGGTGTGAATGGTTCACTACAATGTAAAGGAGAGAGCACACTTCTTGCAAGTCTGCTTCAAAATTTTAGCACAAGGCTCCAGAATGTGGCCCTGTCACAGCAGACTGTACAAAACCTGACACCACATAAGGCACACAGTTCAGACACTAACCCCAATAAAAAGGACAAGATACCAGAGCATGGCCATGGATCGGAGGGATCTGGTCTGCATTTGGCCAGAAACAGTACAGTGCAGAACAATGCCAGCAGTCAGATGTACCAACACCGACATCCCAGCCAGGAAAGGTTATCAAAATCTCCAGGAGGACTACATCACAGTGCTCGGTCCTCCTCTTCAGAATCTCTTCATTGTACTGAGCGTCTCAAAGCTGTAGCCAGTCTAGTAAATATCAGGTCCAGTCCGGCTCCTTCGCCAAAACCCAGCGTGGCCTGCAGTCAGCTGGCCCTGCTGCTTTCGAGTGAGGCTCACCTGCAGCAGTATTCCAGAGAACATGCTCTTAAAGCTCAACTAGCTGGGCGATCTGCCAGTGAAAGGCTTGCAGCTATTGCCACACAGCAAACTCAAGAAAAGAAACAGCCTACGATATCTCAGACAACCCACGATGGACTTGGCTCTTTACAGACCATAAATGGGATACCTTCTCAAAAGCCAACAAGCTCTAACAGAGAAAGCCAAAGCCTACGTGCAGGGCAAAGTAGGTCAGCAGGTTCAGTGCGGAGAACACATCCCTTCAGGGAGCGCAGACCTTTTGAAAGGCATGGCAGGCCGTCACAGAACTGCAGCAGTCTGTTACTTCAACTTTTGAACAGCCACAACACACCACAGAGAGTTGTTTCTCAGGATCACCTAAAGGAGGATGTCAACATCTTTTCTCATCGAGGGTCTCCTATGTTCTCGGACAGTGAACACTCAAATTCTACAAACAGTCTACCAAAAGATAGCAGTGATGGTGAGAGTACTCGCTCCAGTTGTTCTCCGATCGATCTCTCTTTAAAGAATAAAGTTAATATCTCAACACCAGTCTCTTCTTCGTCTTCACCTGCACTGGACAAGGTAACAGAGTCTCTGAAAACCAGGTGGACACCAGCGAGTCCAACCTCAAAATTACTGTCAGAACCCAAAGAGTTGCACACCTGTTCAGAGATTAAACCCCACCACAAAGTTACCCTTCTGGAATTGCTTCTTGATCAGAAACATACAGAGAAGACAAACAAAGCCACTGAAAACCCAGATTTACAGTCTAAGATCCCACCTAAGGTCAGTAGTGCATCAACAAGTAACCACACTCTTTTTTATCCCGGTCAGTGTAAAGATACAACAGAGCCTAGCCCGAATTGTCGAATGAATACAAGAAGTCCAAAATTACTGCCAACATTTTCCCAAGGCAGAGATTGTAACATCCGTGCATCTCCTTATAATGTGTACAACTCTCCTCATACACAGTCAGTACCCTTGGATCTTTGTAAGAATAAACCGCTTGCAAGTGGTCCAAGTGTCAGAGAAGAAGCTTTTAGTGCGAGTAAACTGTTACAAAATTTAGCTCAGTGCGGAAATCAAACTGCTGCCAGTTCCCCCACACCGAAGGCTCATCTGCCTCCAGTGAAAAGACAAACTGAAGAGTTTAGAACTTCAAAGTCTTCAACTTTGTTAGAAAAGCTTGCTGTACCAGTTCAGAAAAATAACACCCCACATGTGAACTCTCTTGTGGCAGAATCTACACAACATAATTCAGAGATTGAAAATCTCCTTGAGAGGCGTACAGTCCTACAGCTCCTTTTGGGAAATAAATCTCAAAAAGAAAAAGTTGGCAGTAAGCGAAAGGGAGAAAGTGGAAAGCAAGAAAATCTTTCAAAATCCCACAGTATGTTGAACAGACCCTCAACAGATCTTGCGGTCAAAACCGAGCCTGTAGAAGATGAAATATGTAGTGATGAAAGCATATCAAATCAATGGCAAAACAAATTAGCAGAGTCACATAGACAGAGTCCTCACACTCTTAATCAGGGGACTGTAAAGCAAGAGCCACTTTCCCCAGTGGCTGTTCCCAGAGATGGTCTTCTTTGTCATCTTCTTCATCAGAAGCCCAGAAACCTAAAGCCAAACTTTTTAGAGCGCTCAATTCAGGGATGCCTTAATGAGGAACCAGTAGAACATCACCAGGGACCAACCATTCCTAAGAAGAGGAAATTTTCGGTTGAACCAGAGGACCATGTTAAAGCAACCCAGCAGAGGATGTGTAATAGTTCTGGCAGCCAAAAGGATGAGAGCGACTGCTCAATCTCTGGAATTCCAGAGTCTCGAGAATCGAGTGAACCATCAAGCCCTCCACAGGCAGACAGTCCACCATGTAAGCTTCCATCATGTGAATCACCACATAAGAAAAATGGGGGATTCAACGTCCTGAAACGGCTACTTCTTTCAGACAACTGTTTGAAGGAACTGTCTCAATCAAGGGGGTCGTTTAGTTCGCCGGAGCATCCAGTCCACAATGGGAGTACGAGCAAAGAACCACGTATTAATGGTGAGCTTCAACGTTTTCATCAGACCTTGAACCAGGGTAAGCCACCTTCAGCAACAGCAGGCAAAAACAGAGTAGAGTCTGTTTCGGACGTTCAGCAGGAGTCATCCAGGTCAAAACGTGACACTGTTTCACATAGAAATTTGAAGGCATCAACTGGTTTTCTGAATGGTGATAAAACACAAGACTGCAACCTGGAATCTCCCCGATTGACTAAAGCTAACCCTATTTTGTATTATATGCTCCAGAGGAGCAATGCACATTTGGTTAGGGACAAAGTGGAGCTTGAAGCAAAGTCAGGACCTTGCAGAGTGCAGACTAAAGAAAAAGATGAGTCTGAGGCCTTTGACCTCAAAGGAAACTTGCAACAAAGCCCACATCATCACAATGGGACTCATAGCTGTGACTCACCACGGATCAACGGGTCGCTCAAGAAGTCATGAAGAAGACTGCTATGGAATGAAAATTTCTTGTTCCATATTCTTCTTGCTTCTCTGCATTGCCATATGATTTGTTAATATGAAAACTGTTGTCTACTCTCTATTCTGTAAGATCAGTGCTTAATCTCTTTTCTTATCCGGATGATTTTCAACTTCAAATGCATAACAACAACAACGAAAATCATTGTACTCTGATTTGAATTTTTAAACCTGTTGTTAAATTCTGAAATGTTTGTGACATGCTCCTGATAATTATATCGACATTTCCTAATCAAAATTCCTCCACTGTTAAATTTTGATAGTTTTGATAGTCAGTAATGCTGCAGTAGTACAAGTTATGTCATTGATTTTTTTTTCCGGCAACTTCCCCAAGCAAATAATACATTTTCTTCGGGATCTGCTGTACAAAAAGTACACAGTTCTTTATGTAGCCCATATTTTTCATCAGTTCATCAGTATAAAAACATGATATCGTATGTGCATGATATGTGGTTTGTATTATTTGGTATTGGTGGCTTTTTATTCATTCATTTTATTAATTTTTACTATTTTGTGAAGTGCTTTACAAATAACTTTGCATTTCATTGCACCAAGCCAAGCACCAGGAATTGAGATTTCTGCAATACCCTGTATGATGATGGGGGTGTAAAAAAGTTACATGATTTGACATGTTGCTCAGCTAAAGAAGAAGATGTAACCTGATTATCTGAATAGGTATCGGCATCAGCATGTGCCATAACTGTCTAGCATTATGCAATAAAGATGCATTAAAACAAGACAAATCAAGCTTGCCGGAGATGCAGAGAGTGTTCTAGTGATGTGTTGTTTTGGTGAATGGTCGTGTTTTACGGGAGTACTGTGCTACAATTGTCATTCCCAACATACATGTATGAAAATATGTATATGATAATGGTCTTACATTTTATGAACGGGAATATGACATTATTTTTGGCCCTTAATCTGAAAGTCTTGTTATAAACTATATTTATGTACATACCGTGATCTTTATCTTTACGAAAATGGCTATTTTATATGATTGAAAAAAAGAGAAACCTTTTAGTTTTGGAATTTCCTAAAGAGTTCGCACGGCTAGCACGGCTCTGTAAATATGTACGTAATTAAAAAAGGGTTGTGCTTTTTTTTTGTTTGTTTGTTTGTTTGTTTGTTTGTTTGTTTGTTTGGCCCTACTTTTTTGCATGTGTCTCTTGGTAAAATGATGATAATAATCTGTTCTGCAACGATGTTGTGTTATGTCAGATATTCAACAGTCCACAGCTGCCTGTTGCATGCAGATGCATGAGAAGGTTCCTATGTATTACTGCTCATGGAGGAATTCAAGTCTTAAGCATAACTATTTTGTCATGAAGCCTGATTTGAAAAAAAAAAATAATAAAATATTGTCTGTTTATTCTATGAAATAGACTGCGGAGTAAAACATCTGAACTTTGGAAAGAGATGTGCATATAACAAATATATATTTATTTTGGTTTTTATTCTATTTTCTTTTTTACAAGAGGAAAACCAAACCGGTAATACAATCAAGTTATGTACAGCAACAGTGCAATTATGGATTACTTTAATGCTTTGAGGATTTAACTTGGTTATAAACAACAACAAAAAAATTAATGTTTGGACTGTGGCATATTGAATATTATTGTGATATCATTTTTAAATGTATTAATTTTGGTGTTTACTTGCACAGATTTTGAATAAAGTTCCAAAATGCACAAAGTAAAACTTGTTTTTGTTGTTTCTTTTTTATTTTCTATTATATTAATATATATTAAACGACTGTGTACTGATAAGTGCAAACGTTTGCACACTCTTAGAACAGAATTAAGAAGTATGTGTTCATTTTAATAGACCCAATTTTATTCATTCATCCATTCAACTGCTTTTTTGTACTGGGGTCGCAGGGAAGCTGAAGCCTATCTCAGCCGACACTTGGCGAAGACGCGGTACACCCTGGACAGGTTGCCAGTCCATTGCCAACACACCCACACAACCATTCACACTCACATCTACACCTAGGGGCGATTTGGAACAGCCATTCTTTCAAACATGTCTTTGGACTGTGGGGGAAAAAAACGGACTACCCAGAGGAAACCCACACAAGCATCGGGAGAACATGCAAACTCCAAACACCCAAAATCATGTTTGTCTAACCATTAGATGACCAGGTGATGGGAAAGGCTGAATTATGGACTTTGACCTCACTCCAGTCCTCGATAGTACAATCCCTATGATCTTTAGCAAACAACAGTTTGGCTTTTCTTTGCTTCTCATTGATGAATGGCTTTTTTCTAGTGTTGCATTACTTCAACCCTGCATCTGTTTCGAACCATGCTTGCAGTGACTTCACCCCAGCTGCCATTTGTCATTCTTATCATAGGTCATTTGATGTCATCCAACAGTTGTTGAGTCACACCTGAAGAAGTCGTAGATGATCATTCTAATCAGTGCAGAGTCGTTTTTTGCCCTCTGTTAGTCTGTGACTTTGTTGGCCCCAATGTCTGTTACTTGATCTTGTTTTTAAAATATTGAGGGTGGAAGAACTCTGACTCTCACTGTATCCCTCTGCCAGTAAAGCCAGCACTAAACTCTTCGTTTCCTCAATTAAAACTTTTTTTTTACTCTTTTGGCATGATAAATAGATATTTTTGTATTGCAATTAAATTAAAGGTAGTACTAGCACTTTGCTATCCAGGCTGATGAGCACAGCAGTGATATTTACGCTTCTCTTTGTTGAATGAAATTTGGTTCAGGTGATCACTAAATCATTACCTCAGTAAGTAGAATGTGGTGTGTTTGTGTTTGAATTTCACCACATAGACTGGAATTGCTGCTATAAATAGAGATGTTGATACAAGGGGGAAAAAAGTGATCTGTTAAGTGTTTACAGAGAACAGTGGAGTGCAGAGACAATGACAAGGCTTGTGTGTAAATGTCGTGTGACTTGTATGAGATATAGACGTATTTAGAGGATGCTGATGAGAAATAATTTCTCCATTGTAAACGTATAACTCTGTAATTTAGCAATGATGCTCTTTTTTCCATAAATACTAGGCAATATTTCAATAATAGAGGTAGGTGGGGGCATAATTCAGTGGAATTTTCTCTCTTTTTACTTTCAAACGGATTTTTTTTTTACATGCACAAGAGAAGTTTTTTCCTCAGTGAAACTACAAGTCTGTTTTTTCTATATATAGTAGAAAATGTTACAATATGCACCATATGAAGGGTTTTCCCAAACGACCGCATATATTTCCTCTTTAATAAAAGCCTTTCTCACACAAAAAGAAAGCCAAATTTGTTTTGTTCTTTTTTTTTCTTCTGGGCCTCATTGTGACCTTAATGTGTGTGGGTCAGCATGACTCAGACTTAAGAGGAAGTGATGGGGAAGAGATGGCTCTGTGCTTCACCAGGGTCAGCATCAAGACAGATCAGCGGCCTGTAAAGAAGAATCCGATAAGAAAGAGACACGATAGGTAGCAAACAGCCCCAGGCCTGAAGGTACACTGAAGGTACACGGCTTCTACTCAGGAAATAGAGTGTGGAAGGAAATTCTGTTCTCTTGTGCTGTTTTCCTCTTTGTCATATTCTCATAAATTTAGACCAACTGTAGGGTCGCCTTGATCACACATGATCACAGAGACGTCTTGTATACTGTCAGGAGTGTCAAGAAATTCAGGTGTAGCAGCTGTCGGATCACACCATCACAAGAAGCACCGAGAGAAGGTAGACTTCTGAAATATAATCTTTTTATAGAATGTACACATTTTCCTCTTAAACTGGGTCACATGCATGTATGGCTTCCTTTTGTGTGTGTGTGTGTGTGTGTGTGTGTGTGTGTGTGTGTGTGTGTGTGTGTGTTAAAGCAGGGTAGGAGGTGGGGGAGGCAAGAACGAGCACGCTGACAGGATTAACTTCCTGCTGAAGCTGGTTCAGATTTTATAAAAGTCCTGAACCACAATCTGTGAAACACAAGTGCGCTCAATTCCAAGTAAAACCTCATTATTTCCTTATGCTGTGCTGTTATTGGATTTTAATATTATATCTTATTGTTTTAACCTGGTATTTTATTGTTTCAAGACACCTAAATAATTTTATGGACTCGTTTCTCAACATTTTAACACATTCCTTTAAGCTATCTCATTATTTCCAGGCATTACATCATTACTTTGGCTCATTATCTCATTAATTCAAGAAATGACATTATTTAAAGGACACCTTAAGATAAAAGTAGATCTTTATTTATTTACTTTCTTATTTTTATTTATTTTTATTTAGTTATAGCTTTATCTTAACCTAATGAATGATCAAAAGTGAGGGTTAACTTATCATTTAGTGACTATTTTGAGTTACTATTAATAATATGATTTAATAAAAATTCTTCCAAGATATTATTTTGACTCATTATTTCCACTTGCTGTTTTAAAGATCTTTAAGATAATTTATATATCTTGAAATTACAGGTTATCAAGTCACATAAATAAAGAGATAATGACTGAAAAGAGAGATAAATACTGTGGAATAATCAGATACATCACTTTTTCAAAATCTTAATCCTAAAATAATAAGTTGTCATATCAAGATGATAATAATAAGTCAGAATCTTAACAAAATGTTAAAATGAAGCAATTTTAAGGTAAACTAAAAGTACTAAAAGTACCTGGAGTGCAAACCTCCACCAAGGTATCTTATTTCCCTTCTTATTTAATTTTGCAAGTCTTTCCTCGATAAGCCTAATACACACTGCTCAAAAAAAATAAAGGGAACACTTAAACAACACAATGTAACTCCAAGTCAATCACACTTCTGTGAAATCA
>JBCNYH010000013.1:4488275-4503210 GCA_039654325.1 Tandanus tandanus
TTGTAAAGGAGTGTTATTGTAAAGGAGTGTTAATTTAGTGTTATTGTAAAGGAGTGTTATTGTAAAGGAGTGTTAATGTAAAGGAGTGTTATTGTAAAGGAGTGTTAATTTAGTGTTATTGTAAAGGAGTGTTATTGTAGTGTTAATGTATTTTTATTGCATTGTTACAGTATGTTAATATTACAGGTTGTTTTTCAGCTCCTCTCAGTGCTGAGTCAGTGCTTGCAGTAAACATGGCGTCTCTGGTACATGAGAGTGTGAAGGTGAGTTTATTTTGTCTGAGACTCTGATATATCTTCTAATAAATGTTATAATTATAATAAATTAATATTATAAATATTATATTATGTTATTCTTTATGTTTGTTTTTTTTATCTGATCATTTTCTCTCTGTCCGTTGGTCATTCTTTCTTTATTTAATAGTCTAGGAAGTATGAGTCTTCTTTCTTTCTTTCTTTTTTACTCTGTGAATTGACAGTGATTGTGTGTTTACTTTTTTTTAAATAAATGTAAAATTGATACTCTTTTAAAAATTAAAAATAATTAATTCCAATGAACATTTTCTACTAGTTTAAAGGCGACTGCAGCCGTATTCAGGATCTATACTTCCTGAAGGAGTGAAGCTCTGAGATTGAGTGGACATGTCATTGTCTCTGAGCGCTTTTGTGTGTTTGTAGAATTATTACAGCTCTCTGGAGTCTTCAAATGGCTTGCAGACGAGTGCAGCTTGTTCAGCTTTATCCCGTCCTCTGTCTAAGAGCGTACAGCAGGCCTTCAAACACATTCATCCAGAGGTCACTAAAAGGTGAGATACAATGAAACGATTGGGAGAACCATGAGCTGAAGCGAAGTTTCAGTTTCCTCCGTCAAGGGGATTTCTTAACCGTAACAACACGTCCTGTGCATTTATATATTTTTGATCTCTCTCACACCATCAGAATTATCTGACTCTTAAATTATTTATTAATAAAACAACCCGTCATTATACTTTTGTATTTGTTTATAGTTACATTTAGTTTTATTATGTCTTGGTTCAACATCTGTTCTGAAGGTTCATGATTTGTCATGGTTGTAGATTTTTTGGCTGTGGTCTGGTGGCTCCAGAGAAGCTGAAAGGATGCTCGGTTCTGGATTTGGGAAGCGGACTGGGGCGGGACTGCTATGTTCTCAGCCAGCTGGTGGGAGAGGATGGACATGTCACTGGCATTGACATGATTGAGGATCTGGTACTATAGGAACGACACTGCCGGATAATCTTGAGATGATTTATGATAATGGATATAGAGGAAATTAGCAGAAAGCGTACATGTGGTGAAATAAATAATCCATCACACAGCATTATAAAACAACCATCATCAGATTGTGTATCTGTTCATTATAGCAGCAGAGAGCAGACACTGGTCTGTATTTATCATAGGTGTGCATTGATTTTTTTTTTCCCCCCACCATGATAAGTTTCCAGCTTTGTGAAGTTATGAAGGACATTTTGGATTAATGGGGCAAAAAGAAAGAAAAAGAAAATAAGGCAGAGATGAATAGGGTTTTGTAATGAAGCGGCTTTTACATCAGTCAAACGCATTATCTTTAATGGGATGTCCATTTACAATAACATTGAGCCAAGTGGACAGTAATAGCCCTGTAATAAAACGATGAAACAAATGTGTTTTAGATGGAGCTCAGACATTCAGGATTTTTAAATAAACATTATTAAGCAGCGTCCACACAGGATTCGAAGAGCGACAAGCGAATGAAGTGCCGATGGCTCTTGAAGCCTAGTTAACCTTCTCGCATGTGTAAAGCTTAAGAATATTCGCTCACTCATTTGCTTATTCTTTTAGACTGAAGCTGGAGCTGGGCCAACACACATACAACCATTCACACTTACACTCACACCTAGGGGCAATTTGGAACAGCAAAATTGGAAAAAGGACTGTGAGAGGAAACCCACATAAGCATGGGGAGAACATGCAAACTCCACACAAAAATGCGTGAACAGGTCAGTATGTAAATGCAAACTTTCTTTACATTTTTATTCCTTTTTTAGGTACAAGAAGCAAGGAAATATATTGGCTACCACCAGGAGCGTTTTGGATATGCCAAGCCAAACACTGAGTTTGTTCTGGGATACATGGAGCGGCTCACTGATGCCGGGATACAGGATAACTCTCTGGATGTAGTTGTGTATGTATCCTGATTCAGGTTGAACACCATCTGAGCTTAAAGTTTTGTTGAGATGTTTGTGAGTGTGTGGAACCGGAACAGGTTTAAACCTAAACAATTCTGTAGTGTAGTGTTACCTTCCACATATAAGTACATTCACGTTAGCTTAATGTACAGAGTAACAGCATTGATCAGATTTCAAATAAATGTGGAACTCAGCGAGTGAAAGGCGGTGAAAAGAAAAATCTGTTTTAACCTTTCCTTCTTTCGCAGGGGAGATTTATTTATTTATTTATTTATTTCCTCCAGGGCTGAAGTTGATTCAGCCTATAAGGAGCCGCGCTAGTCTTATAACACCAACCTTATCAATAGTGATATCTATGGGGAGCTCTGCTTATAGACAGTGACTAAATCTATACATCCACTCAATAAAATCATAAACTTTATGACAATAAAGCAATAAAGGACATTGCTCTTGAGTGTGAACACTGATGAATGAACACAGTGCACAATCTTAAAAACCCCATATTGCCACTAGATATCCTCCAAATCCCTTTAAATCAGCTTTGACCCAAAGTTTTCAAGACTGAAGCGGGTCAGGGTGACCCTGAGGGACGACTCAACTCTCTCCCTCTCTATCTCTCTATCACTGACACTGTTACGGTTTATGTACTGCGCGTCCTGCCTGCTAATCTCTCAAGGCTTTCTCTTGACTCTCTTAAACAATTCCTTGCATAGCCTGGTAAAACTCCACCTGTAAGACAAAGCTCTAATAAATATGAACATGTTCACCTGTCTCACCTCCTTCTTCATTAAGGTATATTTCAGAGCTCACTGTCAAGGCTAAAAGGCTAAAGATGCCTATTACACATAAATTATTATATACCCAGCATGCAACAGCTAAACAAAATATAAAATGTATTTCCTGATTATTTTCCACAACTGATCAGACTCGTTAATAATTAATAGCTGCACTGACTTCCTGATTCGTCTTTAAACACATCTACTCCGTGCAGATCAAACTGTGTGATATGTCTTTGTCCAGACAAGAGGGCTGTTCTCAGTGAAGCTCATAAAGTTCTCAAGGTAAAATGTTTTCTCTTTTAACGGTTCAGCTTCTCGTCCCTTTTTCTTGTTTTTTTTCTGATTATGTTTTATGGTAAGTCTTTAAGCACTTTTTATGTATTTTATTTGTCTTTATTTTATAGGTCGGGGGTGAACTGTACTTCAGTGATATGTATGCAAGCAAGGTCCTTCCTGAGTCGTTCAAACAGGATCCTGTGCTTTGGGGTAGGATTTAACAAGCTAATTTCGTGTAATATGTTTCAGCTGGCACTACATTATTTAACCTTAACTGATGCAGTGAGTACCTTCTCCTTTCTCAAACATCATCATCATCATCATCATCATCAGTGTTGCCCACTTGGTGCATGAACGGCCTTGGGGTTCGTCTGCTTGGAGCGACAGAATCTGTGTTTCAACAGTTGAGTGAAGTCCTTCTTATTTAGCATGGTTCTTAAGGCCTGCTGTTAGTCCATTTCTAAAATTTCTTCTAGTTTCCTCCATTTTCTCCTCCTATCGAAGAGCACTTGCTTTCGGATGGAAAGCATTCTGCAGACATGTGCAGTGTAGTTTAAATGTTGGGTATAGCAGAAGTTCTGAATGGGTTGGGAGCAGGTGACTTGGTGGAGTTGAGCATTTGAGATCTTATACGCCCAGTCGAGTCTTCCTTCAACTTGGGAGGCGGGGTCGATGTACCTTTTCCTATTGCTTTTAGATGGTGCACAGCTATGTCAGAAGGCGTATCTTGCAGTCATGGAAAAGACGTTACTGCATTTTACTCACTCACTCACTCACTCATTTTCCGAACCGCTTAATCCTGCTAGGGTTGCGAGGAGGCTGGAGCCTATCTCAGCCGACACTGGAAAAAAAGGCGGGGGATAACCATGAACAGCTTGCCAGACCATTGCATGGCCAACACACACACACACATCTGAAGGATGCTGCCTTGCACGTATATTGAACCCTGATTTTCTTTGGCAGGTGAAGGAATGGGTGGCGCCCTCTACTGGCATCATTTCATCACCATCATAAAGGAACTGGGCTTCAGCACCCCTCGTTTGGTTGCAGCCAGCCATATTGATGTACACAATCCAGAACTACGAACGAAAGCAGGTGAATCTGGGTGAAACGTGGGATACCTTTTTGATGAAAACTAATGACAGTTAAGCAGGTGTAATGTGGATATTTGCTGATTTAATTCTGGGTATTCAGAATCAGGGTGGGCGCACATCAGATCTCACACATCTATGGATAAAAAAAAAATTCGGCCATGTGTTTGTGAGTCCTTCTTATACGTTTTATTTTATATCCATGTTAAATTTAAAGTTTCCCCAAGAAATGCCGTCATTTTTAATATATAATTTTTACATTTTTGGATGATAAACTTGTCGTTATGTTTGTTTTGTTTAAATATGCAGCAAGTATAATGTTAGTATTTGCCAACAGATTCCAGAATCAATAGATTTATGTGCAAAAACAAGACCTCCACCAAGGCTTTAACATTCTGTCGCCTGTGAATTCAGTGAGTGAACAGCTTCGACTGTTGTGTATTTGAAGTCCCTGACCATAAAAACAAGTTTGGTCCTGATCTGATGCAATTTTACAGAGGTATAAACTCCTGAACTCCTGAATATTTATAAACTTATATATATTTTTCATTCAAATTGATTGTGCTTCGACAAAGATATACGTTTTTTTTGGCTATTAAAAAACTAAGGGCTTTTTATTTTTTTTTTTGTGACATCATCAGGATTTTTACCAAAATTTAATTGGAAAAAATGAATCCACTCATAAAAATTTGAAATTGATCTGTCGAAAACCGTGGACAGAAAACTGCGAAAAGAAAGACAAACAAATAAATCTCTACCGATGAAGACATAACCTCCTTGGTGGAGGTAAAAACTTTTCCTTCACTAAGAAACATTTAAGGTTTTTTCTTGAAAGTAACACCCTTACATCTCTGTTTGTTCCTTAGGTGATATTAAATACGCCTCAGGGACCTACCGTGCCTTTAAATTGCCCCAACACTCCATTCAAACCAAAGCAGTGGTCACATACAAGGGGACAGTTCCAGAGTACGCAGAGTACTTTGCTCTTGATGCCTCAAACTCCTTTAAGGTATTCTCTGCTAATCTATGTGTTCATGTTACTTTCAGTATAAAAACTGTATTAATACTTTTAACATGTCAGTCATGATACCAAGATTATTAGACTTAGTGCATGTGTTTGTGTATTTCTACTGTAAATGTTATGTTCGTTTTGCATCTATGGGTTCAGATGGAAGATACGTTTAAATATATAAACTAATTTTGTAAGAAGCATATCACAGGAAATTGGAAGGGTCCTAAAACAGATCCTTGTGGGACATCCTTGTATAAACTTTTTATAAAGTAAAAACTTTAAACTTCATTAAGTAAAAACCTTTTTTAATGTAGGTGTGTTTTACCAGTTATCTCAAGTGAAACTTATTATTCATTCATTCATTTTCTAAGCCGCTTAATCCTAATTAGGGTTGCAGGGAGGCTGGCGCCCATCTCAGCCGACTGTGGGTGAAGGTGGGGTACACACTGAATAGCTCACCACACTATTGCAGGGCCAACACACACGCACACCCACACACCCAGGGGCGATTTGGAACATCCAGTCAGCCTACTGTGCATGTTTTTTTTTTTTTTCTTGGGCTGTGAAAGGAAACCGGAGTACCTGGAGGAAAGCCACGCAAGCACGGGAAGAACATTTAAACTCCAAACAGAAACGCCCGAGCCCGGGAATCGAACCCAGGCCTTCTTGCTGTGAGGCGGACGTGCTAACCACTACGCCACCGTGCCGCCCCTGAAACTCATTAATGAAGTCAAAAAAACAAAGTTGACCACGTTCCAACTGAGATGGGACGCATATTTTTTTTTACTAAATTTTCTACCAGAGCCGTTACTTTAATTGCAGTTTATTGGAGGGATATTAATATTTTAATTGGTAGCAATGCTTACCAACTGTGTGGGGAAAAAACATGAACAATCACTTCCGGGAATGATGTGTTTTTATAGCAGCGGAAGTTATTCAGGATGTTTCAGGAACGCATTGCTTTGGTTAGATGAGCGACCGGAGCTTTGAGAATGCCATGGAGCAGCAGTGTGCGTTGGGTGGAGGTGGGGGTGTGGGGTGTGGTTTATTAGTTGTCTATTAGGCTTTTCACACAACTGGTCAGGAGAAATATCCTTCAAGGAAGTATTTTTTTTATTTTTAGTACATTTTAGAGCCTGTGCTTATTTTCCTTGAGTATAAAATATTAAACAGTGCTTCTACTTTTACCGGAGTCTTTCTTACCTAACTATCTGTACTTCTACTTCTACTGCCTTCACCCTGAGTCAGCAAAGAGAGACTCCAGCCTCCCCACGACCCAAGTACGATTAAGCGGTTTGGCAAACGAATGAATAAATGAGACTTTTTAGCTGTACTGCAGGTCTGAGATCTCATATGATGTCATATCACAGAGCTGATGTTATATCAAACACCCTCACACTGCTGACTCTTAGTTTCTCGTTGCTATGAAAATGAGCTCTTGTTCAGCTTCACTGATGTGCTGCTGTTTGTGTTTTCATGCAGGTAAATGTGCCTGTCGAGGTGGATGCCGAGATGGCGGCTATCCTCCAGTACACACGGTTCTCTTCAGACTTCATCGTCCAGATGATGGACAAGCCTGATCCTAGCCTTAGCTCCGCTCAGCAGGTAGAACACACGGCTGATCTGCCATTTGGGTATATTTTTTTCCTCAGCTGCATGAGGTCAGTGGGTCCTTAAAATGTTGTTCGAGTCCAATAAGATTTTGTTGATTATTTAATAATTTTCCATTTTAAATCTGCCTGTACACACATTTGTTTTTAAATCTTTTTTTGTTGGTAAATACTACAACTGAGTTCATTTTTACATTTTACTGAAATATTCTGAATAACTTTTATTTTATATATATATATGTATATATATATTGTGACGGACTGGCACGAGTTCCAAGTCAGGCAAAGGAAGTCGGTTTGACAATTTATTAAAGATGAGCCAATGAATGTAGCAATTACACAGGTATGGATTGAGTACGATCAAGTAACTTATCTAAACAGTCCTAATCAGGAGCGAGGCAGTGGTAGGCCTGTTGTAGTGAATGTCGGAGACAGCAGGCGAAGGTCGGAGATGGTCGGTGATGTCCACGATCTTGGTTCTCACAGCAGTGTCCTCGGTGAAATGTTCTCCAAGTTTCAGCGCAGTCCGTTCAACATCAACTACAGAGTACTATATATGCTGCTTAAGTTAGGTTTGTCAGTTACGTTACTATGGATACAGGACGTCAGCTACGTTACTATGGTCACACGTCAGTTATGTTACTATGGATACAGGATGTGGTTTTTACATCACACCTCCCTCCATAAAAGAAAAGATGACAACTTTGAAGAAAATCTTACGATATGAAACAAATATGAGACTTCTAGGAAAATCCTAATATGAAATAAAATGATAATTAACACAACTACATAAATTATATTTTGTACGCAAAGTTGGAAAACAACTTGAAAATGATCTGTAATAATTGTGTAGTCTCAGTCATATGTAGGGATATTTTAAGATGTACATTCAACAGGAAAGTGCATCTGCACATACATTATCGACCCCTCGTACAAGCTCCTATGGGTTTACTTGAAGAAGAGGGGTATACCTCAAAACGTTGCAGAGCTCGAATTAGGGCTAATGCCTCCCTTTCAATAGTTGAATAGTTTGTTTGGTGAATTTCTTAGAAAAATAATAGAGTGGATGTTCAATGCCATTGTCATCTAACTGTGACAGCACAGCCCCTGCACCGTCATCGCTGGCGTCTACAGCCAACAGACCTGTCAATGGGGCAGTGACGTCATCAAGGTTCTTGCAAAACTTTTTGTAGAAGCTTTCACCAATACTCTGGACCTTTGTCATAATGGGTACTTTCTGCCCATGACCAACAACATAGACTAAATAGGTCACGCTGGCCTGACCGAACAATTTAAAGAAATCGATCAGAACCTTCACGATTTCACGGAGTTTAATACCTCCAAAGGGAACCTTTTGTCCCAATCTACCAACCTCAGGACGAGACGCCTTCGGACTCACACTTTGGTGTATAGTCGCCCAGTCCTCGGAAGCTGGAACATCTGGGGGTCTCCACTTCCTCATCAGGACTCCATCACTGACGGAATAACAGACTGGGACTTTAGCCAACTCCTTTCTAAACTTTTGGCGGTAAGCCTCTGGTACCAGCTCATAGGCTTTAAGAATAGCGGCCTTGACCATGTGATACTCTTGACTTTCTTTTGCTGAATGTGAAGCAAATGCCTCTTGGCTTTTGCCTATTAGCACACTTTGCAGAAGGAACGGCCATGTTTCGTGGGGCCAGGCGAGTTTGGTGGCGGTTCTTATTAAGTGTATAAAATATTTGTCGACTGCATCTTCATTAAAGGGTGGTAACAGCTTTACATGTTTACTATAATCAAATATTGGCTGTGACTCTTCTTTAGTGGGTTGAGATTCATGTCTCTGTTTTTCCATGACTTTCTTCATCTCCAGTCTGAGTTTTTAGTTTTCTGCCTCCGTTCGGTGGATCTCTAATTCTAATTCTTTGAGCCGAAGTTCTCTATCTCCACCCTTTACCGCCCCTGAGGTGCCTTTGGGAATCACTACAGTCTTGCGCCGATTTATCTTCCCCCTTTATGTTTTCCTCTAAGGTGCCTAGGGGATCTCTATAGTCTTGCGCCGATTTCCCCGGCAGCAAACGTTTCTCAACTAAGGCTTTTTGTATCTCTTTCTTAATGTCTTCCTCATTGACTTCTTCAAGTCAATCTCAAAGGTTGCTGCGGCGATCTTCTTCAACTGTTTCATCCGAAAAGACTCCAAAGCCTTTAGGGAGGGATTTTCCAAAAAGTCGGCATGCTCAGACATTGTGCTACGTTCAATGGCTCGATACAAACAAGATTGTTCTATCCCGGACGAGCCCCCAGTTTATGTGACGGACTTATATTACTTATAAATTGCAATATGTAGTTAAAAATCATTAATTAAAATAATTGGTAAACGATATGCAGAGACATGCTAGCGCTAATGCTAACTATAAGTTGTATGATATGCGTTGAGATTAAGCATTAGTTGAAAGCTGATTGGTTGGTGGCAAGTTGTGTTTTATTGTGTATATGAAATTGATTTGGTGAGACGCTGTGAGTTTTTTATGCAGCTTTAATCATGTTGTTTACATGTGAGTAATACTGTAGTAAGTATGTGAATTGTAAACAATGAAATGCTAAACGATCCTCGTGATCCAAAAGTGCTTCTTGGAAGTGCCGCCCTTTTAAAAGTGTATTTAACCAGTAGCCTGAAATCAGACAACCAAAGAACCAAACTGTAGGTTTTTTTCCGTATTTTATTAGAAGATTAGAATTCATTTTAAATACGTTTCACACATATACATTGTATACTGCAGTAAATTTTGTTGTAGGCGACACATTTTTGGCTACTAAACTTTTCATTTGAACTGAAATTCAACAAAGAAAAAAAATGGTTTTAATTGAAAAATCTACTTAAAAGATTTTAAACATGTTATTATTGTGTTCTTAGTGAGACACCGCAGTGCTGAAATACTGAAATTCTACTCAAATAAATCTAAATTTCCTGGTCGTATTCCCACATGGTGATTCCTAGTGCATCACTAGTAAGGTTTTATACTGAAAAGGAATATTACTATTTAACTTAATTATAATTATTACAAGGCTCATTATAATACTTGCTTCTGATTGGTCAGTTACGGTTTTCGGCGGTCTGTAATTTTTAAATGAAAATCACCACGTGAAAAAAATCACGTGTAACAGACTGCTGTCATGGAGAATATACACGTCATACGTGGAAGTAATAAAATAGATTTGTAATTCATAAAATCATTTTTTCATTACTGAAAATAGTTAAATCAATAAAATCATTTTAAATTAATAAACGTTTTATGTAATTGATAAAATTTTAACTACATTTTGTGTTAAATGATTGATTTCTTTGGTAAGTATCCGTGTAATCAGCAGGATCATATACAGCAAGCCAGTCATTATTATGAGATTCAGCCCATCACAGTGATCTGGATCCAGACGTGCAATGGAGAGGTCTTGAAACACTCTGAAGGGGTTTATTATGTATTGATGTATCTGGAATTTAAACAATAGGCATAAAGTGAACAGTCTACACAGCGTAACTTTTCATGCTTTTTTAGTATTGCCACCTGAGCCCGTTCGTGCTGGCAGACAGACTGGGATCCCGTGTGAAGCAGTGCTCGAAGACGGGCGTCACGGCAGGAGGCTGTCAGTAATGAGGAAAGGCGTATCATTTTTGCTCACAGCGGATTTCAAAAAGTTCTACATCAAACAGAAACACGTTCATTCCAAACGTGTTTTTTATTTTTATTTTTTATTTTTTTTTGTTGATACTTTTCTTTAGATCATTTTTATATAATGAAATGATGCCACAGTGGTACAACACAAGCTGGATAAACATGACTTATCAGGATTTGATCATTCCATTCTATTCCATAGATTTAAATTTATGTGAGCTACAAACCCACTAATAGCATTCATTTAATTAGTATCATTTACAAAATAATAATAATAATAATAATAATAATAATAATGGCGGTTAGCATGTCAGCCTCACAGCAAGAAGGTCCCAGTTTCGATTCCCGGGCTCAGGGTGTTTTTGTGTGTTGTTTGCATGTTCTCCCCGTGCTTGTGTGGGTTTCCTCCGGGTACTGTGGTTTTCTCCCACAGTCCAAAAACATGCACAGTAGGCTGACTGGCGGTTCCAAATCACCCCTAGGTGTGAGTGTGAATGGTTGTATGTGTTGGACCTGCAATAGCCTGGTGAGCTGTTCAGGGTGTACCCCACCTTCACCCAGAGTCGGCTGAGATGGGCTCCAGCCTCCCCGTAACCCTGGTAGGATTAAACGGTTTGGGAAATGAGTAAGAGTGAGTGAGTGTGATATTACACAGGGTTCTATAGTGGAGGAAGATCAATCAGGCTGAGAATTATAGAGATAAAGAGTAAAAAAAAATAAAAACAAGACTCATTAACTTTCAAAATGTTCCTCTGTTCCTTTATCTCGCTCACAATGTCCTGCCAGTGTGTCACATGACCCAGACAGTCGGTGATGAAGTCCAGAGAGGGGCGCTACCACCCTGTGACACCCATCTGCAGAGCTTTACATACTGTATTATTATTATTATAATTATTATTTTTGTCTCTAGATGGCAGTAAAGTTCTGTTATCGAGAGGCTAAGATTTCGTCCCTCTGTTCTAAGATGATGATGATGATGATGAAGAACACCAGAACCTTCTACCCTGAAGTGTGTTACTTAGAAAGGGATTGATCACAAAGCTACAAATGGTCTCTCACTCATTTGCCAAGCTGCTTAATCCTACTATTAGGGTCACGGGGAGGGTGGAGCCTATCTCAGCCGACACTGGGTGAAGACAGGGTGCATCACATATATATATATACATAATGCATGAATAGCATACACACATTGTGTGTGTGTGTGTGTGTGTGTGTGTGTGTGCGTGTGTGTGTGTGTGTGTGTGTGGTGCTGATATGTTTGACATTATGCACTGAGGCATGGTTTAGGCCAATTTGCGATGGAAAATTACAAATTCTCCTTATCTGTCAACTGGATCATATAAGTTCAGCGTGTTATTTATTTTTTCCCCCCAGAGCTTTATGTTTGGGTTTAAATAGGGTCTCATATGAGCCTTACAAAAGCTCGCCTCGCTTGCAGAAATGAGAAAGAAAAGAGAAAAATACCACACCCCTGCCCTGTCCTATGGGTCCGGAGAGGGAGTGTGTGTGAGTGTGTGCGAGTATGTGTTATTGTGTGTAGGTTTTTATATCTTGGTAGGACCCAAAGTCCCCACAAGGATAGGAATATCAGACCTTTTACATCCATGTGAGGATTTTGCTGGTCCTCATTCAAATGTTTCAGAAAATATAATAATAATAATAATAATAATAATAATATGTAATAATGATGATGATGATGATGAAAGCAAAAAAAATAAATAAAAGAAATTAAAGGTCCTGACAAGGATAGTAAGACAAACGTGTATGTGTTTGTGTGTGTCCGTGTGTGTGTGATATCCCGAGCTCAGTGGGGGAAGCAGGTGTGGCATGAATGTAAACAGAGCTCTGAGGAATGACTCGCATTGTCCTCATTTCACCTCTCTCAAAGTGCCTGGTCCTGGAGCTCGTCCAAATCGCATCCCATTACTTTCAGCCACTTAATGCACTGTCAATAGCCAGAGCTGGGAAGCATGTAGCGCCAGGAGACAGCGGGAATAGAACAGTAACGTTCGGTTGAAATAACCCGTGTGTGGCGTGAGTATCAACAGTACATGGGGTTTCCGTGCTCGTTTGTGCATTGGGTTACAGCGAAGTGAGACTGAACACTTTCAGCTCGCCGGATGTCGGATTTTTCTCAGGCAGCTCAGGACTATTTTTAGAGGAGGGCAACAGGTACCCATACATACCGGAGTGGCGTCCAAAAGTCTGAGACTGCACTGAAAATCAGGAAAGGTGGAAAACTGGAAATTTGCAGAACATAAGAGCCACGAGTTGCAGGTTTGAATCCCAATAATGCCATAGCTGGATGGGAGGGGCATACTTTCACTTCCCTGTCCATCATTTGTCAGTCTGTGCGCCCATGTATGTGGAAGAGGGTAGATAGCGCTTTGAGTCTGAGGGTGGTACACTGCTGGTTCATGCAGCAAACGTGAGAAATGCACTTGGTGGCTTTGTATGTCACAGTAGTGGGCATTAGCAAAGATTCATTTAGGTTAAAGATTAGGGGGTCAAGGGGAATGGGGTGGGGGGGTCCCTCGGAGCTCCTCCTACACATGGCTGAGGTATTCATGTCTCTTGAATACTCAACTTTTTCCACTGTCTTGAACTTTACAGTATTAGTACTCGGTCTTGGCCACTGGTCTCGCCAGCTGTTCTAGTTGGTCTCAAATAAGATAAGCTGCCTTTAAAATATATGACGCAGCACTTTTTTTCTTCATCTGCCACCTATGGATTGGCTGGTGATCGCTGTGAGTGACAGGGCAGCGTATGCCATCCCTCCCTCCCTCCCGTGAGAGCTCGGCCAATTAGCTCCCATGGACTCCCAGTCGCGGATGGCTGCAGGATCAACCTGGATTCAAACTTTCGATCTACAGGTTCATAGTCACGCATCTTGTTGATGCGCCACTTGAGAACCATAAATAGATACGCATATACTTAATAGCCAGGTCGATGGAGATCCCTCACATCAGCACTCCGTCTCACTTTAAGTTTCTCTGCAAACATCGGGGGATTGTTTTTAACTGTCCGCATGACAGTCCGAAGACACCTGTCAGAGAGCCCAGGTCGACCTGCTGTTGATTCCTTGCCTTTGGTGGTGAATTGTACAATCACTCTGTTGACTGTAGCAAGAGGAATCCCAAGGTTTTATCCGATCTAACGCTGGTTAAGTTCAACCGCAGATTGATCCGCGATAAAAATCTTGCTCTTGAAACTTGAAGTGAGACGGAGTGCTGCTGTAAGGGATCTCCATCGACCTGGCTGTTATGTATATGCGTATCTATTTATGGCTTCCAATTGGCGCATCGACAAGGTGCGTGACTATGAATCTGGAGATCGAAAGTTTGAATCCGGGTTGATGCGGCAGCCATCCGCGACTGGGAGTCCTTGGGAGCTAATTGGCCGAGCTCTCATAGGAGGGAGGGAGGGAGGGAGGGATGGCATACGCTGCCCTGTCACTCACAGCGATCACCAGCCAATCGTAGGTGTCTGTGAGCTTATCTCCTACAAAAAGGGGCGGATTGCACTTTCCGTCCGCGTGTGTGGGGCCGCCTCCAAATGCGAATGCGCAGCAGTTCGTTAAGAGGCGGGTGTCCGCACTGCATGTCAAGGAGGGGGAATGTGCACGCTTATGCCCCTCCCTGGTTGGTGGTGGTCGTATGTGATAGGGAGGGAAACGTGTCAACATGTACACACACAAAACCCTTCCTACTTTGTGCAGTTTAATCTCAGGAAGTTAATATGCATACATATTTTCCCCTACGAAGCACGATGTTAGTGTAAGTTGTGCATTTGATGCATATCCTACCAGCCAACACTGGTACACTTATACACAAGTCTTGAAGATGAAGACAATGGCGACATCTAGTGGCAGTAGGTGGAATTGTATGGCCGTCAATATACATATCATTGGACTCTTTGGGCAGGCTTGACCCTTTTCTTGTTAGCTATATAAATGTCAATGTTCATATAGCTTATTCAACCACAAGAAAAGCCTGTAAAACCTTATATATTATGCCATGTTATACCATTGATTTGACATCAAATGAGCTCTTTTCACTCGGTGAAAACCATCATTAGTGTTCATCAGCTGTTAAAGACATACAGCACACAGTGCACCCACTGCTCGAGCCTTCCCAAAGTGTTGAATGATGTATGTTTAAGTGGATTGCTATAAGCTTTCCAATTACTTCTTAGTTTTTTACCCAGCAAAACAGCTACTGCTGTTAGTATATACCGCTTAATCCTAATTAGGGTCGCGGGGGGAGGCTGGCGCCCATCTCAGCCGACTCTGGGCAAGGGCAGAGTACACCCTAGACCGCTTGCAAGACCATC
>JBCNYH010000013.1:4552990-4560490 GCA_039654325.1 Tandanus tandanus
TTTTTCTTATCCCCTCCTTGTTAGTAATAATAATAATAATAATAATTATTATTATTATTATTATTATAATAGTGTTAGTAGTAGTAGGAGCACTGGGGGCAATAACAACCAGGTTTGAGAGGTTTGTTGGTCTTGACATTTGAGTGGAACATATTCAGAAAACAGCTTTGCTTTAATTTTGAGATTGGTACTTGGATGCTAAGTACCCATGAGAAGGACCCTGTGAAACAGGTTGCTGTCCACTTTCACAGTTTTAACCAGAGTAAGCAACAACAAAACCCTGAGAAGTAAAACATCAAACATAATAATAATAATAATAAGAAGAAGAAGATGAAGAAGAAGAAGAAGAATTCCTGCATTCATTCATTTTCTGAACTGCAATTACGGGGTGCCCATCTCAGCCGACTCTGGGCGAGGGCAGAGTACACCCTAGACAGCTCGCCATGCCATCGCAGGGCAGAAACATGCTGACGGCAATGCAGCCTACTCTTTACGAAAATCAGCAATGGTTCTTTTACATGCCTCTCACCACAGACAGTGAGGGACATGGCCAGCCTTTGATAACCCAGTTAGCTGCACTGGGGGGACAGCAGTGACATCCCCCTGATAGTGGGGCTTCAACCCCCAACCTTTGGATCAGTAAGCCAGCACCCTATCACCAAGCAACCAAATAATAATAATAATAATCATAATAATAATAATAATAAATATTTTTATTGGTGATGCGGCAGCCTTATTGGGGATCCTGAGGTGACATGGACACCCGACACCCCTCCAAGTCACTTTCCATGCCTATCAAGCTCCGCTTAGGAGCTTTGCTATGAAACTTTCTCTTTTCCCTTTTGTTTTCTTAATGTTAATAAATAAATAAATAAAAATAAAATAATAATAAAAATAGCTCTAAGCACACTCCTATACTACAGTTGTAGCTCAGACTGCTGCACGGGGCTGACACTGGAGACTCCTTCCATCAAATATGAAATAAACACCTGCTTACAGAAGATGTCATCATATTTTGTTTTATTTTTTATAAATGTGAAGTGTTTACTGAAAATAAACTGCTACTATGAAAACATTAGCACACTGGAACAATTTAAACATGTAATTAGGTTTTTTTCGCTGGAACTACTGTTAGATCAACACGAGCTACTGTTAGATCAGAATCCAAACCTGTATTATTAGTACAACAGAACTGAAAATCACTAAACAATTGACTCCTTAAATAAACACATTTTCATACTTGCTCTGCAGTGCATTAGTAACTCCTATCCGCCGTGGTTGTTTAACAGTGTGCTGGCACGATTCCGGCAAATGTAAGCGAATTTGGTATCCATAAATATTTGTAACGCACCCGGTTTTCACTGTATCAGATCATATTTTGCTCTCCCTGGTGTCTGTATCTATTTCCGAACAGTCCGGTTCTCCTGAGCTGAGGTTGGTATCAGACCGCAGAAATCTGCGCAGCTGAAAAGTATCAGTTTCACGCTGCTATTTGTTTTGATTCCACCCCCGAGGAATCCTTCCCCTCACTTGACCCGGGCTTTTCTTCTGATGCATTTCAGCAGGCTTTCCATTAGCCCTTCTCCTTCAGGGATGCAGCAGATCATTCAACTCGGTGTGCGTTGCGGTGGATCTGCTGTGTCTCCATTTTCCTTACTGTCCTACCCATCTTCATTAGGTTATTTATTTTGCCTTCGTTCTTTAAAGTGCTCATGGTCAAAACAAAACACAGCTAAGTGCAGACCTGGAAGCCGAAAGATATTACCAGGCGTCAGAGATAATATGTGGCACATGTTTGTCTGTTTTATTATTATGGATGCTTTTAGGTGCTCCGAGCCATCACTTTTACTTCATTTGTGATGTCATTTTCTTGAGGTTGATGGGCGAATGAGCAATATGCTACATGCTACATGCTAGAATTCAAGAATGAGTGACATTGTGTTGAGTCGATTAGCTTTTCGGTGATATCTTAGCAGTACAGTAAACACAACAATCTATTTGCAATGTCATTTCAGCAAAGAAAATGGATTTATAACTAGCAGTGATGTTCTGCTCGATTATTCATCACAATCGGAGCTATTTGGATTATTCAGAACTAATAGGACTGAACATTAGGAAAATGTTTGGTAGTTTTTTACTTTTATTACTGGATGATAAGTAAGGAACGCTTGGTTGGATGTGGGTGCTGATATAGGAAAATAATCAACCATTACATGGTGTGATGATGCAGAATTACCATCCACACGGAAGTTGATTATTTTCCTTTGACAGGATGTTCCACTTGTTCACTTCCTGTTATAACTGTACCACAGTGATTTGGCAGCCAATGACTTAAACACTTATTTACTTTCAAGGCTATTTTATAAGCATTTATAGTTACAAGTTATGATGTCTAACTACTTTGGGACATTTCCTCCATTTTCATTCCCTTACAAGGCTTTTTAGCTCCTGCCCATCGGGAGCTATAGGAATGGGTTCCGTCAGTCCGTCCGTCTGTCACACTTTAGTTTCCGGACATTTACTTGCTGCGAAGCTGGAAAAAGCTGGGGCTTTCAAACTTGGTATGCTGGTTCACTACTATTAGTGCTAGGATGAGTTTGTGTGTGAGTGACCTTGACCTACTTTTCAAGGTCACAGAGGCAAAACTGTATACTAGGTTTCCGGACACTTACTTGCCGCGCACTGAAGCCGGGGCTGTCAGACTTGCTATGCTTGTTCTATATTGGCGTATTATGAAATGGTCCTTTCGGCGGGAGCGTCTTGACCCCTGTGGTCTTCTTTTTTCTTTCTTTTAAAGTTACTAAAGTAGGAAGAACAGCTTGTCATGTTACAACGTGTAATCTTTTCATCCTTAAAATTTACTGACAGACTGCTACCAATCACCGACACTAGATCCAGCAAAAACCGGCACTTGCTGGCAAAAATCGTAATTAAAATTTTTATAAATTGTAAGGATCTGAGGCAGCATGGAGGCACAGTGGATAGAATACAGCAAGAGGGTCACAGGTTCGCGTCCCAGATTCAGTCAGGGTGTTTCTGTTAGGGGTTTTTCCATGCTTGCGTGGGTTTCTTCCGGGGACTCTGGTTTCCTCCCACAGTCCAAAGACATGTATTCTAGTTGTTTGTTCCAAATTGCCACTAGGTGTGAATGTGAATAGGTGTTTGTCTTCGTGTGTTGTCCCTGCGATGGATAGCCGAGGTGTTCAGGGTGTACCCTGTCTTCACCCAGTGTTGGCTGAGATAGGCTCCAGCTCACCAGTCCATCACACAATATATATATATATATATATATATATATATATATATAGTTGTGTAACAGCAAAAACATGTAAATTAAAAGTTTTTATACTATTTTCTAATCACTAGTACTCGACTTTAACCACGTTGATCCTGCTTGACCTTTAGCTCTATCAACTTTTAAAGACTACTCGAGGCTTCACGTTGTTGCTTTTTAATGAATTTGATATTGTTCATCGCATCACATTACCGACACTAAATGCAGCGATCTCTTCTGAATTTCCTCTCCATTCACATCAGGTCAGATCCTGTTTATGTGCTGAAAAGCGTTTCACTCGCTCGCTTTCCTCACGCCCTCGCGTCTCCGTATTAATGGGATAAAATCTCCACTGCAAATTCGTTTGCTAGAAAGCAATTAGCGTTGCGCACCGCGTGTCGATCAGCATTCGGCTCACAACAGGGAACATAATTAAACCAAAATCCAGGCTGAATTCATGCGATGTGCTTTTCCAATGACCAAGCTGCAGCTTTTGTGGGTTTAAAAAAGAAACAACAACTGAGTTTAGATCCTGGCAGAATTTTCTTGAAGATGACACTTTTAATTACATTTTTTAAGGATTCAGTATTTTGGAAGTGTTTAAAGGATCTGGATCAGTTTTTGAAAGTTGTGTTATTTTTATTTTTTTTGTGATCCTTGCCATTTTATTAGCATTGGCGAGTAAATTAGCACCATCACCCAGAGACAATAACTTAAAGCCGAAACGCTAATGTCCACATTGTACTGTTGAATCAGTTTCACATAATTTATTGTTACAAACTCCAGTGGTTAAAAGCGCAGTGCGCAATTAGACTGAAGTGTTATATTTCCAAAGCCAAGGAATGCAGCACTTATGGGTGGGACGCCACTTATAAATTATCCCCAAACTCCCAGTTGTGTTGATTTACATTTAATCACTCTTAAGCCAAAGCCCGCTCTTTCAGATTTCCTAGAACTCTCAAACCGAATGTTGGACACACTACTGGATATGTGTGTGTGTGTGTGTGTGTGTGTGTGTGTGTGTGTGTGTGTGTGTGTGTGTGTGTGTGTGTGAGAGAGAGAGAGAGAGGCTTAATACAGGTTGCTGTGTGTTTGCTATGCTCGATCGAGCATTCCCCCTAAAAGGACCCCCACTTTTTCCCCTCATTGCTTCAACCCACAGCTTCAAATCCAGCAGCTGCCGCCAACAAGCCATGCTAAAATAGTGACAGTGTTTAGTCTGGCATGATGCAGAGGCATTGATTGGCAGCTGGGTCAAACAATGTCACTTTCTTGGCTCCTCTCCCAGGCAAATCTCTGCTTGTTAGGTTTGTGGTATCAGGTCACTTTTCACAGAAGAGGGGGTTTGACCAAAGACCCATACCGTGTTCACCTCAGGTTTCTGACTCATGCAAACATCCAGTAAATTCTGGGCAAAATTTCTACAGTGGTTCCATACCTGCTAACCTTCATAAGTTTAGTGGAGGCAGAAAAAAAACCCTTCTTCTTCCTCCACTCACCAACCCGACAATAAAAATGGCAGATCAGCCAATAGACATATGAAACTAGAATGATTGACAATTGTGCAGATGTTTCTCTCTCTGTTATTAACTGGAAGCCCCGCCCAATTTCTTAACTTACATTATTTATCTTTGACCAGATTTCTTGTCTTGACTTGATTTTCCAGCATGAAAGATCTTCAAAGAAACACTTTTCTTTATTGCATTTTAACCCCCTTGCATGTCTATTTGTGGTGTTCTGCTTCAGAGTGGGCAGATCTGTGATTTGATTAGGATTTAATCATAAATTATAATTATTATTTATTATAATTATCATAAAAAATGTATGAGCATTTGTCAGGCAACAACTTGGCTTTTCCTACAAGGCTTCTTTGTGTTTAATGATGCTACAATTAGCACCTACACATAGCTTCCTTATATCCATGCTCATTAAATACACAGCTTAAATTGAAATAAAAGGAAAGCCTTGCAAACACTTCTGTTACCCATGAACATATGCATGTTTTCATTATCAGGTGGTTTTTACTTACAGTTTCGAAGTTGTAATCTGCTATACTGTTCACTAGTTTTACCATATTTCAGTTAACTCTGGGATAATAATTACAAAAGTTCGTTACATTCATTATTAATTCTCCAGACAGAAAGAGCAAAACGAATTGAACATGTTTTTGAGGTATGAGGGGTGCACAAATGGGAGATATTACCTGGGAAGCGGGTACATTATAATCAGTCAAGAATTGATAGGTGGGGTGGGATTAAATAAGATTATTCTTCTTCCCACTTCTTTTCGAATATGGTACCGTTAACAATTTCATCTGATTCATTCATTTGCTTCATACTTTTCAGTGTTTATTATCATTATTAGTATATTACTGTCATTACTTTCATTATTCTTACTGTTGTTGTTATTATTATTATTACTATTATCATTATTATCTTTTCTTTTCTTTAGTCATTTTATTTAAATATTTAAGTGATTTATTTTGTCATTGTTTGTACTATCTATGAGTACTGTTTACTGACCACTATTTTTAGATATTCGAAATAAACATTAATTCATTCATTGTTTCATTCATTCATTAATTCATTCATTCAAGTTTGTCAAAATGATGCCATGGCAATGACATGCTGTAATCAAGGCCAAAGGCAGTGTTTATACTGTATGTCAGTATAAGTTAAAGTACTTTTAAAAAAGTACTTTAAACTTCAAAATAAAATCACTAAAATACTACTTTATTCTGACTGTATAATTGACTGTACTCAGGTAAGCGAGTTGAATGAGTGCACGAAAATTACAATTTTTTTATTAGCTATATTGCTTTTTCAATATGTTTTAAGGATGTAATGAAGTAATCGGAATTTTAAAGTGCTTTTTATTCATTTTTTTTATTTTTTTTATAAAGACCACCTCAAGGTAAAGTGGAGTTATAGAGGGAGGGTCAATGCAGTTTTCTGAGCTCTAAAGATTCTGGGAGTTTTTGTCATGTTTAAAGTGTTTCATATGAAACATTCCCCATTGTTGTATTTGTATATTTGTATCCGTTATACATTTCAGCTATAAGTCGTTATTTATAAGAAAAAGAGGGCAGTGAGGCAGTATCATCCAAGGTACTTATTAGTTCCTTTTAAATTTCACAGCTAGAAGGTCCTGGGTTGGAGTCCCAGGCTTTGGGGTTTTTATTTGAAATTTGTAGAAAAGTACCAAGTGGTTGACTGAACATCAGCGTTGACCTTGCAAAGTTCAGGGTGGTTTACAGGGATGGAATTTCAAATAAATATGCTATTAGCCAGCAGGGCCAGTAAGGTAAACAGAAATACTAGTCCTTCACTATATTTACTGGCCAGCAGGACTAGTGATTTTTATATTCTACTGGCCAATATTGACTGTTTTTTTAAACAAAAAACTTTAAAAGAAGCTGAGAGTCTCATGCAAAATTTCGATATGCGTGAACATAATGACAATAAAGAATCTTGAATCTTTATATTGTTGAAATCCAATAAATATTCAAAACAGAAAATATAGTTTGTGATCAAGTTTTTATTATACAAGATGCTGTTGATTTTTCAACAGAATACGTGTCTTTGACAAAAACTCAGACTCTTTAATCAGCTCACAGTCTGACCATTTGTCCAAATCCATATCACAATAATAATAATAGTAGTAGTAATAATAATAATAATAATAATAATAATAATAATATACCACGAAGGTTCCATTTTATATACATTACCATGATATGCAATTAATAAGTCAGACAAGTTTGAAACGTATATATGATTTATACTTTTAAAGTTGTACTATACCCCCCACTGTAAACTGTAAGCGGGCAAATGGGGAGGATTTATTTATTTTTTATTTTTTTTTGGGGGGGGGGGGGGGAGTTATATGCTAGAGCACGACGTGCATTCAGGGATATAGTGTGTATAGTGGATCTAGTAGTAATTTGGGTTCATAACCAATAAGAACTTAGATAACTTATTACTCTATGAAATTATTAGATATATTAAAAACTTACGTTTACGATCCAAGTTTTGGAGCTGGGCGTTTGGCACTTCCACAATATTTATTGAGTTTATCTGTGGTGTACTTCAATACGGTCACGTGACCAGGCGTTTCCCTGGTTACAACAGCACGTTCCCATACTGGAGGCCACACAAACACCACGCCAAAAGATTCAGGCTGACGCAATAGCTCTCTCTAATTACTTTCATAGTCTTCCCCTCGCT
>JBCNYH010000013.1:4565490-4571316 GCA_039654325.1 Tandanus tandanus
TTTCCTGTGTTACAGGTTTAAGAGATGATCACTTCAGAGACTTAAAAGAGTGAGATCTGACCTTAAGGTAAGCGTTGATCCTTTTCCAAGCTATCAATCGTGTTTGAGTTTATAGAGTACTGCTGGAGTATTACCAGCTCCACATCCAGCAAATGCACGATGTGATAAATTTCAGACATTATTTCCATCTGTAATAAAAACAGATATTTATCGGTGCTTAATTAACTAATATTAATTATATGCTAATACAATAATGCTAGCTACAGTAGGTTGAACATAATTTTATTGATTGCTCTGTATTTCATATTAATGATCCTCAAATTTTTCTTGAAAGAAATGGAGCTTGCTTTGTTCATCGTTCATTTTCTGAACGGCTTAATCCTAATTAGGGTCGCGGGGGAGGCTGGCGCCCATCTCAGCCGACTCTGGGCGAGGGCAGAGTACACCCTGGACAGCTTGCCAAGCCATTGCAAGGCAGAAACACGCTGACGGCAACCCAATGGCCTACTGTTTACAAAAGTCAACAGTGGTTCTTTTACATGCCTCTCAACACAGACAATGAGAGACATGGCCGGCCTTTGACAACCCAGTTAGCTGCACTGGGGGGGCTTGCATTGTCGAGAGCATAAAAGATGGTGGAAAGGGGCGGGGCTTCTAGACAATGTCAGGGACTGGGTTGCTTTGAAATGATTACTCATATTAACATATTCTTATAATAATATCCAAATATATTAGGATATTCCAATATTAAAATGTGGAGCTACTATCCAAAATACATGAAAAGGTCATCAACTGGTTAAAAAAATATTTTGGTATGAAGGTTACTGGATCTCTCTCTCTATCTCTCTCTCTCGAACACACACACACAGTATAATTGTAGCACTCAAGTCTACTACAGTATATTTACTTGATTATTGAAGTACTATATGCTTTCTAAAGTGTAAACAAAATAATAAAACTATACTGTGATCAATGCAAAACATCAGTGCTGGTGCTGTACTGGAAAAATTCTCACTCACTCCTTTGACAAACCGCGTACTCCTACTCTTAGAGTCACGGGGAGACTGGAGCCTATCGCAGCCAACACTGGGTGAAGGCAGGGTGCACCTTGAACAGCTCACCTGACCATGGCAGAGCAACACATACACACAACCATTCACACCCACACCTAGGGTCTATTTGGGACAGCCAATTAGCCTAATGTGCATGTTTTTGGACTGTGAGAGGAAACCAGAGTACCTGGAAAAAAAACCCACAGGGAGAACAAGCTAACTCCACAAGCCTGGGACTCAACCCCAGGACCTTCTTGCTGTGAGCCAGACATGGTAACCACTAAGCCACCGTGCTGTCCACTAGCAAACTTGCCCGTTTATAATCAAAAACAATTCAAAATGCCATCACAAACCACCCTAAACCTTGGAAGGTCAATGCTGATGTACAATCAACCATTTGGTACTTTTCTACAAATTCTTATTTAAAAAAATAATAAAAAAGTGAAACCATGCTCATTTTCAAATATATGCAGATCAAAGTTTCACTGAGTGACTGCACCTTCACACGTTCACACACCCTCATTCCCAACCTCCTCTTCCCCCTCCTTCGCCCCCCCCCAGCCCCTACTCTGGGTGCTTCTCAAAACCCTTAAACCCATCCTCGTCTTCCTCATTTGCATCTCATCCTTGCGTCCTAGTCCCTCACGCTGAGTAAACATGGAGAGGCACGAGGAAATGATGTGATGAGCATCGAGGAAATGTATTTTAAGAAAAAATACACGTCGTTTCCTCTGAAGCGTCACACAGAACAATTTCCGCTGCTGATGACGAATGCTGTGTAAAAGCATCTGACGTTGTATAATGGGTGTGTTATTTATGCAAGTGTGCAGCTCTTCTGGGAAGTCTGCTCTTGTATATCCTCAGTCCTCAATGCACAAATAAGTGGCAGTGGTGGCTTAGTGGTTAAGGTAATGGGTTACTGATCCGAAGGTCGGAGGGAGGTTCAATCCCCACCATCACCACTGTTGGGCCCTTGAGCAAGGCCCTTAACCCTCAATTGCTCAGTTGTATAAAAATGACAATTGTAAGTCACTCTGGATAAGAGCGTCTGCCAAATGCTGGAAATGTAAATGTAAATGTAAATAAGAAAATTGGGATGACAGGTAAAGATGGTGAACCAGAAGAACTTCCGGTTCAAGTGGGGATTGAAGAGCCACTTAATCCTACTTAGGTTGTGGGAATGCTGTGCCTATCTCAGCCGACACTGGGCAAATGCAGGGTACACCGTGAACAGCTCACCGGACCATCGTAGGGCCAACAAACACATGCACACCTACGGTCAATTTGGAACGGCGAAATAGCTTAATGTGCATACCTTTGGACTGTGGGAGGAAACCAGAGGACCTGGAGGGAAGCCACCAAGCACTGGTAGAACATGCAAACTTCACACAGAAACGGCCAAGTCCAGAACTCGACCCCAGAACCTTCTTGCTGTGAGGTGGACAGGCTAACTACTACGGCACCATGCCGTCATCGAGGAGCCAGGAAACCCAGATAAGGTTTTGAGAAGCACCCCCAGTTTTAAGCACGTTTCTAAATGGTGCAGTGGGCGGGGTTTGGATCATAGTTGGGGGGAAGAGGTCCACTTTAATTAAAAGTACTAACAAATCATACAATCTGCATCTACACTTGATTCCTTTCAAACAGTTTTATTCCTTTTTTAATCCATTTTCCAAGCCACTTGTCATTAACCCGTAGATCCGATCTTGTGATACAACTTACGGCACAAGCTCGTCTCTATGGGTCTCTGTCTCTGTGGTAGACGACTCGAAGTTTTGTATCTACCTCCTAAACCTGCCTTTGATTTAGTTCGGCATATTAACATTGATGGTCCGGCACGGTAGAGTACGCCAAAGATCATGAAACAAGATACATTTATTTTTCCGTCGCATGCTTCAGCTGTTTTTAGTGGCACTGATCACTTCAGCTGTACGTGTGATACAGAAACACTCCACAGGGAGTGATCACGAGTGAAGTGTGTGTATCCGGGTTGAGGTAGTAGGTTGTATGGTTTCGAATGATACCTTGGGAGTTAACTGTACAACCTTCTAGCTTTCCTTGGAGCTCACTAAAGTCATCGAAGAAGACAGCGGAACAACTAAAGTTTGGTTTGCGGTGTGAATATGGTGCATATATGCAATAATTAAAAAAAATATAGATATATTTGTGGTCATGACTGTTTGTATAAAAGTAAAAATGTGCATGTGGAGTTTGTTATGAATTTGTTTTGATGCAAATATTCGGCAAATCTGTTTCACATCGTATTTGTGTACATGATGCTGTTTATACCACTGTGTTCTTAAATGCTCAATTCTGATTGGGTAGAAGGAGTTTCCACGTTCACTGCTTTGTACCAATACATTTTTAGCCACAGGGGAAAAAAATTTCAGGAGACAGGAGACAGGAGACTTTATAATTTGTGGGTTCTTGGTTTTTTTTGGTACCAACAGGAACGAACTCTGTTCCACAACATTAAATGTAACTACTAACAGATAAAAAGCATGCAATCATTGGCGAATCGCTGTGGTATAAAAGGAATAAAACGTTTTGAATCATGGAAACTTCAACGTGCTAACAACTCGGTGATGAGCGTTTTATTTCCTACCTGTTGGTTCACCTCATGAAAACATCCTCTCATTGGTTACAGGAAGTCATGATGCGAACATTCATTCATATATTTGCAGACCCGCTTAATCCTACTAGGGTTGCAGGAAGGCTGGAACCTATCTCAGCCAACTCTGGCGTGGAACACCCTGAACAGCTCACCAATCCATCGCAAAGCCAACACACACGTACATGGCCGTTCACGCTCACACCTAGGGGCAATTTGGAACAGCCAGTTAGCCTACTGTGCATGTCTTTGGACTGTGGGAGGAAACTGGAGTACCCAGAAGAAACCCACACAAGCAAGCAAGGAACATGCACCCTAGTCAAGCCGGGGACTCAAACCCAGGACCTTCTTGCTGTGACCACTACGCCAACATGACGCACATCATGCTAAACAAATACTCACTTTCATCACTCACTCATTTGCAGACCCGCTTAATCCTACTAGGGTCACAGGGAGGCTGGAGCCTATTTTAGCCGACTCTGGGCAAAGGCGTGGTACACCCTGAACAGCTCACCAATCCATTGCAAAACCAACACACACCTAGGGGCAATTTGGAACAGCCAGTTAGCCTAATGTGCATGTCTTTGGACTCTTAGCGGAAACTGGAGTACCCAGAGGAAACCCACACAAGCACACAGGAAACATGCAAACTCCTCACAGAAACAAGCCTGGGACTCAAACCCAGAACCTTCTTTGAGTGAGGTGGATGTGCTAACCACTATGACACCATGCCGCCCACCATGCTAAACAAACACAAGAAAATAAAACAAGTAAGAAGAGTTTCCTCAATGTTACGTTCCCACCATATCCTTCTTACATTCCTACCTGATTACACGTATCCACTGCTTTTGCATTCCTTGGAGGAATAGATGTATTTATAGTCGACCACTTCACATATTTAGCTGCCTGAAGTTAATATGACCCAGCACCAGTCCATCCTCTGACTAAGTAATAAATCTGACTACAATTACACATAAAATAATCTAAATGAGCGGCACAGTGGTGCAGTGGTTAGCACGTCCGCCTCACAGCAAGAAGGCCTGAGTTCGAGTCCCTGGCTCGGGGTGTTTCTGTGTGGAGTTTGCATGTTCTCCCGGTGCTTGCGTGGGTTTTCTCTGGGTACTCTGGTTTCCTCCCACAGTCCAAAAACAATCACAGTAGGCTAATTGGCTGTTCCAAATCGCCCCTAGGTGTGAAAGTGAGTGTGAATGGTTGTATGAATGTTCACCCAGTGATGGCCCAGCAAGCTGTTCAGGGTGTATCCGCCTTCACCCAGAGTCGGCTGAGATGGACGCCAGCCTCCCCGCGACCCTAATTAAGATTAAGTGGCTTAGAAAATGAATGAATGAATGAATGAATAGCCTGCATATCCTTCCTTAGCTTTTAAAGCTGCCATTAAAAACTTTTCTATTCTTTCAGTGGCAAAATTCTTCTCTATTTGGAACTCTGCCACACTAGGCTGCTTTGCCCTTTTCAGATCAGGTCTGGAAACTCGCAGGGTCATGAGAAAGATCCTTTCAAAAAATAAATAAAAATCTGTCTTTTGATTGTGTGTTATATTTTAAATTTTGCTATGGAATTAAAATAGACAAAAATTTACTGTGGGGCCGGCACAGTGGCCTTACAGCAAGGAGGTCCTGGGTTCAAGTCCCAGGCTGGTCGAGGGTGTGTCTGTGTAGGGTTTGCATGTCCTCCTCGTGCTCGTATGGGTTTCCCCCAACAGTCAAAAGACATGCACATTAGGCTAACCGGCTATTCCAAATTGCCCCTAGGTGTGTGGGTGAGTGTGAATCGTTGTGTGTGGACTGGCGAGCTGTTCAGGGTAACCCCTTGCCTTTGCTCAGTGAAAGTGAGATTCACTTATAGGATTAAGCGGTTCGGCAAATGAGTGAGTGAGTGTTTGTTTAGTATGATGGGCGGCATGGTGGCATACTGGTTACCACATCCGCCTCAGAGCAAGAAGGTCCTGGATTTGAGTCCCAGGCTTGAACAGAGTGTTTCTTTGTGAAGTTTGTATGTTCTCCTCATGCTTGTGTGGGTTTCCCCTTCATAGTTTCCTCCCAAAGGGGGAAATACTTGGCTGCATCATGAGGCGACTCGCCTCTCAGTTTTAATTACACTTTAGACACCAAAACACAAGAAACTCAGTACACAAACAACTTT
>JBCNYH010000013.1:4599982-4612712 GCA_039654325.1 Tandanus tandanus
ATGTACCGTATAACCTTCAAATGACTGATTTGTGATGTCCCACAATATTAAATGTAACTGTAATCAGATAAAAAATAATTTTCTGAATATTTTTAGCACAACTGAAAAACGTTTAGGTGGTAACAATACATCTGATTCATCAAACCCTTGATTGACTGGCGATCGCTGTGAGTGACAGGGAGGTGAGTGTAGACCATCCCTCCCTTCCCTCCCTCCTGTGAGAGATTGGCCAATTAGCTCCCATGGACGTGTTGTTGATTATTTTCCTACATCATCACGCCACATCGACAAGGTGCGTGACTATCAATCTGGAGATCGCAGGTTTGAATCCATGTTGATGCTGTTGCACCCTTAAAATGAACACAGGCACGGATCTCAGGTTGGGCAACTTTATTCTCCCGGTGCTTGATTTCTTTTTTGTTTGTTTGTTTCCTCTGTGAAAAGCATCCGGTACCTAGTTTCACACACACTTTTACAACCGCACAACGTTCGGGTGACACAGCCATACCAAAAAAGACCCAAAAAGTGACGTCAATGCTGCGACGCGCAGGCTGATGACGGGCTTACTGTCCAAATGAATAAAAAAATTACTTTTGGCTAAGTTTAAATGAACATATGTACTATGTCAACCAAAACTGTAATAAATGAATAAATTAAATATACATAAATAAATTAATACATCTCTGCAAAAATAAACTATGTTTTAGCCTTGTATATAGACAAATTCTAGGTCTCAACAATGCCACAGCCATAATTGGCCGAGCTCTCATAGGATCGAGGGTGAGAGGAAGGGATGCTCTATTCTCACCTCCCTGTCACTCACAGCGATCGCCAATCAGTCATGGGCGTCTGTGATCAAGCTCATTCATACAAGGGAGCAGATAGCGCTTTTCCTCTGAGTGTGTTATACGGCCCCAAAATATGAATGAGCAGCTTATCATTAAATATACAGGTGGCAGCACTGCCTGTGATGGAAAGGGCATGTGCATTCTTGCACCCCTGGTTGGTGGTGGTCGTATATGATAGGGGATTGGATACAAATAAAATTAGGGGAGAAAAATGAGGAAAAGGGAAGAGATAATCAACGACTTCTCAAACTAAAACCTAAAAAGCATGTTTGTTTGGGGCAGAAATATTCCACCAGTCATCACTATCCAAGGCTGGGACAGCAGACCACAGCATCAGAATAATTTTTTTAGTTTACAGAAGTATTACTGTTCCGATCCATCCAAGTGTCTGAATGATAGACGTTGCAGAAAGATAGCTGGAGGGTTTTGGAGGTTAAAATGTTCTTTACTGGTGAAATCATGAGGTCTTGAAAATGTGAATAACACATAACAAGCCAAACAGACCATCACAGGGACGTTACAGAGAGTCGCAGACTTCAGAAAGTCACATTTAACAGCATGTTCATTACAAAACTACACAAATAAGTAAACGGAGTCTGATAGAAGATACCAACCCAAAGCACAGCAGTAAATTCACCACAGACTGTCTCAAATAAGAAAAAGCTGGGGTTTAAACTGCTTTGTTTTGACGTCGAGCTGATTTAAATGCAAATGTTGAAATACGCAGGACTCGACAAAAAATACCTCCAAATAAACATGCAAGACCAATCAAAGCATGCACTCTAAATTTATAGGCAAGAGTTTAAAGATTTCACGAGTTGCTAAATACAGCTCCATCACTGACCTTGAGTGTTCAAGCCATGGGTTTCCTTTTGCTCCTTAAAGGCAGTGCAGACTGTGTTGTTAATTAAGACATGCGGTCAGATCACTTTCTAGGAACCTGAAGACCAAATCATTCCAAAATGTTTACAGGTATTTGCTTTTCTTGGAAGCTTCTCTTTACAAAGCTGAGGATCAAAGCACAAGTTCATATTTCATTCTGAATCGTGCTACAGGACGGACAAAATAACAGAACTGCACTGCACTTCATCCCACGAAACCATTTTCACACTCGAATCGATACGGGGGCGGCATGGTGGTGCAGTGGTTAGCACATCTGTCTCACTGCAAGAAGGCCCTGGGTTTGATTTCTGAGCTTGGGGCGTTTCTGTGTGGAGTTTGCATGTTTTGTGGGTTTCCTTTGGGTACTCCGGTTTCCTCCCACAGTCCAAAAACAGGCCAAGTAGGCTAATTGGCTGTTCCAAATCGCCCCTAGGTGTGAGTGTGAAATGGTTGTGTGTGTTGGTCCTGCGATGGCCTGGCGAGCTGTTCAGGGTGTACCCCGCCCTCGGCCAGAGTAGGCTGAGATGGGCGCCAGCCTCCCCGCGACTCTAATTAGGATTGAGCAACTCTGCAAATTAATGAATAAATGGTTCATACTGAGATTGTGATTTTGTTAATACACTGATCTGCTTTGTATGTAACATACATTTACATTTGGCAGACACTGTCATCCAGAGCGACTTACAATTATCAACTGAGCAATTGAGGGTTAAGGGCCTTGCTCAAGGGCCCAACAGTGGTGATAGTGGGGATTGAGCCACTGACCTTCTGATCAGTAACCCATCGCCTTAACCACTAAGCCACCCACTGCCCTACATACGCACACCCTAAGGCTTAGATCTAAAATCAATCCTCCTCTGAGTCTCTCCTCCATGCACGAAGTAGCGATGCAGAGACGCACCGCTAGCACAGAAACCACACAGCAATTGAGTCAGTTGGGTTTCTGATTTTTCACTACGGTTCACACAATCTCGATGGAAATCCCCCCGATTTAAACCTGACATCCTACACGTTAATCACATGGTCACTGTCTCGTTACAATCTATCGCACTGGAGTGCAGAGCCAAAACTATAAAGCCGTACTCACTCTGTAATTACTCCTGAAATGACTTGTAAGCACTAAATCATGGGTCAGTATTACAGCATAGATACATAAACATTCAGAATAATGAATTGTAATGAAGTGATATGGATACAGATGTGCGTCCAGCTGGAACAATAAAGCTGTCACGTACCATAAATTAACTTGTACCTCTTCCTGGAAAAAACGACGAACTTCAGATGGGATACGAGAACAAGAACTAAGTATCTTTGTTTCCGAAAAACTAAAAGTTGGTGTTCATTTATACACATGGGTGAAAAACTTTGTATTCACCTACAGAGAAGAAATTTTTATTTTTTTTTTAAAGTACCTTAATAGAATTTTTTCATTTAGCTCAATTTTGGCGATTGCCCTTGGCTAAAAATTACAACTAAGACTTTAAAAGACATTGGAAGCATTGACTCACTCATTCATTTGCCAAACCGCTTAATCCTACAGTGCTAGGGTCACAGGGAGGCTGGAGCCTATCTCAGCCAACACAGGGCAAAGGTATGATACACCCTGAACAGCTCACCAGACCAATGTAGAGCCAACACACACACAATCATTCACACTTACATCCCCAACTTGGGTCAATTTGGAACAGCCAATTAACCCTATGTGCATGTTTTTGGACTGTAGGAGGAAACCAGAGTACCCAGAGGAAACCCACAAAAGCATGGGAAGACCATGCAAACTCCACACAGAAATGCCCGAGCCAGGGACTTGAAGCCAGAACCACACTGCCACCGTGCCGCCTGACACAGGAAGCATTTCTAAAGGAAACAGGACGAGCATGCAGATCGTTACAGAGTGGCCAGATTAATAGGAATACCTGTTTATTCATGCATTTATCCAATCAGCCAATGATATGACAGCATTGCAAGTCTGAAGGCCAACTTGGAGGTGGTCCCTAATCTCGAATCAGTTCTACACATGGATTTGTGACCATTTATACAAATAAAAAAAGAACGACTCTAGCATTCAGCCTAGCATTCTAGCATTCAAAGGCACAGCATAGTCTGCCATTTTTGCTGTGGTGCTACCATGGCTGAGAAACCAGAGACATGCATACCAACATGCAAACAGTATAAGTTCACTCTGTGGTGGCAATTTGACTCAGGACCAGCACAAGCACCAGGCCAGAACTAGAACCTACAGGAGTTGTGTGTTTTTGCCTGTGGTCTGTCCTGGTGTGCTGATGCTCTCTGGAGTGCTCATCTTGGAAGCCCCTTACTCCTGCTGATGATGATCCATATGGACCCAGATGTGCACTCAAAGACAGTGAAGAAAACTTTTCACTGCTGGTAATATAAACTCTTTAGCTAAAATGATTTAGGACTTACAGTGTTAAACTATAGAAAAGTTTCTCCTCCATGGTTTGAATTTTTATCTGGTTTCACCCTAATGAGGATGGGTTTCCCTTTTGAGTCTGGTTCCTCTCAAGGTTTCTTCCTCATGTCATCTGAGGGAGTTTTTCCTTGCCACCGATGCTGAGGGCTTGCTCATTAGGGATGTGTAGACGAAAAGTTTAAATTCTTTCTAAAATTTGTTTTACTGTGTAAAGCTGCTGTGTGACAATGTCAGTTGTAAAAAGTGCCATACAAACAAAACTGAGTTGAAATGAATTGAACTGAATTCACATTGGTGGAAAGGTGGAACCTGATGTGATGATCTGCTGTTATAGCACATCTGCCTTCATGTTGCGCATTCTGAAATGCGTTCCCACCTGTTCCCGTTCTAATGAGTGTTTATTTGAGTTATGGCAGTCCTTCCGTCAGCCCAAACCCAGTAGGAACATTCTCCTCTGAGCCTCTCTCAACAGCAGTGACTGCAAATGGATATCTTTTCTTTTGTACAGCCTTCTGGGTGAACCGTAGAGATCACTGTGTTTGAAAAAATACTGAAGTGTTAGAAAATACTCAAACCAGCATATCTGGCACCAACAAACGGTGACCAGTGATGTGTTTATATCGCTGTTGTGTGGCTAAGATAAAAGAGGATGTAGAGATGCATAACATGTGGGAAAAAGGGGTTTATTAATAACCAGGACAAGATATCTGAAATCACAGTTCAAGTTTAAAGTCAGGCAAGTAAGGCTAAAGGATTAGACAAACAGCTCATCAAAGTCAGGGCAAACTCACCCTTTCTCCCCAATTGTAATACAGACAGGGGGCAATCATACACAAGCAAGACAACGTCACAGGCTAGGCTAACAATCAAGAACAAACAAGTCATACACAGAAAAAGCAAACACACAGAAACTAGCGATTGGAAAAGAACTGCAACAAGGACACCATAGCAATACTTTGCACTGTGGACACCATAGCATTAAATAGCATTATGTTGCATTGTGGACACCATAGCATTACATGGCATTACTTCGCACTGTGCTATACTATGGGTGCGTTTATATACTGTAGTCCTTCTGAAAGCTGCGCAGATGGTCTACACCTGTGCCACGACCATCTGCGTATGCGCACTGCACACCGAGCCCACTGGGGCGCATTGTATTTCTGCACTGTACTGGATATGGAGGGAGACAGGAGGAAGCCAGGGCAGTTTATATCAGAGACAGAGACAGGAAATGTTGCTATGGGTGCTTTAGATTTTGAAGGATTTCATTAGCTCTAACATCATCATCCACATCATCATCATCATCATCATCATTATAATTATTATGATGATGCAGAAGTTTAACATGGGTGGCACAGTGGCATGGCTGTGAGCACATCTGCCTCCCAGCAAGAAAGTCCTGGGTTTGATTCCCTGGTTCGAGCATTTCTGTGTGGTGCCTGCATGTTCTCCCAGTGGTTGCGAGGTTTCCTCCCACAGTCCAAAACATGCACATTAGACTAATTGGCTGTTCCAAATCACCCCTAGTTGTGAGTGTGAATAATTGTATGTGTGTTGGCTTGGCGAGCTGTTCAGGGCATACCCCGCCTTCACCCAGTAAGATAGGCACCACCCTCCCCGCAACCCTAGTAGGATTGAACAGTTCGGCAAATGAGTGAGTGAGAACTTCAACATTTTTATCATTCACTAGTGTGGTACTGTAGACCAGATGTCTCACTTATGGGTGGCACGGTGGAGCAGTGGTTAGCACGTTTCTGTGTGGAGTTTGCATGTTCTTCCCATGCTTGCATGGGTTTCCTCCTGGTACTCCGGTTTCCTCCCACAGTCCAAAGACATGCACAGTAGGCAAATTGGCGGTTCCAAATCACCCTTAGGTGTGAGTGTGAATGGTTGTATGTGTGTTGGCCATGTGATGGCTTGGCGATCTGTTCAGGGTGTACCCCGCCTTCGCCCAGAGTTGGCTGAGATGGGTATTAAATAGGCCCTATATGGGTACTAGGTTTAATTACTTATCAATGTGCTTGTCCTATTGTATTTCCTATAGTACATGGACGTTACCAATTCAGTGAAAAATCTCTTTTTTTGAAGGCATTACTAGATGGCTTGTGTTTGACCTTTCAAGGTCAGTGATAATTATTTTATTCGAATGTCTATATAAGTCTTTTTATTAGTGTTCCATAATAAAAGTATGTCCATCAGCACTTTAAAGTTATAAACACTTTAACCCCAAACTTGTTTTTATGACCTTGCTCTGACCTTCACTTTCAAACCAGACATTTCTCTGGGACTCAGGTAGGGTAGTGTCCCCACTAAGTTTGGTAAAAAATCCGGGTATGGGTGTGGTCAGGATTTTGTTGGCAAAGAAATTGACAAACAACAGACAGACAGACAGACAACACTCTGGTGATTACAATACCTTCTCTAAAACTCCGTTATGACGTAACTGTTCCCTGCATGACATCAGTTACTATGAGCTGAGTAGCGTAAAGTTTGGTGTTCCACACCATGTTAATACTCCTTTACACATTTGCAGCATTTTAAAAAAAAATTCTCATGTGTTGCTTTTTGTTCTTCTTTTAAATTCCCCTACATAGACTTCAGTGATATTGTTTGGACCGGACCACATGGCCCAGATCCAGGTTTCCTCTCCAAACACACTCCAGAGGAAATGAGCTTCTCGGCACGAGAGGACCAACTGAGTAAAGCTTTCCACTGACTTCTATTCATTTCAGTCTGATTAGAAAATGAAGATATTTCTGGATGGTTTTCACTTCTTTTCTGGCTCCTGTTCCTTTTTTTTGACAAATTGGACACTCTATAATTTGATCTGCAAGTTTAGCCGCTGCCTTATGACTATAGACTGTAAATAGGAAGAAGAATTATGCTTTTGTTCACCATAAACAGACACAACATCAGTCATTTGTATTCTACTTTAATCTGAAATGTGTTGTAATGCTGTTGTGATGAAGTACATGGCTTGTTTAGTATCGTAGTTCTGTACACTGTATAATTCTGATATTTATTGCACAAAAATCTAAGCTCTTTGTTATGATGAATAAACCAGGGACACAATCCTCTCTTACCCGCTTCAGTCCCCATTTCTACGGAGAATGTTCAAACTGTTGGAGACTTTCCACGTACTCATTTCATACATTATATTTTTGATGTTTTCCAGCAACCTGTCCCATAATGCACTGCAACACACACACACACACATATCCCCACACCGCAAATGTACAGCAGGAAAAATCAGATAGGTCACATTTAAACAGCTGAAAGTAATGACTGGATATTATCGCACTGCGTTTACAAAGTCAAACACACAAAACCATGGACTTGTTTCAGGTCTCTTCTGAGTGAAGCGCAAAATCAATTAACTACGAGTTTTAAATGATTTCAACCTGGAGACCAGCAAACACAAGGAATACACAACAGACAGACAGTCAGATGTTTTTTAACAGGCAGACAGATAGAAACAGTATACAGACAGACAGAGAGAATTTTTAAACAGATAGATGTTTTTAAGAGACAAACAGAGAGACAGTATACAGACAGACAGATTTAACTTTTATACAGACTGAAAGGCTGCCCTTCTGATTTAACAGACAGATAGACAGACAGATTTAAGCTTTATACAGACAGGCAGACAGACACATTTAAGTTTTTTACAGACAGACGGACAGACAGATTGACCCACTGATGTAATTGTTAGATAGACAGACAGATTTAACTTTTATACAAACAGACAGATAGACAGGGATAGACATTCACAGACGGTTTTAGGCAGACAGACAGACAGACATGGACTCAAAGAATGACTGATTTCACTTTTTTTATTAATTTATTTGTTTATTTATGCTTTACAGACAGATGATGTCACACCTTCATCCCATTCTAGCCGCACTCCCACTACATACTACACTTCCCAGCAACCCTAGTTCTAATCCCAGTCACATGACTTTGGATACTCATGTCACTTGCTCTCACACCTGTTTATTACCCTGCTCATGGACATGATGACTCTGTTGCCACTAGATTTAGTGAAGTTTTATCACTTCACATTACTACCAAACTGTTTGCTCTTGTTGTCGATCTATTGTGTTTTGACTCTGTGCCTTTACTGAAGTCTCTGATATGGCTGATATTGTGTATGACCTTTGCATTGGATTTAGGATACTGTGTCTGTGCCTGTGAACTTGGCCTGTTTTGACTCTGTTTAGCGCTTTGGACTTGCAATAAAGTCTTATTTGCAAATGCATCCCCTTGCTTTCCAACCTCACTCCTTACATGACAGATGAATGCAGACAGATAGACTCGTTTATACAAAAAATTTAACGTTTATACAAAAAATTTAAAAGGGATGGAAACAGACAGACAGACAAACAGATTTAACAGATATGCAAACATACATACAGACTGAATAAACCTTCATATAGACAGACAGACAGGAATGGATGCAGACAGATATGAATACATACATACATACATACATACTTTTATAACTTTTTTAACTTTTATACAGACAAATACAGACAGTCAGGGATGGACACAGACAGACAGGTTTCACTTTTATACAGACAGACAGGGATGGACACAGGCAGACAGAGAGGCAGACAAACAGACAGACTGACAGACAGACAGGGATGGACACAGAGAGACAGACAAACAGACAGGGATGGACACAGACAGGCAGACAAACATATAATGCAGTTTGAAAGAAAGATAGAAAGAAAGAAAGAAAGAAAGAAAGAAAGAAATTAAGAAAGAAAGAAAGAAAGAAATTAAGAAAGAAATGATTTTCGTCAAGAGTAGGCTGCATAGCCGTCAGCGTATTTCTGCCCTGTGATGGCCTGGCGAGCTGTCCAGGGTGTACTCTGCCCTCGCCCAGAGTCGGCTGAGATGGGCGCCCGCCTCCCCGCGACCCTAATTAGGATTAAGCGGTTTAGAAAATAAATGAATAATAAATAAATAAAGAAATGAATAAGAATGGAGGAAGATTTATTCCGAACGAATGAAAGTTTAATAAATAAAACTAAATCGTGTATTTTTTTTTATAAGATATTAAAAATGCAAATGATCTCAGTTGACCTCTCTCACTGTCCACATGTTCTCTCAGAATGTTTTTCTTTGTTTCTCTGTTGATTTCTCTTCTCCTCTCGACGTTGCATCATCACTGCCGTCTAATGACCCACAGTTATTATCCACACTGCGAGGAAATGATTCATCACTCACTGATAGAGACGTATTATTACACATGTATTATTCACTAATTAAACCTGATGATTTGAACAGATCCCCTCCTCGGTTTCTGCACCGGTCTTTCAGCTGTGATTAAACAACTTATACAGAAATGTTCCAGCGCCACCTTGTGTTTAAAACACCCGATAACTCTCAGGACAGGTCCTGTAATTTTTGGTGACAAGGACATTTATAGTTACCTCCAAATAAATGTTTCATTCAGCACCCAGGTTTAATATCATTCATTCAAACTTCATTCATTCAATCATTTGCTGAACCTATTAATCCTATTAGGGTTGCAGGCAGGCAGAAGTCTTCTTCTTCTCTGGGCGAAGGCATGGTACACCCTGAATAGCTCACTAGAACAATTTGAAACAGCCACTCAGCCGAATGTGTTTGTCTTTGAGCTTTGGGAAAAAACCAGAGTACCTGAAGGAAGCCATGCCAATTCCACACAGAACAGCCGAGCCTGGGAATCGAACCAAGGACCTTCTTGCTGTGAGGCAGATGTGCTAACCACTACACCACTACACCACACAGGTTTAATATGGGTTTTAATAAAATCATTTGTTATTATTATTAATTCTGTTTCATAAAGGAACAGCCCACATTATTTATAATTATAAATAATATATATTTTATTTTAATTTATCAATGATGCTTTATTTAAATGGGACATATGTTATCTTTTATAAAGCAATTGTGGAGAATGAACTAAAAACTCTACTTAAGGTCTACTGTGTGAGTTTTTCTTTATATAAAGAACAGGTCAGAAAACTCAAATCAACTCAAAAATATTTGAAATATTTATTAAAAAGGAATAAAATGCACAATGCCCCTATAATTAAACTCAAAATATCATTTATTACTGCCTTATTACTATTCTTCAAACATTTTATGTTTTCCATGATTTGGTGGTGAAGCAGTTAGTGGGTGACCACAATAGAGGTGCGATAGAAAAGCGACTGATGCAAATAGATTTTTTTTTGTTTGTTTCTTTGGGGTTTTTTTTTGTGAATTTTGAAATTCGTGTCAAGATGTTTTGCGACTCCACATGCAAGCGAATATTTTGCGGCTTAATTGCGTAAATCTGATGAACGTCACAGGGAGGTCATGCTACAATTTTTGCAAGTAATTTACGATTGGTTTGCGGAAGTTTGGGGGGAAAAAAGCGAATCTCGTGTGTAAATCACATTTTGTTGCCTTTTGCCTGATTTTGGTTCTCAAACCATTCGCTTTTTATTTGCGCAAATAAAATGAACCATGACAAAATATAGGGAATATGGCGGATGCCAGCAAGTCTCAAACCTTCCGCATGGAAGTCTCCAACTTGTCGTTTTTCCTTGCGAAAAAAAAACAAAAAAAAGATTTTGAGCAACACGCCGACTTGGTGACCTTCTCGCAACATGTGCGTACTGTTCGAGAAGAGTTTGAGACTACTCCGCATTACAGCCTTGTTTTGCGACGTTTGCAGAAATTTCAAACACGTTTGAAATCTTTTGCGATGACTTCACAAGACAGGCGACCAAAATGCGATGCGACAAATTTGAGAAGGAAAAGCAGCAGCCACAAATTGCCATGCACGACAGTCGCTTTTATATCGCACCTCCAGCGCGATCACCCCTTTAACAGATCCACCTCACAGCAGGAAGTTCCTGGGTTCGAGTCCCGATCTCGGTGTGGGCGTTTCTGTGTTAATCCTGCTCAGGGCACAGGGAAGCTGGAGCCCCCCCACGACACAATCATTCACACTTACACCTAGGTGTACACAAAGGTAGATAATACACCTTACTAGGTATACAGTAAACTCCACTCTAAAATGTTTCCCATTATTATTATTTTTGGAAGTTAAAAATAATGATTAATCCAACAAACTATTATACATCATCAAAAGAACCCTTTTACCAAAAATTTATGGATGGCTGACCATGATGCAACGAATTTGACCAAAATCTGGTATATTATTCTCCCCTGCGGTCTACAATAATTCCGTTTCTGCTTTGAAACCCGAAACATATGGCTTTATACAACTGTCCATCAGATCATTTAGTATAAGCCTGCAGAGTTTCGTGCAATTCGATAATAATGGAGAAGTCAGTCTGCTGGGCTTCTTACTCCCGAGCAAACTGGCTCATCACATCCGGAGCTTATCCCCGGTTTCCGTAGCATAAAACATCTGGGAATTTAAATCCTGCTGGACGGGACGCAAGTCCATCAGAGGGTCCCTTCCCAGTATTTTTACTGGTACCCATTTATACTCCTGGGTGAACAAAGGAACACTTGTGGGTCTTAGAACGGTGGGGGTCTGACAGGGATTCAAACCCAAGACCTATCACTCATGAGCCCAGCACCCTAACCGCTACACCACCAGCCCCAAATAACAGAAGTAGGACTGGGAAATTTCATGACTGTGACATGATTCTACATCCGGGTCAGTAGCCCGCATCCCCGAACCGGCATGAGGCGAGGGGAGTGAGCTGCACCTTCCCTTTCTCCACCTTCATGGCTGAAGTGCCCTTGAGCAAGGCACCGAACCCCCAACTGCTCTCCGGGCACCGCAGTGTGTGGCAGCCCAATGCTCCAAGTGTGTGTGCTCACTGTTTACATGTGTGTGTGTGTGTGTGTTTACTTTGGATGGGATAAATGCAGAGCCAAAATTTCCCTTTGGGAATACTACCATATGTAAAAAAAAAAAATAAAGAAACAAAGTAAGAAAAGTAAAAAAAAAACCTGACCCCGCAGAATTGTTGGCATCAACCTGTAATGTAACGTTGCCAAATTTCGTCCGATTCTGTCCACGTGTCATGGAGCTGTTGGACGTCATGACGTTCTGTTTCAGCAAATCGCGTACGCCATTGTTTGAGCTCGGGGCTTATCCTGGGGAGTTTCCCATACATTTTTTCCAATCACTAGATACATTTTCCAAGAGAGCTTTTGTACTCTGCACAGTAAGTTGGTGGAGCAGCCGTCCAATCTTTTATGCAGTCTAGAGTTTATTCAATTCAATTCAGTTTTATTTGTATAGTGCTTTCTGCAATGGACGTTGTTGCAAAGCAGCTTTACGTCGTAAAAACAAACATAGGGTCCAGGTCTCAAGCTATTGTCCACAAGAACAATCCGGCCAAGTTTCATGTGATTCTGATCACCAATAATGGACGAGAAGGACTTTTAGAGCCAACCGTCCACAGCACCAACACCAAACCTGTTGACAAAAAGTCAACAAGTGGCTCGAATTGAATTGAGAGACATGAGGAGAGAGAGAGAGAGAGAGAGAGAGAGAGAGAGAGAGAGAGAGAGAGAGAGAGAGAGAGAGAGAGAGAGAGAG
>JBCNYH010000013.1:4645669-4658582 GCA_039654325.1 Tandanus tandanus
TATATATATAAAATATGTACATGTACACACACACACACACACACACACACACACACACACATATACTAGAACTGTGAGGAAACTCGGACAGTGGTAGCTCAGTGGTTAGCTCTCTGGGTTACTGGGTTGGCGGTTCAAGCCCAAGTACCACAAAGCTGCCACTGTTGGGCCCTTGAGCAAGGTTCTTAACCCTCAACTGTGGTTTAAATATCATAAAAATGTATGTCGCTCTGGGTGTCTGCTGTAAATTTAAACTCACTAAAGAATCCCCCCATCTCACCTGGAACATGATATAACTGTTAAATCATCTGCACTTTAAAACATCGGAGCCAGATAATTTTACTTCCTGCACATCTTCAGGAGGTACACTGTGTAAAGTTTCATCAAAATCCATCAAGCGGTTTAGGAAGAATTGTGCTTACAAGCTTCCATGGATAAACGAACGGACAGACAGGGTGATTCCTATTTTAAGCCTATAAAAAAAATTTAAAAAAACTTTGATCCAATATAAAATAATCACTTTTACAAACACATTTTCAATACAAGTAAAAAATCTGGTTGTGGGATTTATAAAAGCCAGCAGACAATTTCAGTTGAATTGAAATGAAATGTCTTGTCTTTACAGTCGTGCCTGAACCCACAGGGAGGAAACTCTCTCACCGGTTGTTGATTTGTTCTACGGCCGCTCTCTGTTTTTCTCTGGCTCTCACCCTGACCTGCTGTCTCTTCTCAGACCGCCGGCCTGCACCTCCCGTCCCTCCTCCACGCTCCCGAAACAGCTGTGAGATCTTTACTTCACACTTAATTGTGGTTTCATCCTGCCAGTGTATAAAGATGGCCAAATATTTCCCCAGATGTTCTTTATTATAAACATTATGACCATTCTATTGAAAAAAAAAAAGAAAATCTATTTCAGTGAAGAGCCTCATGTCACGATACTAACTGCTTTTCCCCCCCTTTCTGTCTGTAGCCACAGTTCGAGTTAAACCAAAAGCTGACGTAAGTATTTGTAATACTCTAAAATCACCTCATTCTCTTTCTTTTAACCCCAGTTCATCTGAATCCTTTATTACATTTGAGTTGAAAGCTTGAGCTAAGATGCAAATGTAGATAACAGACTATTTTATGTGAACATTTTGCATAGATCTGCATTCAGATTAAAGATGCGACACATTCATTACTTGGTTAAATAAGTTTTAAAACTCATTTATGCTCCATTTTAAACATGATGTCCGTTTTAAACTTTTCAACCGACACCATCCACATACTTCCATACAACTGTTATGTTGGCGTCGATGTAGCTGCATCACTTCACATCCTCTAGAGGGTGGTGTAGAGTCCAAAAGTTTTCTGCCATTTTTCCATCGCTGCCGTCCAGCTCGCATTTAATTAACATTCAATTTTCTTAAAGGGAACCTGTGGTGAATTTTTATTACTAGCTATTCAAAACAATCATGTATAACATCAGCAGTTCCTCCCAGCAACACCAGTCCATGCTCGAACGAGTGCTATGACACTAGGGATGCTCAGAGACATCCTGCCTTTCAGATTGGCTGTTCCAGCCTGGTAGTGACACAAGCTCGGTAGATTGGCTGGGCTCAAGCAACAAGTGTAGAAATATTTATTTTTTTGTTCCCCAACCAACTGACGACAGGAAAGCCGAGTTGGCAAAACGTTAGCTGCGTAAGCCATTTTGGAATTACCGTCACGCTCATCTCTGGCAGCGTTCTCATCCTCAGAGTCACTAGAATGTGACGTCTCACTGTCTCTACAGGACTCCTCCCTCTCTGGTTCAAATAGGTCACCATTTACACCCATTTCCTCCAGCTTGCTGCCACATTTTTGTATCACCTGAAATGTGGCTTGCTGGACATTCCTGCCCAACGTGTTCACGTCGCTTCCAGGGAAAAACGCTGGCTAACCATTGGTTCAGCCCCTGCTACTAATCTACTGGATGAAATTAGCCAGTTTTGTTCTTTTTATGGTCATTTATGATCAAATAAGCGTCTGTATCGCCTAAACACGTTACATACGGACGGATTATGCTGTAAGGATGACCAATACCGGTACTTTTTAAAGCTGTTCTGTAGCAAATGTTATTTTTCCTCATAGCTCTCTTGAACTATTAGCTACAGCGCCCCCATGATTGCCAGTGGTACTGTGCCATTCTATCCTCATTTCCAAAAACATGAACAGAGTGGAGACAGAAGGCCTCTGTGCAAATACATTTTTAATGTTGAGTATAAATAAGCCTTTATATTGCAGGATAGAAGTAAAGTGTTTCTTTAGCCTTGATGATCAAATATAAATCAAAAGAAATAAAACATCAGATCAACTGGTTGGGAAAATGTATTTTATTGCTTGTGGAACAAAATATTTATATAAAATAAGAGTGTATCATGGTTCAAACCTGAGCATGTGCGATTAATTATTTGTGCAGGTGGTGTATGCGGCATTGTCTCTTAATCATCCAAGGCAGCAGAGCACAACGCAAGCAAAGACGGCAACTCCGGCAGTCGTTTACTCCACACTGAACTTCTCTACTGGTTAATTATTTTGGGAAGATATCTTGTGTTGTAAACACTTAAAAATCCTTTGAGATTTAAGTGGTTATTTAACTCAGGATAAACTCTCAGCGGCTCCTCTGTATAATTTGGCAGGTAACAATTTACTGGAGGAAAAAAAATATTCACAATATGCTCTGCCAACACATATCCATCAAGGTCACGGGGGAAGCCGGAGCCGATCCAGGATGAGAGGTGGGACACAACCTGAACACGTTGCCTGTTTATATAATTACTATTCAGAGTAGCCAGTTTACCTAATGTGCATGTCTTTGAACTGTGGGAGAAAACCAGAGTACCTGGAGAAAACCCACACAAGGGTGGAGAGAACATGCAAACTCCACGCAGATGTCAAACGTTCTCGTTGTGAGGTGACAGCGATAAGCACTGGCCCACCGTGCACATCCCCATAATGGAGTTTCCTGTTCACCTTTGAGGCAGACAGCTAAAGGTCTTTAACAGTTTCCCCACTAACCATAAATATACTTCAAATCAATCAATCGATCATGAGGACTGTTATTGCTGTCAGAGACTATCCTGTGCACGGGCCCTCCTTGCTTGATTCCCAGACTTTTATAAGTGTTTCCAAGAAGGATAAAATGTTTAACATCTTCCTTTGTACAGACTCCATTAAACCACACACACACACACACAAGTTTAATCAAAGGAGTTCTACTGATAAAACTCTAATGAGGGGTTTATTTACTTTTGATGTGCCTCTGGGGCAGCACGGTGGCATAGTGGTTAGCATGTTTGCCTCACAGCAAGAAGGTCCTGGGTTCGATTCCCAGGCTCGGCGGGTTTCTGTGTGGAGTTTGCATGTTCGCCCCGTGCTTGCGTGGGTTTCCTCCAGGTACTCCGGTTTCCTCCCACCATCCAAAGGCTGTTTGGTGGTTCCAGATGGTCCCTAGGTTGGAATGGTTGTATGTGTGTTGGCCCTGCAATGACCTGGCGAGCTGTTCAGGATATACCCCGCCTTTGCTCAGAGTCAACTGAGATGTGCGCCAGCCTCCCCGCGACCCTAATTAGGATTAAGTGGCTTTGAAAATGAGTGACTGGTGGACTGTAAAACTCACCTGCCAAGACTGCAATGTATTACATATATTGTACACTACATCGCCAATCCCTGCATCGTCAAAGCCTTTTTTTTTTTAATTGAGTCACAATAGAAACTTTAGGTAAAGTCATATGAAATATTGACTCCAAGAAGCTTGTGATAAGAGCTCATGAGCCAAACTGTCTAAACTTCTATTTTACTTCATCCAGTGTGTATTTTTTAAAGTTCTGTACTTAATGTACGTACGTTATAATGCTAATGTAGCTAGCAAATAATATAACATTATAGCTACCAGTTTAGTGTTAAAAAAAACTACCTCAAGTAATGTTGAATTGAGAATTTCACTAAGAGTAACATGCTTTCCATCACTGTATGACAAAAAATAGACAACTGATATTATGAGCAGAACTAAAACATTAACATTTTGAGTTTCTACACTAAAGATTTTAGGTTTGTGATATAGCATGTTAATATAGGTTTTTATTTGGTTATTTGAGATTTCACAGAGCTGTTTATGTACAAATAGCAGTATGGAGCCATATCTGTGCTATGGTTTACATCATGCTAGCTATATACGTATCTTACATTTTAGCTACATTAGCCTTTGAACAAGCATTGATATTTACATTAATGACACATGGGGAGGCACGGTGGCATAGTGGTTAGCACGTCCGCCTCACAGAAAGAAGGTTCTGGGTTCAAGTCCTGGGCTCGATGACGGCGTTTCTGTGTGGGGTTTGCATGTCCTCCCCGTGCTTGCGTGGGTTTCCTCCGGGTACTCCGGCTTCCTCCCACAGTCCAAAGACATGCACATTATGCTAACTGGCTGTTCCAAATTGCACCTAGGTGTAAGTTTGAATGGTTGTGTGTCTGTTGGCCCAGAGTCGGCCGAGATAGGCTCCAGCCTCCCTGTGACCTTAATAGGATTAAGCAGGTTGGTAGATGGATGAATGGCATTTGGGTAATAAAGCATGGACACACACACACACACACACACACAGCAAAGCTTTATTTTGGGTAAACGGTTCAGTTAGACATTGCCTCTTGACTGTTTGCTCCGAAGGAAGTAAAACTGTGGTCAGTTCTAAATCAAACCTCTGGGTCACATGGTTAGGATCACATCTGTATTATAAGAACTTTTATAAGCTGACTGGAAAATGTGTAAATAAATAAATAAAAGAAAGTTGCTAAGTTTATTCATAACATTTTTGTAAAGCTTCCACAGTAATTTAAATTTGTTAGATAACTGTTCACACCCCCAAATATTCAAACAATTCCACACTGTGAGTCTGTGCTATGTAGCTTATACAAATCAGTCAGAGATGTAGCAGCTAAGATGCCCAAGATAACTACTGTCTTGATGCTACCACAACCATGTTTCAATGTGGAGAAGACTTTCTTAAGCCATCGAGCAGTGACGGATTTCAACAAAACGTACCGCTGTGAACCAAGACAAAAAAAAATAAAAAATCCGACCAGAACATTCTCACAGTGTCTTAACTCTGATCTGTGGATATCTCCAGCTATATTAGGGTTCTCCTATTTATCCAATCTCCTCTTTACTGAGTGATTGACATGTGCTTAATAGTTTTCTCTAGACAGATTTGTCAATTTCATAATTCTTTCAAGTCTTCAGTTTTTAATAGGATGCTGCCGGATGCTCAAATTTTGTACATTTAAAAATAAAAACATGTCTTCTCCTTTATCAGACATTTATCCTGGAGGATTTTTTTTCATGTTTCTTTATCTCAATTCTTTTAGTTTAGATATAGGGCTATAGGATAAGCTATACACAGTCAAATTAAATTGCAATCTGGTATTTTACTTGGTACACAGTTGTACTTCATGCAAATAAACATATGACATAAAGGCATCTAATCACACCAGAGCTAATTTACTTTAGTGTACTGTATAGTACATGGGAATGGCATAATCTAATTGCTTTTCTATCTCACAATAATAAGCAATTATTGAATAAGGCGAAGTAGGACGTAGAAAATTATTTGGTCAAGGGGTTGCTATCTACTGAGGCCAAAAGCCAAAACAGCCCCTGAGGCCGAATGATTCTCAATCATACAAAAGCTGAATGTTGTCGCGGATCACCATACTTATGCAAATGTCAAAGCCCTGAGTTCGATTTTGTCCACATGCCCACACCCATCAAGCCAACAGGCATGCACTGCCCCCGTCGGCACTGACTACACTTGTACTTTGCAGGAAATTTTCTTCAGTCAGTGGTTTTTCTTTCCAAGGAGTAATAAGTTTTCAAATACCACTGAAAAAAAAAGCCGGTAGGTCATATTATGGCTGTTTTGTTAATAAAAATAAACGCAAACCTTTTAAGAGTTCAGCTTTTTTCAGTGCCTGAATATTTATATTAATTATTTTATTATTCATTCAAAATATTTTCAATGTAGACAGTCACACGTTACTGTTTTGTCTGTTCTGGTTGTGCAATAATTAACTTATCCCAATGCAACACCAAGAATTATTTGATGGCTTTCCACCAATCAGAAATGAGAAATTCTCTTGAATTAATAATAGACATTATCCACCCCTCAAATGAATTAAAATGGGCCACGGTTTGCTACAGTCAGTGACTCTGAAATCCTAGAAATTTAATAAAATGCTGTCACAAAATTTCAGGAAAAAAAAAAAAAGCCACATTATATGGTGTTTTTCAGTGTTTAAAGTTTAAATGAATTTCAAAAGACACAAAAACCGAGCACTCTTATGTTCCCATGTTATGTACTCTACACTAAAACTTTGAATGGGTTTTAAAAAGATGCCTTAATGGAATGCACATGACTATTGTCAAACTTTGAAAATGTGACCCGCTCCAGCATAATACGGATTAAGTCGCAAGGTGGTGTTTTGAGTAAGAGCCAAAGACGAAAATGGCGTACCTGGATAAAAATACGGTATCGCCAAAAATACGTCCTTCAAAGCTACCACATGACCAAGTTCAAATATCCATAAACACAATCTATCCATGCTAAAATACTCGTTTAATAAAGGGTTCCATGTCCAAGTTGTTTGTTAACCGCTTTTGTGGTTGCCCAGGGTATTTCCTTATTATCCAAATTCACTACCAGAATACTCTCCCTACTTCCCAGAAGGATTCTCCCAAACATATAACGCTAAACCAATGAGAAGCCTTAAACCAGACATGGCTTGGTGTAAATAGAACTCTTCTGTTGCTAGGAAGACTATACGATGGTGCTGATTGGTGGAGAGACGGATTCATGTAGTGTTTGGATGTTGGGGAGTTTCAGATGCGGACATTCAGAAACTGGTTCTGTAACTGTAATTACTATTTTCTCTAAAGTAGCATTTCCTGATTAACGACATACAAAGTGATGTAACGCAGTAAATTTTCATGCTATAATCATGTTTTATACCTCATTCTGAAGCAGATTCAATTCTCTTTCCAAATATATGAATATCTCAGTATGTCACATTTCCTACTTAATCTGTATTATGCTGGACTAAGTCACAAATGCAAAGTAATAAAACCATAAAAGATTTTATTAAGCTCCCATGTAACATTAAAAATAACCCCCCCCCAAAAAAACCCATGTCCCAAGCCACAGTTATTATAGCAGTCTCAGGGATTATTTAGCTCATCCATCTCACCTTTGGTGAATAATTGTAATATGTACTGTGATTAATCTATCCTGAATTGAAAGTGTTAGATCTTTACTGTTTATTGCACAGAAAATGTAAAATAATAATAAAAAAAACACTTCCTTTATAAATAAAGAGACACCATATTTGACACAAAATACAACATTTTATTTCATAATAAATTGTCAATGGCACAGTACATAACCAAATATACATATACAGGAATAATCTTTAAATTATCTGCAGTTTTTTACGTCTCTGTTTACTCTGCAATTATATTTTACAGACATTAAAACAAGTTTAAAAGCAATAAATTATCTCAGTATCAAACTAAAACTCCTGAGCAGTAGCAGCGCTACTCCACACATACTCTCGGTCCCAAACGCTGCAGTACACACTCCACTGCGGATGGGTACACGGCATGTGCTTTCAGCTCTCACTACAGGTAAAGCGATGCAGTGGCTAGCACAGCACTGTACACCAGTTCACTCACAACTTCTCTAAAAACATTTCTCACAAGTGCCCCGAAAGTGCTTTTTTTGCTTGCTCTTTACAGAAATGAAAATCAAAATTCACACATTCACAAGTCACAAATTTTTTTTCCCTTTTACATATGAACAAAGTACCGAAGTGCTGAAACTATAAATTATGGGATATATGTACATTTCAAGTCAAGGGAATAAACCTGGGGGGGGGGGGGGCAAAATATTGAGTTGGGGTATTTTCTTGCTATTTTCAGAGAGGGAGTTCTGAAACAAGCACACACACACACACACACAGTAACACGCTCTCTGTTAGAGGTTAATGATGGTTAGCTAGCCAGCATGGCATATGAACATTAAATATCAGCCAATTTACTCATTGTTTGATAACGAACACTAACCTCTGAATTGCATAGCTGTTCTTAGCTAGCCTATGAATCGCCAGCTAACCAACCGTGTCTTAGAATTAGCAATATAAGGTGTTAGACTTAGTGATATAAAATTGCATTTGCTGGTTGTATTAGCTTAAACATTTGTTAGCTAGCAAGCATAAGCATCATTTTGAATATTGGCTAATTTAGCTTTAGCTACTGTAAACTAACATTGACCTTTGACTGGTGCAGCTGGACATAGTTAGCTGTCTTGCTATCTAGTTACCACTTACCACTATGCTAATGTTACCTAATATTAGCTAGCTAATCACAATAACTGATGGACACTTTGCAGTTAACCAACATTAACCTCTGAATAGTGTAGCTAATACAGTAAAAAATTTACTAATTTAGCTACGAATAGCTACCATTAGTTAACTAACCAACTGTACTTCAGAACTACAGCTATCATATTAGCTCCTGTTTTCCCTTTAAAAAGTCTTTTACTGGTTTATCCCTGCTGAAAAATCCAGACTGGTCAGACCAGCAGTATTTTCCACCAAGGATGTTGATTAGCTAGCTAATACAAGCTAGCATAGATGCTTTTATCTATAGCTTGTTACCAGCTAGCTAGAAATCTGTATAGAACTTCCTTAAAAAAATAGTGGTTGACAGTTTACAAGACTAATTTTACTAGTTTTTCTTTGTAATTTCTTTGATATCATAAGAGTTAAGTAACTGGTACTGCTAGTTAACCACTTTTGTAAGATATCTGAATAGGATGGTCTGCGTATAAAGACGCATGAAGTAAAGAATTCACATTTAGGTTGTCATTTAGTTTGAAGTAAGCTAATTATATTGAACTGAGGATAAAACTAAATATTGTACATCCACAAAGATGCATTGCAGGAAATGAGACTGGACATTTAGTTTAGGTTTTGAAGAAATATCATTTGAAATGGAACTGCATGGGCAGATTTTAAAATGCTACAAGTATTAAGACAGTTCAGTCAAAATCAGCAAGGGCGCCTTCTTTTGTGAAGCTAGCAACCGGGAGAAAATCATCTTACATCCAACCAAATTAGCACTAAATTATCCGTTAGTGTTATACCAGTAAATTACCCTCAACAAAAACCACACAGATCCCTAGTGTTTTGGCTACTCATATGTTGTTAATTAACAAAAAGATATTTTCTGTATGTACTATAAAAGACAAATTGTTGGTTTGGTCACAGGCGGGGAAACTCTTTGCACATTTGAAAAACAGCCAAAAAAAAAAAAAAAAAAGACTAGAAAAATATTCATGTTTTATACAAGTATCTGCCATGTCTTTTGCATGCCCTGCCAATTGCATATGTGGCCACCACTGCTTCAAGAAACTATACATACATTTCACCAAAAAGAAGATTTCTACCTGTGAAGATCAAATTTGGTATGAAACCATTAAAAACAGTCAACCTACCCAGTGACATCAAAATCCTTGCTAGCTAATGGAACATCACACTTTCATTAGGTTCTTGGAAAGCTACGTGCTGTATCAAAAAGGACGCAAGCATGATCAATTCAGCTTGCGATCCAGTACCAGCTGTTTAAATGTTCATTATTTCTGAATCTTTAAATGTTGGTGGTAATTTAGTTTATTATATATGATTCATATTTCAATGCCTTCAGTCTCACATTTTTCGGCCTAAATTGCTGTGTTGCTGGGACTTTGGCATTTTGCTTTTTTTTTGTTTGTTTTTTCAATTTTTCATTTTTGAAGAATTGCAACAAACTCGGGTTGAAATTGTATTTTTCAGTGCAACAGTGGTCCAAGTGTCCAGGAAATGTAGCAATATTACAGGAAATAATGAATAACATTCAGTTAAATACTAACAAGCAGACGCAGTGGTGTTCTAGCTAAAGTAATACTTACTTTCTGAGTCTTCTATTAAATGAAGAGCCTGTTTTTCAGGTATTTTTTTTCTTAGATGTGGACGTTTCACGCATGGATGCCACCATTTGGATTTTGGACTTGGCCCATTGTTGCACTAGTAAATCAGTGAAATAGCTAAGAACAATAGTGAAGTGCTACCATTATGTCAAAATTCAAACACTACCTGGATTTTGGGCAGTATTTTTAGTATATTTTTAGTATATTTGGTCAAAATTGACCAAAAAAATTAATAAAAAATAGTCTTAGCCCACTGCTGCTGAAAGGTTTTCCCAGGCTAGCACACAAAGACACTCATACTTGACCAGTAAGTCATGTTAATACACCAGACTCTACTAAAAAAAAAAAAAAGTACTTGTATTATTACAATAGCCATAATGTTTGTATTGGTGTATATTACGTAAAACCGCAATTGAAAAAACGTTGTGAAGACTAAAAAAAACAAATAAATAAACCCACCATCGCCACAAAGAACGGAACACACACACACACACACACACCCCACATGCCTTTTCTCAAATTTTGCTAAAAACAGTGGCACTGATTTGTTTTGCACATTATCTGCTACCTGTGTGATGAGAAGCAGCTCTGACCACAAAGTGACCTTTTCACAGGTTTCATTTGTGGCCTTATTTTTCGTTAAGACTTGCTTTGGCATATTGGTTTCACCCGCTCTATGTGTGTGTTTAGTGTGCAGTTTATAAAAGTGTGTTTTGGCAAGCAGTAATGAAAGTGATTGTGTTTGGTACAGCAGATGGTCCCTTCCTTTCTTCTGACAAAAAGTCTCATGGCTCCAGTTTAGCTACACTGCCTGGAAATGAAAAAAAAAATTAAAAATGAACAATCCTGAGATACCAGTTTTTTAGATACATCTTAACAAGAACATCTACAGCATGGGTCACACTGCAGATATAATGGCAACTGACTGACTGAATGAATACAATTCCAATCAAATGTTTGAAATAAATAAATATTAACACATATACATATAGCTCAAAATCAACTGCTTTATATTCAGAAAAAGGAGGCAAAAAATTATTGTATGCTAGAACATCTTGATTATATAAACCCTGAGTAACTGAGGACGTAATTACTATCAGGTGAGATTTAAATGCCTGGAATCTGGTCCTGTATTCTGTTCATGGGGACCTCTGGTGGTGTGGGGTGGAATTGTCACAATACACAGTCAACAGATGTACAATAAATAATTGTAGACCATCAATTTCTGTGCATAGTATACGCATACGCATATTATATGCATCATTAGAAAGGAAAACTATAGAAGCACCACTAATATCGAGGCTGATATAATGTTGGTTCTGGGGTATTCTCAGAGCAGGTGTCTTTTGAATGAATAGATTTTCCATATAAAGGAGTTTGAGTTATTATATATATAAAGTGACATTATATGATAGTAGATGTACCTAATAAGCCACAAAATAAGAACTGGTGTAAAATTACCAATATAAACCTAAAACAAGTTGCCATGAAAACAGCATTTTTCAAATCCATATTAAAGGAAATCGGTCATTTTAATCTTGCCAGAGTCCTGAACTCATCAAACCGTACCTTAGTTGACTGCAGCATGCACTTACTAGAGCAAGTGCCAATGTAGACTGCCCTAGATCTCGCAGAAATTGCACACTGCACATGCGTGGTGCCTCATTTAACACCACCCACCCACCTACCCAAGGACAAGCTCCCTTGTATATACGGTAAAGGACATTGGTGCACGTCTTTCGATTTGTCCTTATAGGGAAACACTGCTTTTTCCTATTAAGGATGCTGGGAGGCTGGTGCCCATCTCAGCCTACACTGCACAAAGATGGGGTACACACTGAACAGCTCGCAAGACCACTGCAGGGCCAACACATACACAACCATTCACGCTCACATCCACACCCGGGGCAATTTGAAACAGCCAATTAACTGAATGTCCATGTTTTTGGACTGTGTGAGGAAACCCGGAGAAAGCCCACTCAAGCACGTGCAATGCAAACTCAAAGCACGACAAGCAAAGCCAACCTCAAGCACGTGGCATGCAAACTCCACACAGAAATGCTCTTTTTGCTGTGAGGCGGACGTTCTAGCCACTATGCTAAAAATGTTGTCAATGTGGATGCATTAAGGCACCTAATTTTTAGAAAACACCCGAGAAATCCTTTTCAATCATTTCATTCATTCTTTCTTTTTTTAAGCCGCTTAATCCTAATTAGGGTCGCGGAGAGGCTGGCGCCCATCTCAGCCAACTCTGGGCGGGCGAAGGCAGGGTACACCCTGAACAGCTCACCAGGCCATTGCAGGACCAAACCATATACAGTTATTCACACTCACACTCACACCTAGGGGCAATTTGGAACAGCCAATTAGCCTACTGTGCATGTTTTTGGGCTGTGGGAGGAAACTGGAGTACCCGGAGGAAACCCCACAAGCACGGGGAGCTTTTCATTCAATTCATAAATAGAATTCACAGAATTTCACAACCAATTTCATTTAATATGGATACAGCTTTGTGTATGGCCAAAAAAATCACTAAATTAATAAATAATAATAATAATAATAATAATAATTACCTGCTCTTTCTCTAGTTGTGTCTGTCTCTTTCAATGCCCCTGAAACAGAGAATGTACAGAATGCATCTCATACATTACTTCAGGCAAAGTTTTGAGATGAGTTTTACTCACTGTAGTCTTGTGGCTCGGCTTGTTAAAAATGAAACTTCAGGTTTGACTAATGTGAAATTTGACTTTTCCGGCCTGAGAAAGAAAAATAGAAATAGATCTTAGCACAGACAAGATGTGAGTGTGTGTGTTTGTGTGTGTGTGTGTGTGTGTGTGTATGTGTGTGTGTGTGTGTGTGTGTGTGTGTGTGTGTGTGTG
>JBCNYH010000013.1:4666482-4677704 GCA_039654325.1 Tandanus tandanus
TTCTTTTACATGCCTCTCACCACAGACAGTGAGAGACATGACTGGCCTTTGATAATCCAGTTAGCTGCACTGGGGGGACAGCAGCGACAACCCGGCGACAGTGGGGCCTGATCCCCAAACCTAAATTTGCATCCACTCTATAAAATATATAACATTTTTGTTTTAACAAACCATCCCAGAGGACTAGAAAAAAAGCCCTCTGATGCACATTGAAAGGTTGTGCAGAATAGTAATGCTAAATCCTGCACACGGCAGCCAAAAACCAGCAGGGTCATTCTCATAGAAATGCATAATTTATGTCCAACTCTTTAAGCTGACAAAATATGACCTAATAATGAAAGCACTTGCATAAAATCACTCATTTCAATTCAAAAACGTCAATGACAGCAGGCTGTATTCATTGATTAAATCTTATAACTTTCCCACGTTTTCACTCTGTCATGCACTGAGAGTACTTATAACAACAGAGTTGACGTTAAAAAACTGTACGCTTACAGCTGCAATGATTTTTAAGCAAGAAATTCACTTACGGTCTGACCGGCTCAAAAGTCCATCCTGGATTTCACACTCTGACGTTCTACACTACCCTCTAGTGCCAACTGCATACTAGAAATGCCAAAATGTATTAATTTTCTGTCTTTGTACATATACAGCTTAAATCGTCAACACATATGAAGGTGCTTTTATATCAGAACAGATCTGGGCAAATCCAATTGAACATCTTTTTTAAAAATTATTGGGTATATAAAGAGTGGGACATAAAATATGCATTTCTCTGGGAATGACCGTGCAACTGCATCAACTAGTTATTTTTGCAGCTTTGTTAAAAATTTATTTTTTTCAATTACAGTTAAAATGCATCATTCTGTCACTGCAGGAAGGTACTTATTGAAGAGCATTCTTTCTCACTGTAAAGGTGCTCTTTGTGCACTCAGCACTGCTCTGCTGTAGCCCTCCTCCACTCATACTGGATGGGACACCTCCTCCTGCACCTTTGTGTTTCTGAGAACCCACCATCGTCTCCATGGAGTGACTCCTCACCCGCATGGCCCTCTGAGAGACGTGACAGAAAAGGAAGAAGGATAGAAGGGAAGAGAGAGAATAACAAAATATGGATGGTTTTAGTTTCATGGGAGCATTTCTAAGAATAATAATATTTAAAAATCCCTGAAGAGAGAAACAGAAGTGAAAGAATCAAAATCATTCTTCCCAGAGACTCCAGTCCTGATGGTGGTTTAAAGTGAGGGTATTAACTCCTTAAACATACTGAAGTAATGTCCAGAGAGAGAGAGAGAGAGAGAGAGAGAGAGAGATCTCAAAATCTTTAGGTAATAAATACCCATTTTAACTTTAAAAACCATTTTATGAAGCCATGACCATTTTAATCAATCACTCACTCACTCATTTGCCAAACCGCTTAATCCTATTAGGGCCGCGATCTCAGCCGACAGCGAAGGCAGAGAACATCCTGAAAAGCTTGCCATAGCGTTGCAGGGACACACACACCATCATTCACACTCACACTCACACCTAAGGGGCAATTTGGAACAGATAACTAGCCTAATGTGCACGTCTTTGGACTATGGGAGGAAACCGGAGTACCCGGAGAAAACCCACGTAAGCACGTAGAGAACATGCAAACTTCACACAGAAACGCCCTCGCTGAGCCCAGAACTGAAACCCAAGACCTTCTTGTGGTAAGGCAGACATGCTCACCACTACACCATTATTTTAATAAAAACATTTGCACCAAACTGCAACTGCCGGGTCCTTGAGCAATGCCCTTAACCCTCAACTGCTCAGCTTTATACATGAGATAAAAACTTTAGTTTTGGATAGGGGTGTCTGCCGAATGCCATAAACGTTAATGTAAGTCCAAGTTATGGTATTTTAATTAAGAATGCTTAGATAGTAAGTCACATTTATGAGATAATAAGACAGCTCTGAGATAATAAGTAAAAATTAAATAAGTAGTAATAATAATAATAATAATAATAAGTAAAAATAAAAATTTATATAAGTTCTGATAAAAAAAAAAATCAGAATCCTGAAATATAATTTTAAATCTAATCGGAATTCTGAGATAATACACCAACATTCTGAGATAGTATGTCTCTTGAGATAGTAAGTCAGAATTCTCGTACTAAAAATCGTACTAGGGTTACAGAGAGGCTAGAGCCATCTCAGCCAACCCTGGGCAAAAGCGGGGTTGAGCATCTCACCAGGCCGTCACAGTGCAGGTCTCCCTCACACGTATATTTGGCAAACCGATTATTCCTACTATGGTTACGAAGAGGCTGGAGCCCATGTACCAGTCCATCACAGGTCCAACACACACAGCCATTCACACTCACACCTAGAGGCAATTTCGAACGGCTAATTAGCCTAATGTGCATGTCTTTGGACTGTAGGAAGAAACCAGAGTACACATGAGGAAACCCATGCAAGCATGGTGAGACCATCAAACTCCCCACAGAAACACCCAAGCCGAGCTCTTGACTCGAACCCAGGACCTTCTTACTGTGAGGAGGATGTGCTAACCACTACTGCAGTCTTTTAATTTAACGTTTAAATATGATTTTAAGATTTTCAGAATGTGAGTCTAAATTCTGAGATAATAAGTCTGAGCTCTGAGAGAGTAAATCTGACTTCTGAGACACGAAGTCTAAATTCCGAGATAGTAAGTCTGAATTCTGAGACAATATGTCTGAAATACGAGATAATTAGTGTAGATTCTGAGATAGTAAGTCAGAATTTTGAGATGAATAGTCTAGACTCTGAGATAGTAAGTCTGAATTCTGATATAATAAGTCTAAATTCTGAGATAAGAAGTCTGAGCTCTGAGGCAGTAAGTCTGACTTCTGAGATAGTAAGTTGAAATTCTGACAAATTAAGTCTAAATTCCAAGATAGCAAGTTTGAATTCGGAGACAATAAGTCTAAAATCTGAAAGAATTAGTCTAAATTCTGAGATAATAAGTCGGAATTCTGAGACAATAAGTCTGAATTCTGAGATGATTAGTCTAGGTTCTGAGATAGTAAGTCTGAATTCTGATATAAGTCTAAATTCTAAGGTAAGAAGTCTAGGCTCTGAGATAGTAAGTCGGAATTCTGAGACAGTATGTATAAAATCTGAGATGATTATTCTAAGTTCTGAGATAGTAAGTCTGAATTCTGACTATAAGTCTGAATTCTGAGGTAAGAAGTCTAGGCTCTGAGATAGTAAGTCTGAATTCTGAGAGAGTAAAGTCTAAAATCTGAGATTATTAGTCTAGATTCTGAGATAGTAAGTCTGAATTCTGAGGTAAGAAGTCTAGGCTCTGAGATAGTAAGTCTGAATTCTGAGATAATGAGTATAAATTCTGAGATAGTTAACTCACCATTCTCATGCAAAGGTAAGTTTCACCAAAACTCAAAACATTAAGACATCAAAAATAAAGTCATAATTTTAACACATTACATCACAGACATACTGCTGCCGAATGTGAGATACGCCACAGTGTATTTTAAAACAAACAAGACCTCGAATGCCATCAACACAGTGATTACCAAATCCAGGCAGCAGATGGGGCCATGCACAATCACTAACACAGTGCAACCCACGATCAGCACACAGAGTGGAACAGAAACAACACAATGTCCTCCGTGTATCAAATGATTTTATTTTCACCTCACGCTGTGCTTTCTTAGTAACCACATTCTCACTTCATGATTACATCTACATTACATCCTTAACACGTTATAGCACACTTGTGTTTGGTGAAATGTCTTTCTGGCAACAATCAGAAGCAGGAGTATGTGCACAAACAAGCTCATGAACAAAAGCAGCAGACAGATGGCATGTTTTGTGGAGTGTATGTAGTGATGTAGGGTCAAGCAGAGGGCATCTGTGTCAGCTGGATGTGGTAGAAGATACTGACGGCTGCAACACAAATCAACACAGCGTGAGCAGTGTGGGACTGTGCAATACCCGACACACACCTGCACGCTGCCTGCAAACATCCACACACACACACAAACAGGGTCACACAGTGTTGCTTGGCAGAGATTTCCTTTCTGAGGTCAAGAATTTATATTTGCTTTTTTACATTATGAATTCTATGGTTGCCAGATTGTACATAGTTGTACACATTCGCAATTAAATCAGGAGCTGTATAGAGCTGTGTCTTAGATTGCACTGGTGATGTTTCCTGTTGATACTGAAATAAACAATTTAGGTCTAGTATTGTTGTGGAAAAAAAGGGTAGTGGTTAGTGTGTTGGGCTCATGATCATGGTTGTGGGTGTGAATCCCTGCTGGACCTCCACTGTGCTAAGAGCCCTGGGCAAGGTCTTAACCTCAAGTGTGCCTCTGGGAAGGTAACCTGCGATGGACTAGTATCCCATCCTGGAGGAGTTGAACTCCGAGTCGCTTCACGCTACAGAAACCGGGAAAAGCTCCGGCTCTGATGAGTCACTAGGCTGGAGGGTAAAAACCAAACAGACTTTACCTATTGTTTTTTTTTTTTTTTAAAGGCCTTAAATAAATTCCTTCTAACTATTTGAATGTATAAAACAGTTATATAAACAATACGAGAGAAGTGCATTGAAATCTAAACCAGAGAATGTTTAATGGAAGTGTAAAATATCAAATACAATCCCTGAAAATATAATAAATCAATAATTAAAACGATTACTGAATACTGAACGAATCTTATGAGCTCAATATTTCAACAACAATTTGCATGTAATACCAACTTTCACCACAAGGGGCAACAAAGGATTTGAGGAAATTGTGAGTAGAACTGGCTAGTAGTTATGTAGTACTGGTCTATACTACACAAGAATAGCACGATCTGATTGGTTCACAGGGGCAGTGGTGGCCCAGAGGTAGGATGTTGGATTACTGATCCCAAGGTCAGGGGTTCAAGCCCCACTATCAACGGGATGTCACTGCTGTCCCCACTGCTGTAACCCATAACTAGGTTATCAAAGGCCAGCCATGTCTCTCACTGTCTGTGGTGAGAGGCATGTAAAAGATCCATTGCTGATTTTCGTCAAGAGTAGGCTGCATAGCCGTCAGCGTGTTTCTGCCTGGTGAGCTGTCCAGGGTGTACTCTGCCCTCGCCCAGAGTCGGCTGAGATGGGCGCCAGCCTCCCCGCGACCCTAATTAGAATTAAGTGGTTCAGAAAATGAATGAATGATTGGTTCGCTATCTGGGGATAGAGATATTATCCTGAGTTGATAATGTTTGAACACACCCATAGATTGTCATGGAGAGTGATTCTGAAATCCTACAAAAGGAACAAAATGCTGTTCCAAAATTTATGAAGAAAGCTACGTGCTCGTGAGAATTGTGATGGAGTTGGCAGCGTGAAACATTTTCATAATTTATAAACAGAAAAACAGACCATAAAAATCACGTTGATTCTTTTTTTTATGATTTCATGTAATATATAAACATTTAAATATTTACCTAATGTGCTGACATGCCATATTCATCACTCACTTTAAGAGCTTTTGGAGCTTTTAGGAGTTTTACACTCGAGGTCATGCAGTTGTACTATATATGAGCTTGGCTATGATTTGGTCGTACTTAGCTAGCTAGGTTATACTGATTTGCACGTTTTCATTAAAGGTGTGTCTGGTAAAATTGCTGTCCCTTCTTTGCTTTTCATCTTCATTTGACCATGTTGCCCCTTGTGGTGAAAGTTGGTATAGCATGAATTTTTTAATGTTGAGATCAGATTAGGTATTTTAAAAATGTTTTAAATATCCGACATTCAGTATAACAGAACTCTGATATTTTTCACTTTATTTTCAAACAAAAAGAAACATAACAGCAGACATCATACATACCATCAACCATAGACAGAGACAAGAGGAAGGGGAACATATTTATTCTGGTAACTTCAGTGTGTGTGATAATGTATATGTGTGTGTGTGTGTGTGTGTGTGTGTGTGTGTGTGTGTGTGTCTGTGTGTCTGTGTGTGTGTGTACGGATTTGGGAGCGAAAGTATATGGATGAACAAAATTCACTATAGAGGTATAACAGATATAACAATCAAGAAATAAAGAATAATAAAACCTGCATTATGAAAACAAGAGTAGGTAATAATAATAATAATAATAATAGTAATAATAATCATAACAATAATAATAGTAATAATAATAATAATTAAAAAAATAATAATAGTAATAATAATAACAATAATAATAATAATAATAATAATAATAATAATAATAATAATAATGATTTATTATCTAAGGCTGCCTCAACTCCCTCTTAGAGCATGGAGTAAGCCAGCCCCTACCCAAGTTGCTGCACAATGGGTCATAATTGAGAGACTCCGAGGTGGAGGGGATAAAGGGGTGGCCACCCCTTTTATCACCTCCAGCCACCCAGTATACCTCCTACCCCAGACCATCACATGCACGCCACGCTTTCCCTATTCTTTGTTTGTTTGTTTGTTTAAAAAAAAAACTCCCTATTGTGTGATAATGCGTCATCCTATTAGGGTCACGTGGAGGCTGGAGCCTATCTCTGGGCAACTCTGGGCAACAGCGGGGGTACACCCTGAACGGCTCACGAGTCCATTACAGAGCCAACACATACAACCATTCACACGCACACTCATACCTAGGGGCAATCTGGAACAGCTAATTAGCCCAATGTGCATGTCTTTGGACTGTGGGAGGAAACTGGAGCACCCCAAGGAAACACTCACAAGCATGGGGAGAACTACACACAGATACGCCTGAGCCGAGCCCGGGACTCAAACCCAGGACCTTCTTGCTGGCCAATGCCAACAAATATGATTTACATAATAACTGCAAGGGTCACAAGTATTTCCCGCAGTTGTTGAAATGCCCCTCCCTCTTTAAAACAAAATTATATACAGTACATTCCTTTTAAAAAGAAATGATAGAGTTAAAGAATCAGATATAACATTTAGACTCATCTATGGTGAACTCTATGGAGAAAAGAACAAGCCTTTATCTTTCCATCTCAGCCTCTACAACCCCACTTTTTTTGAAGTGAAAGGTTAGAGGGGTGGGGCTTAGAAAAGGGGTGGAGCTTATTTATGGGTCATAAAATTAGAAATCAAAGCTTTAACTAAATAAAACTTGGCAGAAAATTGTAGCAAAAAATATGTGATTATGATTAGTCCATAAACAACCATCAGAAGTACACACGTTATACACCACACCTTTAATATAATTACAGCATTTTGCTCACACAGTCTTTTCATGTTCTACTGAAATAAGTCTGACCCACCTTAAAGGACTCCAGAAGACCTCCATGGCCTCCGTTCTCCAGTTTGTCCTCCCCTGTGATGGAACCCACACCCATCGTTGCCTGTGTCTGTCTGTGCAGCTCATCGTGCAGATTGTCCAGAAGCGCTGCTCGGGTCCTGCCCTGAAACACACACAAATACACACACATCCACACACTTATTAAACAATTATTAGCGTTATTGACATAGCTACTCCGGCTGGTTGTTTACTCACTCTCACTCAGCCATTCGCCAAGCTGCTCAATCCCACCAGGGTCATGAGGAGGCTGGAGCCCATCTCAACCGACACTGGGTGAAGGCAGCTCGGAAAGACCATTGCAGGGCCAACACACACCCAACCACCCACATTTACAGCTACCGACTGTTTTGAGAGAACATGCAAACTCCACAAAGAAATGCTCAAGGCCTCAAACCCAGGCCCTTCTTGCTGTGAGGCGGATGTGCCAAGCACTACGCCAACGTGCCGCTCAGCTGGCTGTTTAGAATTTTTTATTTTTCCCCAGCCAAAATATAAATGCAGACGTACTATAAACATGACTGCCTTTACTAGCAACCATAATGTTACTGAACTCTGAAACCAAACCCATCTGCGGTTACTTTTCTTGATTTTCCTTCACTTTGATAAGCTCAATTTTTTATTCAGCATTATTTATATTGTATTATTTTTATCACCACATTTAATATCATGGGCAACACGGTGGTGTAGTGGTTAGCGCCTACTCGTTACAGCAAGAAGGTCCTGGGCTCGACGTTTCTGTGTGGAGTTTGCATGTTCTCCCCATGCTCGTGTGGGTTTCCTCCGGCTACTCTGGTTTCCTCCCACAGTCCAAAGACATACACATTAGGCTAACTGGCTGTTCTGAATTGACCCTAGTAGTGTGTGTGTTGCCCTGCAATGGTTTGGCGAGCTGTTCACGGTGTACCCTGCCTTTTCCCAGTGTTGGCTGAGATAGGCGCCAGCCACCTGGCGACCCCAGTAGAATTAATTAATAGATAGGAATTAATGAGTGAGAATGAGATGAGTGAGTATTTTAATATCGACTTAAAAGAATACAGTCTGTGTATCATAAGAAGTCCAGAGTCAGCAGATTCATCAGCTAGCATCTGCTAACGTCTAATGACCTCACACGGGGAAGAAAATCACATAGCTCACTATTATCATAATGAGGGCATCTGCTTGTTTCTTTTTATTTATGTACTTGCATAAAAACAAGCCGTGCTGTTCTCATTCACCTCCAGTTTGGCGAACTTGTCAGACTTGTAGCAGGCGTTCTCAGCGTTGATCAGTTTTGTCAGCAGAAATTCACGGAACTCGGGACCCTGTGAAGTGAGAGAGAGAGAAAGAAGGTATCTGATGAGTATGATTCTCATCCTCGAGAAACATGGACAGGCACGGCTTTTAATGCTCCATCACCTTCTTAAAAACAGCAGGATTTGGTAGAGGCGGGCCGAACGCCGGGACGTCTTCTCGAGCTGTGACAGAAACCTGCGACAGGAATCAGAAACACAGATTATCACAGCGTTTATCTTGGAGAAGAATATTACCTTGCTAGGAAGTCAGATTAATCAATCACGACTTTGGACTAGTTTCTCCTCTCAGAGAGTCTGTTATGAAGAAGTTGTGAAAATACATATATATAGATATATTATTAGATCAAATTAGTATCGCACTATTCTACTATTCTTTCAGTTGAGTTTATACTATGTCCATCCCTTCTTATCGGTGGTCTGGAAGGTTCAAAGGACACTCTGAACATTCAGTACCTTATACGTGGTGTGATCAGTACAGGGGTTTTCCGCCTGCACTAAGATATAGGCATGGAGGAAGTTTGACGCGATCATGTCAGGTACAAACGGAGTGGATTCTTCTTGGAAAACCGCAGCCACGATGTCGTTCCCGATGTGTCTCTTCCTCTGCAGCTGCAACATACAGCGTCCGAGTAAGTACTGAAGCTCTACAGCAGAAAACACGGCTATGCCTCTCTGATATCTAGAGCAAGGAAGTATGACACACTTCAAGCAACTGTCTACCTGCTGAACGTCTCCTTCTGTGAACGGAAGTTTAGTCGAAACGTGGAACATGATTTCTCGCGTCCGGAAAACAGTGTAGACTGACTGAGTTCCTGTTTGGCCATGAGACACGTCCAGACCGCCACGGAACCTGAAGACCAAAACACCAAACATGAAATGGGGTGACATATTGTTCATTCATTCTTTCATTTTCTGAACCGCTTGATCCTAATTAGGGTCGCGGGGACGCTGGCGTCCATCTCAGCCGACCCTGGGTGAGGGCAGGGTACACCCTGAACAGCTCTCCAGGCCATCGCAGCGCAAAAACACGCTGATGGCAACCCAATGGCCTACTCTTTATGAACAACAGGTTCTTTTACACGCCTCTCACCACAGACAGTGAGAGACATGGCTGGCCTTTGATAACCCAAAGTTAGCTGCACTGGGGAGACAGCAATGACAACTCGGTGATAATGGGGCTTGAACCCCTGAACTTCAGATCAGTAAGCCAGGACCCTACAACCAGGACACCACTGCCCAGTGATAAACTGTCTTCTATATTATTCAAAATTATTACACTCACTCACTCATTTGCCGAACCACTTAATCTTACTATGGCCTTGGGGAGGCTCGCGTCTATCTCAGCTGACTCTGAGCGAAGAGGGATACAAACTGAACAGCCAACACACACACAACCATTCACACTCACACCTAGGGGCAATCTGGAACAGCCAATTAGCCTAATGTGCATGACTATGGGAGGAAACCGGTGTACGCGGAGGAAGCATGGGAAGAACATGCCCATTTCACACAGAAACGCCCTCAAAAAGCCCAGGACTCTAATCCAGGGCCTTCTTGCTGTGAGGCGGACATGCTAACCACTACGCCGCCCATTAGTGTGAGCAGTAAAATAATTTTTAATATTGTTTTTAAATCAATATTTTGTGTCAAATTATTGCCATGAAATAAACGAGAAAATGTACATAAAGCTGGTCGTTATCACAAAATAAACCCGTTCGGAGCTTATCTGCTATGCCCTACAGTCCTGATCACTCTGTCAGGGTTTATTTTACCATAATGACAAGCTCTCTGTATATTATCTTTTTTATATAACACAAACTTTTTCAGTTTTACAATCTGATTGGTGGGAAATTGTTGATTTCAAATTAATTTGGTCACTTTGTGCAATTTCTTTCCTATTCTTTTTTCACTCTGATGTTTTAAGGTTTATGCATGTTGTCACTTTTTTATGTTTTGTTGGCAATAAAGAGAAAAAGAAAGGTTGTCTCGGAAAAGACTGATGATAGTTGCTGTAACATACACATACATGTTGTATTGCCTTTAGCCTTGATGACAGCACATAATTCCCATGGCACTGTTGCTCCAGCTGGTCCGGTCGAGGCTCAGCAACATTATTATGGCAATAAAATGAAGTCAGCTGATGAGCTGAATGTACTGAATGAGCAGGTTATCACATCAATGGACTTTTCCTTCCCTGATGGTACGGATATAAAATTGGAGTCTGAGTCAGAGTCAAAATCAGAGTCCTGACCTTAACCCTATTGAAAGTGTTGGGGTAAGATGGAGAAGACTTTATGGAGTGGTTCAGTTTTCCCATCATAAATTCAAGATGTAGGACCTTAACTCTGCGTGGAAATAAATTTTGTGATGTTGCTTGAGTTCGTTGAAACATTGCCATGGCGATTATGTGCTGTAACCAAGGTTAAAGGCGCTCCAACAAAATATTAGATGCACGAATATAAAATGGGGACTAATGAAAGAGTGGTTTAAGGAGCATGAGGAATCATTTTTACACATGAACTGAACCCCAGAGTCCTGACCTTAACCCAATTGAATGATTTCAGGGTGTGTGTGTGTGTGTGTGTGTGTGTGTGTGTGTGTGTGTGTGTGTGTGTGTGTGTGTGTGTGTGTGTG
>JBCNYH010000013.1:4729547-4741991 GCA_039654325.1 Tandanus tandanus
TTCCTAATTAGGGTCGCGGGGAGGCTGGTGCCCATCTCAGCCGACTCTGGGCGAGGGCAGAGTACACCCTGGACAGCCCGCCAGGCCATCGCAGAGAAGCAATATCAATATCCACATTATTTATCCACACTAATGACATTTGCTTTTAACGGACATTAAAAGGATTTTTTTTATACAATTACTGACAAAACACCTAAAGGGAAGAGATCAATAGAGAGTGCTATTAAAACATTTTCCACGCTGGTGCCCTGCTGAGTAAAAAGAACAATCACCCCTGGCAGAAGCCACTCGATACGGGTGAACAAGGTTACATGTCTAAACAGAGAAAAATGGTTGTTTAAGTAGGTTTTTGTTGTTTCGCTGCTCTGCTCTATTTGACCATTGTTAGAATCATGTTGGGAATGAAAGGAACACAGGGACAACGCATGCTGCTGTGCATCTCTCCATCACAATATCACTGCATGTGATCTTTCATAACACCAACTGCACTTTGAGGAGGTTTTATGGTGCACTTTGCAGAGATTCGAGAGAATGATAAGGACCAGTATAGCAGCCGGATCCATTAGACTGTGGTAATGCAAAAGAGATGCATGTGTTATACAAAACAAACCAACGGACACATGGGAAATAAATATGAAATGTACAATATTGCATTAATATTGTGTACTGAACCATAGTGTATATTGTACTGCAATCTCGGGATTAAAAAATATTATTTGGGACAGCTCACCAGACCATCATAGAGCCAACACACACAATTCTTCACATTCACACTCACAAATGGGGCAATCTGGAACAGCCAATTACCCTAATGTGTATGTCTTTGGACTGTGAGAGGAAACCGGAGTACCAGGAGGAAACCCACGCGAGCAATGGGAGAACATGCAAATTCCACAAAGAAACACCCTCACCAAGCCCGGGACTTGAACCCGTGACATTCTAGCTGTGAGGCTGACATGCTAACCAATACACCACCGTGTCACCCTGTTTTCATTTACTGTAGCCAAAATCATACAGTGAACAAAATATGTATCCAATATATTGAACCTGTCCACTATATTGCCCACTATATTGGCCATGTTGTCTGGGTGGTAAGGAGGGTCCATCTCTTTGGCATGTCAGTGTAAATGACACGAGGCAGTAGTGGGCATCTCTGAGCTCATGTATGAGAAAGAAGGTGGATAGCACTTTTTGTTCCACTGCCCTGTGATGCAGCAAGAGCAGCAGTTTGAAAAGATGAGGTTGGCCAGTGTTAAAGCAGAATTTTCATATTCACAAATATAAATTATCCATAAATTCTTTCATTTTCTAAGTTGCTTAATCCTAATTAGGGTTGCGGGGAGACTGGTGCCCATCTCAGCCGACTCTGGGCGAGGGCGGGGTACATCCTGAACAGCTCGCCAGACCACTGCGGGGCCAACACACATACAACCATTCACACTCACATCTAAGGGCGATATGGAACAGCCAATTAGCCTACTGTGCATGTTTTTGGACTGTGGGAGGAAACCGGAGTACCCGGAGGAAACCCACGCAAGCATGGGGAGAAAATGCAACCTTCACACAGAAACACCCCGAGCCCGGGAATCGAACCCAGTTCTTCTTGCTGTGAGCTGAACGTGCTAACCACTGCGCCACCGTGACACCAACGTAAATTATTTTAACATTAAATACAGACATTTTGTCAATTTGTGAAAGCTGTAGAAGGATATAAACACTTTTTAGAGTGTTGTAAAAATTTGTACACTTCGAAATCAATAGTTATGTGTGAAATAAATAATTCAAGATTGTTTCTTGTTTGGGTCGTGTTTCATTACAGATAAGCTCTCTCTCTCTCTCTCTCTCTCTCTCTCTCTCTCTCTCTCTCTAGCTCTTATCCTGCACATCAATATTATCAATTTTTCTTTTTTACATTTTTTAAAGGAAAAAAAAAATCAGACAGTATTGACACAGTATTCTGATATTGTTATATTTTTAAAAGGAAACAAAATATCAATCACAGCAAGAAGGTACTTTTTAATCCAGATCTTCGAAAGCTAGCTTTGCTACAATCATCTGGAACACATTTCAAAAGTTTATGAGTGGGTGAAGCAAAAATAATATAAATAGTCCTTGTAGAACTTAGGCAGCATCGCAGAGTTAAATCCGGGGGAAAATATCCTTATCTTTTTGGTTTTCTTGTAAAAGATGAAGGCTGCTACATTCTGAACTAGCTAAATCTTGCTAAAAGAAGCAGCAAGGCCGAAACATGGTACACAAGTCCACTAAAGCCTGCGGCAATGTTTATTATCATGTAAGCCTGGCATTTTTAAAAATGTTGTCTGTTTTTATAAAGGTCAAAAACCCATAATGTTTAAATGTTACAACCATTGCATGAAAAACATACATTTAAAGTACAGCTAGCATGATTAGCTAGTTTGGTGCATCAAGTTAAATAAACACAACTAGACAAAAATGAATCAGCATGGAATACAAACATTACATTATTATATTCATTTGTTATTAACTGAGATTATAAAACAACAAGAAACATATTAGCTTCAATTTTTTATATACTGCCAGAAATAGCCTGACTAGCGTAACTAGCATAAACATTTCTCTGTATCATATACACTTTCAGGAACAGTTCTGAAAAGGTTTCCTTTAAAGGTTAAACTTTAAGCTAATTAAGAGAAAGGAAAGATGAGCTGTTAGCTTCGCTAATTGTTGTTTAGCTAGTTTACATGCCACGAATTAGCCTGGAGGTATTAGCTACCACAGTGTAACCATGGTCTTTACATGCCTCTTTACCACAGATTACTCTGGGTGGGGGCAGAGTACACCCTGGACAGCTCGCCAGGCCATCGCAGGGCAGAAACATGCTGATGGTAACCCAGTGGCCTACTCTTTTTTACTCTTTTACATGCCTCTCACCACAGACAGTGAGAGACATGGCCGGCCTTTGATAACCCAGTTAGCTGCACTGGGGGGAAAGCAGTGACAACCCGGTGATAGTGGGGCTTCAAACCTTTGGATCAGTAAGCCAGCACCTTACCACCGGGCCACCACTGCCCCTATACATATATATACTGAACATAATTAAGATGTTCACATACAGGTTGTACAGGTTTTTTTTTTATTAAAACCTCTTGAAATGTAGCATGATGAAGAAGCTAAGACGTGCGCACCTGTCCTCTCAATTAAACAGCTAATCAATGCTTCAATTAATAAAGCTATTCAAAAGCCAGTGCCCAATGGAAAAGCCAGACTTGGTACCATGGCAACCACTCTTCAGTCACTGTGTGATGGGGGAGTTCACTAAGTGTGAATTACCGCTTTATGTTTTCTCACCAAACACACGCACACACGCACACACACACACACACGCGCGCACACACACAGACAGGTGTTAACACAGACGATACACTCTGTAGTGTTGAGGTAAAACCAGACTGCAGATGACTCAACTGGATAAACAGGAAATCGACTCATTTGCACTAAATGTGGGAAAGTATATAGAACATAAGCATGGGAATCATAAATCATCAATTTTAGCATCATACTGTTCACCACATTTTAAAAATAAGGTGACATCTGGGTGACCAAAAATGTCGAGCCTTGCCTGATTAAAAATATAAAAATAGCCAAATCTGCTCTGGGGCAGCATGGTGGTGTAGTGGTTAGTACATCCGCTTCACAGCAAGAAGGTCCAGGGTTTGAGTCCCGGGCTCGGAGAGGGTGTTTCTGTGTGGAGTTTGCATGTTCTCCCCATGCTTGCGATGGTTTCCTCCTCCAGTTTCCTCCCACAGTCCAAAGACATTAGGCTAATTGACTGTTCTAAATTACCTGTAGGTGTGATTGTGAGTGTGAATGGTTGTATGTGTTGCCCCTGCAGTGGCCTGGAGAGCACCCCACCTTCACCCAGTGTTGGCTGAGATAGGCGCCAGCGCCCCCGGGACCCTAGTAGGATTAAGCGGTACAGCAAAAGAGTGAGCCGGACCATTGCCTAAAGTACTCTACAGCATAATAAAGTAAAGAGTTTTCACAAACGGTCTTAGTATACATTCCCGGGTGTTGGCACAGCCAATCAGCATCCCGACGCATAGGGACACGGGATGGACAGACAGATGTATGACCCGTTCAAAATCTTATATATGAGAGCACCACTCACGCAGGCTTTCAGGTCTGCTAATACCTAGCCTAAGTTACTGTATTTCTAGTAATCCAGTTTGATAATAAAAATAACACAGAGGGTTGATGGGAAATTTTATTGTCGACCGTATTAGTTATGACAGCTTGGCAACGTCTGTTATTTCATAAATTTTCTCTCGGACAAAATCCAGACCAAAATCTTTCACCATAAGACTAATGGTATAACTATTTTGGGTTCCCGTTTATACTGGTGTAGTGTTACACCATATTAACCCCAGCTTCAGTGTCACGTTACAGACGCAGTCCATCTGCTATGTTATTCTAACCTCTGCGGTTTCACAAAAGTCCACCATGTAGGTTTTTATTCTTTTTCTTTTTTATATTTGGATATTCACTAGACCCCTGCAAGGGACTATTAAATCACAAACCGCTGCTTCTCCTCTCCCCTGTTCTCCGTTTTGGCGCTGCGGCTTCTGAATGGATCGTATTGATTTTGGCAGAGACTCAGTGGCTGATGAGGAAACTCAGAGCTCCAGCACCCATAAGGGACCTGTTGATATATATACGGTTCCCGAATCGTTCATAAGTTTATTTACACTCGAGAGACTGAACTTTTCCTCACAGTCCAAGTACAGTCCATCAGAAAAGACATGTTCAGTTTCTAAAGTTTGCTTTCTTGGTTTTAGCACATCAGCTTTTTGCATGTATTACAGTGCTGTTTAAGTCCTGATTCTGATTGGTTGGAAGTTTTGGCAGCTCTGGCAGTAGTTCAGCTGTGAACTACAGTTTATAAGGATGCATTTGTTTTGAAGTAACTCACCATACAAATGGGTGTTAAGCACGTTTGTTATAATTAGGCAGGTTCAAAGCACAAAGCAATATTTTGCTATATTAAAATAGACACAAATTAAGCACATTCACACCTAGGAACAGTTTGGAACAGCCATTTATCCTAATGTGCATGTCTTTGGACTGTGGGAGGAAACTGGAGTACCTGAAGGAAACCCACGCATGCACTGGGAGAGCATGCAATTCCACACAGAAACACTGCCGAGCCCAGGACTCAAACCCAGGACCTTCTTGCTTTGAAGCAGACGTGCTAACCACTACACCACCGTGCCCCCAATGACTACCAGAAGAGAGAAGGAAACTCAGTTTACAGGTCCTGCAGGATTTCGCAGACTTTTTTTTGTAATTGTTTTGGTTTAAAATGCCAAATTTTGCAGCAAATTAATAAAATTTAACGTATATTGCAATGTTATTAAGTGTTTATTGCAATGAATGCATTTGCTGAACCGCTTTATCCTACTAGAGTCACAGGGAGGCTGGAGCCCATCTCAGTGGACACTGTGCACAGACGGGGTACGCCGTGAACAGCTCGCCAGATCATTGCAGGGACAGTCTACACACAACCATTCACACTCACACACACAGAAATGGCCGAGGCCGGGACTCGAACGCAGGACCTTCTTGCTGTGAGGTGCTAACGCTAACTCATTACGCCACTTCAATTAATGCTAGTCCTGTCAGGAAATTGTGATGTTGCGATCACATCAATTTATGCAAATGTAACCAACCCCCGTGCATTCTGTTTGATCTTGCAACATTAACCAATCACTGCAACTTTTCTGCAAATGTAGTCAATCATTGTATCATACCGGCGGTACGGTGGGGTAGTGGTTAGCACATCCGCCTCACAGCAACAAGGTCCTGGGTTCTTATACTTTTCTATGTGGAGTTTGCATGTTCTCCCTGTGCATGTGTGGGTTTCCTCTGGGTACTCTGGTTTCCTCCTACAGTCCGAAGACATGCACATTCAGTTAATTGGCTGTTCCAAATTGCCCCTAGGTGTGAGCGTGTGTAAGAATGTGTTGGCCCTGCGATGGATTGGCAAGCTGTACAGGGTGCACCCTGCCTTCGCTCAGAGTTGGCTGAGATAGGCTCCAGGCTCCCCGCAGGCCTAGTAGTAAGCCTAATCAGTTCGGCAAAACGAATGAATGAATCATCCTAAGTATAAAATCCCATTGCACTTCCTTTTTTTTTTTTTTTTTCGTGGTAATTACTAACATTCAAAAACTCAAAGCATGCTACTTTGACTTTTGTCAGTCCCCTCAAATATCATCTAATAAGTAATAAATAAACAAATGAATGAATAAAAAGCTTTCTCCTTTGTTTTTTTTTGGTTATTTTTTGTCATTTTTTTTTCCTTCTGTCAGCCTGAAGTGAGAGTATTATGAATAGGAAATGCACTCTGGAGCTTTTTGGCCTCCCTGTGACTTTTAGGTGCACTGAGCTCTTTGTGTACATGCAGACTGTAAGTGGAGATGGAGGGCAGCCTGTAGGATTCAGTGTTCAGTAAATAGAGAGAGAAAGGAAGGGGGGGGGGGGGGTGAAAAAGTGCACTCTAAAAATAGCTCCAGAAAGCCACATTCTGCCGCTCGGTAAATAGGTGGCTCTGTCAGTGTGGCACTCGTTATAGAGACAAAAGCAGCTCATCCGGTGCTCGTTCTGAATCTGTGAGCCAATGCCATCAAGAGTTCAATAGATAAACGTGGAGTCTGGCAGGAAACAGTTACGTCAGACCTCGACGAACAATCATTCACAGAGTACACAGCTTCGCTTTATGCAGCTGAATATACACGCATATATCAAATAAAGGCAGATGGATGCACTTTTATCATGTAATAAGCAGAATAAACGTGTGATATAAGACTACTGTAGAAGTCAGTAGGATGGATCATTCGATAAATCAGGGCTAGGTGCTTTTTAAAAATACTTTGCTGTGTCATCCGATTTATTTAATGCTGCTGCACACACACACACACACACACACACACACACACACACACACACACAGGCTTGGATATACTTCAGTAGATATACTGGATGTAGTGTCAGGCACAAATTACTCAAATATTACCCCCAAAAATTCCAAATAGAGATATATATTTTAGGTTCATCCATCCATTTGCTGGGGCAAGAAGGTCCTGGGTTCTATTTCCGGGCTCTGGTGTTTCTGTGAGGAGTTTGCATGTTCTCCCCGTGCTTGCATGGGTTTCCTCCGGGGTACTCTGGTTTCCTCCCACACTCTACAGTGCACATTAGATGTTCTGTTCCAAACTGCCCCTAGGTGTTGAGTGTGAATGGTGGTGGTGTGTGTGTTGCCCTGCAATGGTCTGTCGAGGCAGTGGTTGTTCAGCAGTTGGGCACCTGGCCACTGTTGGGCACTTAAGCAAGGCCCTTAACCCTCAAATGCTCAGTTGTATACAAAAATAGATAAATGTAAATCCCTCTGGTTAAGAAGGTCTGCCAAATGCCATAAATGTAAATGTCAAGCGACCTGTTCAGGGTGCAACTCTAATAGTAGGATTAAGCAGTTGGCATCCATTTGCAACCCCATGTTAATTAAGTCATATTTTAAAATTGCATTTAGTGTTTAAGGTACTGAATAAGAATAGTTGTGTAAAATGATGATGAAATCAAACTCAGAGAAGAAAATCAATATTTAAAGAGTAGCGGTATTGGTCATCCTTGCGGTATAATTTGTGTGTATGTAATACGTTTAAGCGATACAGACTCTTATTTTAACATAAATGACCATAAAAAGCACAAAACTGGTCATTTTATCCTGTGGATAACTAGCAGGGGATGAACTGCGGGGGTTAGTAGTTTTTTCCTGGAAGTGACATCAACGCGTTGGGCGGGGTTGACATCTCTTGTGAAGACAGTGAGACGTTACATTCTAGTGACTCTGAGGACGAGAATGCTGCCAGAGATGAGCGTGACGGTGAATCCAAAATGGCTTACGCAGCTAACATTTTCCCAACTCGGCTTTCCTGTCGTCAGTTGGTTTAGGAACAAAAAGAAATGTTTTACGTGATTTCTGTGCTTGTTGTTTGTGCAGCTCAGCACTGACCGATAATGTGTCATGCTGCACGGGTCAGTGACGTAGCCCAGCCAATCCATGAGTACGCGTCACTACCAGGCTATAACAGCCAATCAGGAAGGCAACATGTCTCTGAGCATGCCTAGAGTCGTAACACTCGCACGCACTTTAAAATCGGGCATGGACTGATGTTGCCGGAAGGACGCGCTGATGTTATACGTGATCGTTTTAAATAGCGAGTAACATTCATTCACCACAGGGACACTTTAAATTCATGTTTTGCCGCCAGTATGGATCTTAAGAACGAGACAAACACAATGCATTTGCATAATTGTTAACTGCAATATGGAACAGGTGATTAGCACGTTCGCTTTACAGCAAAATGGTCCTAGGTTTGAGCCCCGTGACCGGTGAAGGTGTCTCTGTTAGGAGTTTGCATTTTCTCGTGGGTTTGCATGGGTTTCCTCTGGGTACTCTGGTTTCCTCTAACAGTGCAAAGACATGCACATTAGACTAACTGGCTGTTCCAAATTGCCCCAGGTGTGAGCGTTAGTGTGAATGGATGTTTGTGTTTGTGTTAGTCCCGTGATTGATTGGAGATCTGTTCAGCGTGTAACCCCGCCTCTTGCCCAAAGTCAGCTGGGATTGGCTCCAGCTTCTCCCCCAACCCTGACAGATAAGCGTATAAATAATGGATAGATGGTTGGATGGATGGAGGTATGAGTGGTTTGGTGCTTGAGCCTGAAATATAATAACTAAAATAATAATGTTACATAAACCCCCTGATAATGACTTCCCACTCCCCATGTCGTACCCTACCTTTAGACCCAAAATTAGCACCTTCGATTGACCCATTGTTAAAATTCCTAGAAAACACCTTATCTTTCATTTTAGTCTCACTTATTTGAAATTAAATATTAAAATATTGACACACTTCGGTTCAGCATCACTTTTATTACAGTTCTCGTTTTATTATCCTCTACATGGAGCCTCACAAATCCTAAACATGTCACTTCTCTCATCCTCCCACAGATCTGACGCCTGCTTTGGATGAATAGCGCTGGTGTTTTCCCAGGTTATAAACCTTCCATATGTCATACATTCCCAACACACATTACGCATTTATGGAGGTGCATAACTCATTCATGGTGTTATAATGAGCCCTTGCTCACAGGAGATTCAGCTATGTTTATGTTTGAGTGTGTATCTGTGTGTCATTGAATGAGGCTATTGAATCGAGCTTACGACCTTCTAATCTCACACAACTGCTAATCATAAAGGATTTCTCACGCTGGGGTAGAAGAAGAAGAAGAGAGAGAGAGAGAGAGAGAGAGAAAGTTTAAAATGTATCTGGGCGGTATGGTGGTGTAGTGGTTAGCATGTCTGCCTAACAGCAAGAAGGTTCTGGGTAAGCGTCTCGGGTGTGGCGAGGGTGCCTCTATGTAGAGTTTGCATGTTCTCTTTGTGCTTGCCTGGGTTTCCTCCAGGTATTTCAGTTTCCTTCCACAGTCCAAAGATATGCACATTAGGTTAATCATTCATTCATTCATTCATTTTCTGAACCGCTTAATCCTAATTAGGGTCACGGGGAAGCTGGCACCCATCTCAGTCGACTCTGGGCAAGGGCAGAGTACACACTGGACAGCTCACCAGACCATCGCAGGGCAGAAACACGCTGACGGCAACCCAATGGTCTACTCTTTATGGACGACAGCAATGGTTCTTTTACAGACAGTGAGAGACATGGCTTAGATTAATTAGCTGTTCCAAATTGCCCCTACGTGTGAGTGTGAGCATGAATGGTTTTGTGTGTGTGTGTGTGTGTGTGTGTGTGTGTGTGTGTGTGTGTGTGTGTGTGTGGACTGGCGAGATGTTCATGTCGTACCCTACCTTCGCCCAGAGTCAGTTGAGATGACACTCGTAGGATGGCTTGATTCATGCATCCTTCCAAGGTCACTCAAGGTCAAAGTTATCCATTTAATTCAAAAGTCCATATATGGTTTCCTATTAGTGTTCCATAGTAGCAGGATGTTCATTGGAACTCGTTTTCAAGCTATAAGCACTCCATTTCCAAATCTTTCTGATCTTCATGTTTGACCCAGACATACCAAAATCAGGTCAGCTCTGGGACTCAGGTAGAGTAGTTTCTCCACCGAGTTTGGTGGAAATCCATGCATGGGCGTGGTCAAGAGGCAAACTGATGATCAGAGAAACTGACGAATGGACTCACAAATGCCGTCAATGACAATAACTTCCCCCAAAAGTTCGTTTAGGTTGAAGGTAACATCCATTTACACCTAGGGGCAATTTGGAATGGCTGATTAGCCTTATGTGCATGTCTTGGGACTGTGGGAGGAAACCGCATCACCTGGAGGAAACCCACAGAAGCATAAGGAGAACATGCAAACTCCATACAGAAATGCTCTCGCCCACCACAGGGCTAGAGTATTAAGATTAGCCAAGGCATTAAAGTGAATGCAAAATATTCATACATTCATTCATTTTCTAAGCCGCTTAATCCTAATTAGGGTCGCGGGGAGGCTGATGCCCATCTCAGCCAATTCTGGGTGAAGGCGGGGTACACCCTGAACAGCTCACCAGACCATTGCAGGACCAACACACATACAGCCATTCATACTCACACTCACACCTAGGGGTGATTTGGAATGGGCAAATAGCCTACTGTGCATGTTTTTGGACTGTCGGAGGAAACCGGAGTACCTGGAGGAAACCCACGCAAGCACAGGGAGAGCATGCAACCTCCACACAGAAACGCCGAGCCCGGGAATCAAACCCGGGACCTTCTTTTTGTGAGACGAACATGCTAACCACTGTGCCACCATGCCGCCCAGAGCAAAATGTTAAAAGTAAAAATAATAATAATAAGGTAAAAAAGTTGAATCAAAGCAAGCAAAGAAACAGCAATGGAGAAGAGGAGGTTTGGAAATAGAGTGTTTTAATGTGAGAAATCAAAAACGGCAGCTTAACGAGAGGAGCAATTGATGAAATGAGAGAAAATTAAGAGCCTCGCCTTGGAAAGAAAAGGAAACCGGCTGAGATGTTGACTCACTTCATTACGCACTTATATTTTTGGATTTTTGGAAAGATAAATGGAAAGCGTGCGGCGCTTGAGATCTGAAGTGAAAGCGGTGGCACTGCAGAAGGTCGCAGACTGTGGTCAGCAGTCAGTGTCACTCCGCAGAGAGAACAGATGCTAAAATGAATGATAATCACAACCTCTACAATGTTTGTCATCTATAAAGCTGCAGTAATTCTGCCTCGCTGTTGTTCAACCAGGTTTAAACTGTTAGCAATTACAGAGCCATCAACCCTCAATCAGAAACACGCAACAGCTCGGGCTTTCTCAAAGAAATCCTTTTTGTCTCTCAAACGCAACAGGCTGGCTGCTTTCTCTCCGAATCACAGCCAATACATCACACAGAACACTGAGAGGAGCCATTTATTCTCATTAAATGTACTGACGAGCTCTGCAGCTTGTCGCTGTTCTGTTGTTGAAGATGTTACGCTGAAATGCAGAGCGGGTGGGTCTGACTGGGTTTATTTATTATTCTTAAAAAGATAACGATGGGAAATGAGACAAAAACACAGGATCTAAACATGTAACATGATTCACAGGTTGAATAATGAAGTCAAAATGTATTTTTAAAACATATGAAATACTAATAATACATGTGCAGTCATAGATCCTAATCCAGTACGCTCTTTAAATTCAGTATCAATATCAATGTATCAATATCTCCTCACAATCCCTGGTTCTTTCAATGGAAACAAAGAAAGTATCTCAGACTGAGCACCACAACACTATTCCAGCCAATCAGCAACAGAGGCCGTTCGTGCTTGAGCACAGACAAGGTGGAAGGGGAGAGGGAGGGCAGATGGGATGAATGCTGAGAAGAGGTTTATATTTGTTTGGCTGTTGAACTCAAATGTCAGCAATCGTTCTCCAGAAATTTAAGCTTTACATAAACAAATAAAATGATGACACATGCTTAACTGTACAGTTAATTTTCATAAAATTATTAAATAAGTATTATTAAATTATTATTAAATTAAGTATCATTATTATTATTATTATTATTATTATTATTATTATTATTATAAATTAAATATTTTAGTAAATAACCTATAATAAATAAATTACTAAACAATCTTTGGACATTGGGATATTTATTGAGGTTGGCTAGCATCAAAGTGAAATCAAATTATTAAATAAAAATATAAAAAATATATTTATATATCGTGGGGCGGCTGGCGCCCATCTCAGCTGACTCTGGGCAAGGGCAGAGTACACCCTGGACAGCTCGCCAGGCCATCGCAGAAAATATTTTTATATCCTATAAAATAAAAACATGTTTATATCTACAGTGATCCAAACAAACACAATATATATCTTTATATAAATGTAA
>JBCNYH010000013.1:4751897-4762215 GCA_039654325.1 Tandanus tandanus
GTCAGCACATTCAACTATGTAAAGAACAAAGTATTTAATAAGAATATTTCATTCATTCAGATCTAGGATCTGTTATTGTAGGTGTTATTTTAGTGTTCCCTTTATTTTTTTGAGCAGTATATATATATATATATATATATAAAATTTGTTAGTTTTTTTTTTTTTATAGATATAATACATTTGCCAGTGTATAGTCACAGATTTTCAAAGAAAGAGATAAAGACCTTAGGTTTGGGGGTTGCTGTGAAGTGCATTTTACAGACCTGGCAACCCTTTTTCTGCCCAAACCATTTTTCATTCATTTATTGTCATCCATTTTGCGCTTTATAAGCGCTTTATCCTGGTCAGGATCGCAATATATCCATAGTAATACTTAGGGCATGAGTCAGGAATACAGCCTAGAAGGGATCAGGGGAAATGGGGAGGAAACCAGAAAACCACAAGGAAAATAATGCAGTCATTTATTCATTCATTCGCCAAATCGTTTAATCCTACTAGGGTCAAGGGGAGGTTGGAGCCTTTCCCATCTCAGCCACCCTCAGAGAATACCCTGTACAGCTCATCAGACCATCACAGGGCCAACACACACACACACACACGCACACACACACACACAAAACGATTTACATTTACACCAAGGGGCCATTTGGAACAACTAATTAGCATAATGTGCATGTCTTTGGACTGTCAGAGAAACCCACGCAACCATGGATAGAACATGGAAACTCACGGAAATGCTCCTGCTGAGCACGGGACTCGAACCGAGGAACTTCTTGCTGTGAGGTTCGCGTGCTAATCGCTACGCCACCCCAATACGCTCATAAAAAATTTTCAATAATCCAACAATGTTAACAAAAATCTTTTTATTTCGACACCATCATGGCTCGGATGTACGGTTTTACACATCCACTGTCCTTTTGTCTCACTGTTTTTATGGTTGTGGTAGTTTTATTGCTTTGTGCACTGGGTTACGGCGGGTTTTTATTGTGAGAAGTATGGTTTACGTGGTTTTCGTGTCCTTGGATTGGAATAATTGTTTGCAAACCCTACAAATGCCAGTGGAAAGATTATATACTCTACAACAGGCTGTATTTCATATTTAACCCCTTAAACTCTCGTTAAACAGCGACCTTGCTGTTGTTTTATCGTGGCACACTGACTCAGACAGGGTCTGTGTTATTAAATGAAGTGTCGAGCGTGCACTCTATCTGAAGTAGAAACCTTTGGACAAGGTGACTGAGGGTAACCCCGTTCCAATCAAAACACCAGAAATAGCACAGCAAGCATGTGTCTCTGGAGCTCGGCCCAGCGTCCGGCAGCTCTGATATTACTCCACACTCATTCGCACCCCACACATACTTAACAGAGTTTTCTGCCAAACACCGTGTACGCACACACACACACACACACACACACACACACACACACACACACACAAACATACTCACACCCACTCTGAGACGAGCGTTCATAATGATATCACTCTGTCGAATGTGATAGTGAGCGTATTTAACCATGTATGGTTACCGAGCCATGACATGGTGTTAAACCTACAACAGAAATGGCCTTAAGAGGTAGATTCGGCTGTATTCGGGCTACATAGATTACCATACTGTTCTTACATGTGCACATGAGGGGTGTATAATTATATAACACAGTGCTATTACATTCCTAATCCTGTTGATTAAAGTAGTGGACACTCCTTGTAAGTTTTCTGTATTGTAGTGGTTAGAACGTCCGCCTTACAGCAAGAAGGTCCTTTAACCAACAACAACAACAACAACAACTACTACAAACTGTCCTGGGAAATTTCCGATATTGTAAAAGTTCTACATTTTCTCTGATTGTTACAATGGGCACTCAGCAAGAAGGTTCTGGGGTCAAGTCCCAGGATCGGGCGTTTCTGTGTGGAGTTTGCATGCTCGGCCTGTGCTTGTGTAGGTTTCCTCCAAGTACTCCGGTTTCCTCCCACAGTCCAAAGACATGCACATTAGGCTAACTGGTTGTTCCGAATTAACCCCGGATGTGAGTAAGGGTGTGAATGGTCGTGTGTGTGTGTTGGACCTGCAATGGTCTTGCGAGCTGTTCAGTGTCGGCTGGGATGGGGAACAGCCTCCCCACCACCCTTGTAGGATTAAGCGGTTCGGCCAATGAGTGAGATTCAAGGGAATCTTTCACAAATGTTGCGCGTGCGCATGGTTTTGATTTTGTGTTCATCTAACGCAGGGATGTCCAAAGTTATCCACCAAGGGCGGGAGTGGGTGCAGGTTTTCACTTCAGCCTAGCAGGAGCCACACCTTCCACCTGTGTGAACTACTGATCTCAGAAAATGATTGGATCGTGTATATATGGTTTGCATGTGGCAAAACTTGAAGCCAGACCGGTGCCATCTTGGTGATACCACACCTTTTTCTTTTTTTTTTTTTTTTTTGGCCAAATTTCAGCTAGCGCTTTCTTCATATTCTTTTCAAATAATAACAAATATCAGTGAAATTATCGGTAATGTTATATGAATTTAAGGTATTCTGACCATCAGCAGTAACATTTTCAAGGTTTCCGAGCTGTGTTGGCTTTCAACAGCTCCATTTTTGAGAGTTTAACGCAAGGCGGTCTCACCAAGATGGCTGCCACTCGGCTTCAAAATTGAAACACTAATGCACAATCTACTTTTTTCTAGCTTTTCTTTTTTTAACCAGTGACTGAAACAGGTGGAAGGTGTGGCTAGTGCTCAGTTGAAGTGAAAACCTGCACCCACACCGGCCCTTTGCGGATAAGACTGGACATCCCTGATCTAACAAGAAACCAAAATGGACGTTGCTTTCAGAATCTCGAGAAAGTTTGTTTGTGTATCCAAGTTTCACCCAAAAATTTTCTTACTTTCACCAGGAGGTTATGTATTACCCCCTACTTGTGTTTCCCTGTTAGCAGGATCACACAATAATACAATTTCTACCAGAGCTGGGGCTTTTGGACAAGAAAGATTTTGGAGATGATCCGAATCAAATTCTGGATCTGGGAATTTTTTTTTATGATTTTTACCATTTGTGAGATAGAAGTATTTTTTAAGGTGTCATTTCACCCCCTTCTGGGCCTGCTGTGTTCTTTAAGGTTTTTTTTATTATTATTACTATTATATTATTATTATTATTATTATTATTATTATTATTATTATTATTCATTCATTCATATTATTATTATTCATTCATATATTATTCATTCATTATTCATTTTCTAAGCCACTTAATCCTAATTAGGGTCGCGGGGAGGCTGGTGCCCATCTCAGCAGACTCTGGGCGAGGTCGGGGTACACCCTGGACAGCTCACCAGGCCATCACAGGGCCAACACTCACACAACCATTCACACTCACACTCGCACCTAGGGGCGAATTGGAACAGCCAATTAGCCTACTGTGCATGTTTTTGGACTGTCGGAGGAAACCAGAGTACCCGGAGGAAACCCAAGCAAGCACAGGGAGAACATGCAAACTCCACACAGATACACCCAAGCTGGGAATCGAACCCACGCCTTATTGCTGTGAGGCGGACGTGCTAACCACTGCGCCACCGTGCCGCCTATTATTATTATTATTATTATTATTATTATTATTATTGTTATTATTATTATTTGTTTATCTTGGTAGAGGTTTGGACTTTCTTAGTGCTTTTGTATATTTAATGTGTCTGGCTGCATATTTTGTTTAAAAAATGTGATTTTTTTTTTTTTTTCATACAAAATCTATAACGTCTTCCTCACTAGTTGGTAGACGAGTCTATAATTCACTCAGCACACTGCTACACCCTGCAGCATAAAATATAACATGAAATATTTTTTAAGAATTGCTTCGGAAGCGTCTGTGCAAGCTTTGTGTAAAAATATAACGCAGACAAAATCATGTGACAGCTTACACAGGTGCAACAGAAAAAAAATCTTTAGGGCCTGAATATACTTAAATGGATGTATTCCCTATTTCACACTTCGACTGCTGCTGCAGGGAGTATTCCTGCATGCTCAGTTTCACACATGCGCAGCTAATGCAGACAATCCGTATGAACACAGAATCTGTCTGCGTGGACAGATGATGAAATTATCATCACAATGTGTGCTGTGACAGGCTCTCACTTATTTGCTGAGCCGATATTTCATGATAACAGCGCAAAGACGTTTCACTGTGTGTATTACGCCACACTTCCTATCAAAACTACTCACTCATTCGTCACACCGCTTAATCCAACTAGGGCTGTGGGGAGGCTGGAGCCTATCTCAGCCGACTCTAGGCGAAGGGGGATTACACCCTGAGCAGCTCGCCAGACCATTGCAGGGCAAACACACAACCATCAACCATCTGCTCTCTGACACAACATCTTCTCTATCTTTCCAGCGTGCACACTACACTACCCAGCATTCCCTTAACTGATTTCAGTGACCTGATTTCTAACCCTCATATCACGTGACCCGAAATGCACCTGTCACCCCTTACCTGTAATTACCATCCATCCATCCTTTTTATGAACCGCTTAATCCTAATTAGGGTTGCGGTGAGGCTGGTGCCCATCTCATCCAACGCCGGGCGAGGGCAGAGTACACCCTGGACAGCTCGCCAGGCCATCGCAGGGCATAAACACGTTGATGGCAATGCAGCCTACTCTTTACGAACGACAGCAATACCTGTAATTACCACCACAATAAATAAGGGACATTGTTCCGCGTGTACTCCTTGTAAATCTAAGCTCCTGTGTTGTTTCCAGTGTATTACCGAGTTGTTTGTTTTAGTGTCCTGATTCCAAGTGTACGACCACTTTTGCTACTTTGACCTTGAACTCAGCCTTGCCTCTAACATTGCCAATATTGTGATTGGCAACATTTCATTGTTTCACGTCTGTGCCTTTCCTTTGATGAACTGTTTACCTGATCGAATGACCCACGCCTGTTTTGTGACCACGAGCTGGGATTGTGATTTTGGATTTTTCCAATTAACGTGCATGTCGCATCCATACTCCTCTTTATGCGCCATGACATGTTGTTTAGACGGCACAGTGCAGTAGTGGTTAGCATGTCCGCCTTGCAGCAAGCATTTCTGTGTGGAGTTTAAATGTTCTCCCCGTGCTTCAGTGGGTTTCCTCTTAAATACTTAAGAGTACAGTTATTGATTATATTTCTATAACAGCATGTCCAGAACTATTTTATCCCTCTTATAATTACCTAAATGGGTGGCATGGTAGTGCAGTGGTTAGTACGTTCGCCTCACAGCAAGAAGGTCCTGGGTTCTATACCTGGGTTTAGGGCGTTTCTGTCTGAAAGTTGCATGTTCTCCCCATGTTTGCGTGGGTTTCCTCTGGGTACTCCGGTTTCCTCCCACAGTCCGAAAACATGCACGGTAGGCTACTTGGCTGTTCCAAATCGCCCCTAGGTGTGAGTGTGAGTGTGAATGGTTGTATGTGTGTTGGCCATGCGATGGCCTGGCGAGCTGTTCAGGGTGTACCCCGCCTTCACCCAGAGTCGGCTGAGATGGACGCCAGCCTCCCTGCGGCCAGAATGAATGAATGAATACCGATTTAATTTCTGCATCTTCATGCTCTGCTCACATTCTTCAATAGAAAGACTCAGACTCTCACCACTTTTTCTACCGCTCTTTTAATCTCAGACGAAGCACTCCACAGGTCAAGAACCCAATTTACATTAATAGCACTTCAGTTCCACAGACCGGTATACGAGTCTCTATACTGAAGAACTCAAGAGCGTGACTGAGAGCCTGATCGTATGCTAAATTTAACCGAATAATAATTAGCTCCACATGACTTACATCACATTATAGCATAAAGTAAGAGCGCAACAACACGCTAAACATGACGGCGGTTCGAAGAGACGATGTGCTGCTTTGTACTGATTTCATGATTCTATGATGTGAATGCGGGCGGCATGGTGGCGCAGTGGGCGGCACGTCTGCCTCACAGCAAGTTCTTGGGTTTGAGTCCCGGGCTAAGGCAATTCTGTGTGTAGTTTGTATGTTCTCCCCGTCCTTGTTTGGGTTTCTTCAGGATACTCTAGTTTCCTCCCTCAATTCAAAGACATGCACATTATGCTAATTGGTGAGTGTGTGTTGGGCCTTCGATGGTCCGGTGAACCGTTCAGGGTGTATACAACCTTCACCGGGCCTTCGATGGTCCGGTGAACCATTCAGGGTGTACCCAACCTTCACCCAGTGTCAGCGGAGATAGGTCCCACAGCCTTCCCGAGGCCCGAGTAGGAGTAAGCGGTTCAGCAAATGAGTGAGTGAGTGATGTGAATACGAATGGTACTTTTTAAATCCAGAAATGAATTCCTGGGGCATTTCTGATGCCTCGGTTTTCTTTAAAAAAAAAAAAAAAAAAACTAGAACATTATGAAAAGGTTGCCAGTCATGCTGCGTGTCACCTCTGACGTAAAAGCCTGGCTACATGCAAATAAAAGAAAATTCCATAAGCCAAACGAGCATTCACTAAGCCAAGATAGTCCAAATAACACTGATAGCTCCTGTTTTACATGAACCAGGAAATAAAAATCAGCCCGTCCTACATTTACATTTACATTTGCATTAACAGCATACAGAGGACACTTTTATCCTGAGATGCTTACAAAACTGCTTTGTGTTGTCCCTTTTAATCTAAAACCCTGGTAAACCACCGTCACACTCGGCAACATTCCAACTACATCCTCAAAAAGTTGGTTTGACGCAATTAAAACAGCAGGAACACAGGACAAACCGATAAGGATGCGGTATCGTCTCCATGGACTCGGAGGACAAGGTTGAACTTCGGAAATGTTTTGGAAAACAAACGTAGTGTGAACGAGGGTGAATCAGGACACAGTAAGAACTTAACTAGAAGTGCATAAAGCTAAAGCTTCTAGTTAAGACTCTAGCACCTACCAGTGTAGGTGATGATTTCAAAGAGAAAGGCCCTACACTCCCAGAAAAAAACCTCTTTGTGACATCATCACTTACTAATTGACCTACACACTCTGATGATGACACAGAGAGGGGTACATGGAGTCTGGCTCCCCAGTAGAGCCTTTGTTTGTTTCTTTCTGTCTTTCTTTTTTAACGGTGATTGCGAACCAAACTAGTGCATTATCGTCACTCTTTGGCATGTGTGTGCGTGTGTGTGTGTGTGTGTGTGTGTGTGTGTGTGTGTGTGTGTGTGTGTGTGTATGAGAGTGAGAGAGAGAGAGAGAGAGAGAGAGCCCGATAGGTGCTCAATCAGTAGGTGATGATGTCTCGGGGTGTGCAGGTCATGTGACATCATCAAATGGCAAGAGCATTGACGGTTATGTTCCACGTCATTGGGCAAGACAGAGAGTCAAAAAGACAGAGGGACACAGAGTCCGGCCCCTGTTAGACCATCATGGATAACACCCCTGTCTGAGTGTGTGTCAGCATGGTGATGATGTCGCTGAGTGTGTAGGTCATGTGGCAAGACAGGGACAAGGAGTCTGGCCCCTGGTAGAGCATCGCTAAGTATTCTATCCCATTATACTGGACATTCCGCACTAGGGACGTAGTAACTACAGGAATGACATGGAAACAACATAACTAAAACCTCCTACGGAATTGTTTTGCATAATACAAGGAAACAAGGGAACACCTGAGAACTTTCAGAACGAATGCAAAAGCACAGCGCATGGCACAGTATTCGTAAGCAGTGGACAAAAGCAATGAGAATATGGAAAGCGAAAGGCATGATCTGATTGGTTGTAGTAAGAATGTAGTAGAACGCATTGGACGTATGATAAGAATTTTTCGGAAACATGGTGGGCACCATGGCGTAGTAAGAACTCGAACACTGCGCATTTTTCCATTTTGATCACACCCTCACTGCATTCAACAAAATCAGTGACCTACCCATGTGTCTTTCAGAACTCAGTGAGGTCTTCATGGTCTTCGTCTGTGGGGGTGTCAAGGGTGCTTAGGAAGGACACATGTCTTCCTACTTCAGTACATTTAGTATGTCAGGGCATGGTAGTTTCCTCATTCATTATTCATGAGCCGTAGTCCTAACTATGGCCGTAGGTATCTCTCTCTCTTCACCAGAGAGACTATATACTGTATAACTCAAGGGGCGCCACTCTGCATCGAGCCGAGGGACATATGGAATAGCCAATAGCCTAATGTTTATGTCATTGGATTGCTAACCACTATGCCACCATGCCCCCTGCACTATACAATATAGTGCCGTAAGCGGATGTTGTATTGATTGTGGTTTTGTATTGAATTTAGTGTCTGCACATTTGTCTCCATGTTTTCACACTTGTCACTTTGCACATTAACTCAAATGTCCACTCTTTATAACCGTAGTAAGCAGAAAAGAAGCTCAGAATGCACAATACATCAAACTGACCAACCTAGCAACCTCAGCTTCCTGTCCTTGGCCGAACCTGGTGTGGCCGAAGGATGTTTTCACACATCTGCTAGATGGGGTTGTGCATTAGGAGATGCTTTTCTGCTCACTACGGTTGTAAAGAGTAATTACAGGAATACCTTGGAACTTCAATACCCCAAAGGACGCACAACTTGAAAGCAGAATCTTTTTTCTTGGAACACGAACACAAGCATGCACAGTAGGCTAATTGGCTGTTCCCAATTGCCCCTAGGCGTGAGTGTGAATGTTATGTGTATGTGTGTTGGTCCTGCGATGGCCTGGCGAGCTGTTCAGGGTGTACCCCTCCTTTGCCTAGAGTCAGCTGAGATGGGCCTCCCCGCGACCCAAATTAGGGTTTAGTGGTTTGGAAAATGAATGAACAAATGAATGTATGTCTCATATATATTTTTTTTAATTAATTAAATTATTACATTGATTAAATCTTCTATAAAAAGGCAATTTTCAGCAGCTAAGAATTATATTGTATGTGGGAGCATGTGGGTTATCAGGTTCATGCATGGGACCACAGAACTCTCCTGTGCATTCACCCAAGAAGACTAGGTGGGGAAAATAATTCCTGCAAAGCATGAGAGAGGTGTTTGACTGTCGGATTTTGCTTACCTTACTAAGGTGAATGCAGTTACAGTATAAATATTAAAATTTTATTGCATTGGTTTCCTTTTTAATTGTTCTTATCTATGAATATATAATATTTTTTTGTTTCGTTTTGTGCATTAAATAGGGCATTTACTGCTGTGATTTTAGCTTTAAGGAGTATTAAACCCAAACTTAATACAACCTTGCGTGCATAGTTTATCAAAATTCACTCTCACTCATTTGCTGAACTGCTTAATCCCACTAGGAGGCTGGGACCTATCTCAGATGACACTGGGCGAAGATGTGGTACACCCTGAACAACTAGTGGCAATATGGTACAACCAATTAGCCTCATATGCATGTCTTTGGACCGTGGAAGGAAACCAGATTACCCGGAGGAAACCCACACAAGGGAAAAAGCCAAGGGTAAAACATGCAAACGAGGAAAACATGCAAACTCCACACAGAAACACCCGAGCATGGAAATCAAACACAGGATCTTTTTGCTATGAAGCAGACGTGCCAACCACTATGCCACTGTGCTGCCCTAGTTTAATATCTGTATACTGTTATTATTGCCGTTATCTTGCCTTATTGGAACTGACGCATCCACATCCTATTCTTGTGATCTCACACTCTTGCGAGATAGTGACCTTTTCAAACAGGCTAATGCAAGCTATCGAACGCATTTTAGCAGATTGCAATCTCATAGACGTAAGTACAAACCACCTGATGATAATCAAAAATCTTATACTTTCCAGTGTAAAAGGAGAGTTTGGAAGCTGTTTCTTTCATTCTGCTTCAAATGATGTGTTTTGTGAGTTAAAATGGGCGTTTATGAGGTGCTGGGAATGGATTCATTAAGTTTTCAGTTCTATTAATGGGAAAAAATGCTTTGGAACTCGAACTTTTTTAGGACTCAAATGGCCTCCAGGTACAAATTTAATAAGAGTTTTGAGGTATTACTGTATTTGAGTCAAGTATTTATTGATTTATTTTTGTATCCTTGGCTTTACCTTACACAAACATAACTCTGTGAATAATTCCTGGTGGGAAGTTAATATGTGTTATAATTCTTATCATCCTTATGGAGCGATAAGTGAAACACAGCGAGGTCAGACAGAGTAATGAAAGAGTGTGAGAGGTGTACTGACCGGCCAGTTGTGGCTCCGGGTTGGTGTGTGTTAGGCTCCCAGTGGTGGGATATTACCCTGGAGTCAAACCCTCACAATCCCACAACTAATGATCCAGGGAGGAAGTGTGTGTGTGTGTGTGTGTGTGTGTGTGTGTGTGTGTGTGTGTGTGTGTGTGTGTGTGTGTGTGTGTG
>JBCNYH010000013.1:4762315-4777172 GCA_039654325.1 Tandanus tandanus
GTGTGTGTGTGTGTGTGTGTGTGTGTGTGTGTGTGTGTGTGTGTGTGTGTGTGTGTGTGTGTGTGTGTGTAAACAGAAATGAACTGAGGTCACACAACCAGTGTACAGATAGATACAACATTTGGACCTGTGGGATTAGCCTTACACTCTCACTTACTTACACTCATTTGCCGAACCGCTTAAACCCTAATTAGTGTCGTGGGGAGGCTGGTGCCCATCTCAGCCGACACTGGGTGAAGATGGGGTGCACCATGAACAGCTTGCCAGACCATCACAGGGCCAACACACAACAACTATTCACACTCACTCTCACTCCTAGGGGCAATTCAGAACAGCCAATTAGTTAAATGTGCATGTCGTTGGATTGTGGGAGGAAACCAGATTACCTGGAGCAAACCCGCACAAGCACGGGGAGAACATGCAGACTCCATACAGAAATGCCGAAGCCCAATCGAACCCAGGCCAGGGCTTTCTTTCTGTGTGGCGGACGTGCTAACCACCATGTTACCTTGCATTTATTTACTATTTATTTTAGATTCCAGTATATAAACTGTTTATAGTAACTAACAATGCTGTGAACACCAGGAGCAAAAGAGTTGTCTGATTTTTAAAGAGGGCGTATTGTGGGTCAATCTGAGCGTGGACTTATTCAGTGTTAGATTGGATAAAACCAGTCCCAGTTGTAAGGTAACTGACGTTGCAGAGAAAGTCCAAGTGAGTTGGAGTACTGCTGTGAGGGATCTCCATCATCCTGGATATTATGTACAATACATGTACTGTATATCTCTGTAGAAATCTTTTTTAAATGATGCTGTATATCAGACCTGGTTCGGTGGATGTTGCTGAGTTGAATAGTCCCTCAATGTTTCGTGTCGGGTCTATTCAGTGACATCGACCTCGCCTTCAAAGCCTAATTGTTTATTATACAACAGTTAATTCTAGTAATTTGATTGGCCAAGCAGTATTCCAAGAGTGTGGATATTGTGTGATAACAGCAATGGGATGTATCACTCTGTGTATACCACCACACTTCCCATCAAAACTACACACTCACTCACTTCTTAAACCGCTTAATCCTTCTAGGGTCAGGAAGAGGCTGGAGCCTGTCTCAGCCGACACTGTGCGAAGGTGGGGTACACCCTTAACAGCTCACCAGACCATCGCAGGGCCAACACACACACAACCATTCACACTTTGGAACAGCTAATTAACCTAGGAGGAAACCGGAGAAAACCAGAGTAACCAGAGGAAACCCATGCAAGTACGGGGAGAACATGCAAATTCCAGACAGAAATGCCTGCTCAAACCCACAACCTTCTTGTTGTGAGGCAGGTGTGCTATCCACTCCACCTGCATGCCACCCCCTATCAAACAAAGGGAACATTTGGCCATATTGCGCTACGTACTCAATATACATTTTTTGTTCATAGAACTGCTGTATGAGAGTAGTATCACACACTCGAGGCCTTGCTGTGGTACTCAATATCAACACTGCTGTGATTAGCTACAGTACCCGGGATTTAGCCTCTAACCGAATTGCAGCCATGCTGATATGCAGGTGCTACCACACTCCACCACACTCCCTCTCCAGCAAATAACAGCAGCTCTGATAGTAATGCAGCTACCACCAAATCCCAGGTTTATATTAATGCACTCTTTCTAATAAACACTTGTATCCCAATGAGCGAGGCACTGACCTACTGATCAGAAGATCATCACTTCAAATCCTAGCACTGCCATGTTGCCCTTGAGCAGGTGAGTTAACCTTCAACTGCTCAGCTGTATATAAATGACAAAATAAATACATAAATAAAATGTTATGCTCTATCACTTCTGTAAGTCAGTCTGGATAAGTGTGTCTGCCTAATGCTGAAAATATAATAATAATAATAATAATAATAACAATAATAATAATAATAATAATTATTATTATTATTATTATTATAGTAATAATATTGTGTCATTATTTATTTTTTAAAAATTCTGTAAAGAAAAAGTTATTTACTGTTTTACTAAAATTTAAATAAATAAAATTATTAATTCACATTAAATAAAAAGAATTAATTAATTAATTAATTAAAATATTTTTAATCACTATTATTTGCTATTATTTCTTTAATAGTTTCTTGTTAACTTTTTTTTTCATAATGAGTTCATGAGAGAGAGAGAGAGAGAAAAAAAAAGATAAGGAAGGAGGCGACTGTTTGATTTTTTTAAAATCTAATACGGACTCTCTTCTTCCGTAGACGTTACCCCAAATTATATGTAACAATAAATGGGGAAAAAAATGCAGTGTATCATTTTTTTAACAAATGAAATGGAAGTTGGCAAATTGCTGTGACATGCTATAAGAGGAATAAAAGAGAATAAACTAATCCATCCTTCATGCTTTATTCCATCCATCCATCCATTATCTATACTGCTTATCCGTCAGGGTCATGGGGAAGCTGGGGCCAATCCCAGCTGACACTGGGTGAAAAAATAACTATCACACGTACATTCACACCTATGGGCAATCTAGAGTAACCAGTATGACCTAATGTGTACTGTATGTCTTTGGACAATGGGAGGGACTAACAGGACGTTACACAATTTAAAAAATAATAATAAAATTACAAAATTCATAAAATGTCTACCAGAGGTGGAAATTCGGACAAGGAAGACTCCATTTTGGAGATGATCTAGATCCAGGAAATTTTGGATCTAGGAATTTTTTTAATTTTTTCATTCTTTAACATTGTAAGATAGGACAATTTTTGACATTTTGATTCATATGAGGCTGCACAGTGGCATCCACCTCACAGCAAGAAGGATGTGGGTTTGACTCCTGGGCTCGGAGAGGGCGTTTCTGTGTGCAGTTTGCATGTTCTTCCCATGCTAGCATGGGTTTCCTCCAGGTACTCCGGTTTCCTCTCACAGTCAAAAGACATGCACATTAGGGGCGGCAAGGTGTAGTGGTTGGCACGTTGGCCTCACAGCACGAAGGTCCTGGTTTCGAGTCCCGAGTCGCTCAATGAGGGTGTTTCTGTGTGGGGTTTGTATGTTTTCCCATGGTTGCTTGGGTTTCCTCTGAGTTCTCCAGTTTCCTTCCACAGTCCAAAGACATGCTTATTAGGCTGTTGCAAATTGCTCCTAGTTGTGCATGTGAATGGGTGTGTGTGTTGCCCTGCGATAGACTGGCGAGATATTCAGGGTGTATTCCACATTCACTCAGAGTCAGCTGAGATAGGCTTCAGCCTCCCCACGACTGTAGTAGGATGAAGTGGTTCTGCAAATAAATGAACGAATGGTTCATATGCGGGATTGCTGGGCTTGGCGGAGGTTTGCGCTCCCCGAGTGATCTTGTTCTTTTTTAATTTGATTCGTTAAAATGCACAGACTTTGCTAATTTTATGTTAAAATGGAAATGTAAGAGTGTAAGGATAATAAGGTGTATTAGGTTTTAGTATAAGAAGGTTCACTTAATGACCTCTCCTCTTCGTCTACAAGCAGAACGAATAAAGTCCCAGCCGCAGCCGTACAGCCAGATAACTGTAATGAACGCCACCGCAGCCCCTTTGGGGAACAACGAGTTCTTGTTCTTGTTGTGCTCTGAATGTAAAAGCGCTAACCCAGATTCTGGCCCTTCACGGCTCTAAAGTGGTCATTTACTTCAGCTGTGGAGAAAAAATATCATTCGAGCTACTGTGAGCATGCTGACAGGATCATTCATCATGCCTCCGTTTCAGCAGGATGAGGGTCGGAGAGATGACAGGCTGTTTCTGGACACTGGCAGCACAAATCAGTCATTCCTAGAATTTTAACGAGCCCACCTGCGTTGATCTGCTAAAAAGCACTGGTTAATGATTATAGCACGGTTAGCCTTTAACACGGTATACACTTTTTGCACAAAAGAGACAGAGAACGATGATAGGAGGAAAGGTTTTAGGTGAGAGGGTAACATTTAGTAAAGTTTACTGGCCTTTGTCTTGTCTAATGGTTACCTTTAAATGGACAATTTCTAAAAAAAAAAAAATACTAATAAATAATTAAATAAATAAAAAGTATTTTTTTTTACACTATAGCTACAATGCTAAGACTGAAGCTTCTCATCAAGCAAAGTTTAAATTTCACAATAAAAACAATAAGTTTCTAATAAATATACTGTATTTATTACAAGTCTTTATTGAATACTTGATTCTGATTGGTCAATCACAGCATTATTTGGTTTGTTACTTTTCTCTGTGTAATACACCCTGGCTATCAAACACATCATGAATTCATTAATTCATTCATTTTCTAAGCCGTGTAATCCTAATTAGGGTTGCGGGGAGGCTGGCGCCCATCTCAGCCAACTCCAGGTGAGGGCGGGGTACACCCTGAGCAGCTCGCATGGCCATTGCAGGACCAACAAACTTACAACCATTCACACTCACTCTCACACCTAGGGGCAATTTGGAAAAGCCAATTAGCCTACTGTGCATGTTTTTGGACTGTAGGAGGAAACCGGAGTACCCGGATGAAACCCTCGCAAGCACGGGGAGAACATTCAAACTCCACACAGAAACGCCCGAGCCCGGGAATCGAACCCAGGCCTTCTTACTGTGAGGTGAATGTGCTGACATCATTAATGGAAGTAAGAAAATCATTTTAAAATCAATATTCTGGGTCAAACAGATGAACTGGTTCTGCATCAGCGGTAATGAGGATGCTGCACCGGTCCATTATGGTGAAGAGGGAGCTTAACCGAAAGGCAAAGCTTTTAATTTACCAGTCCATCTACATCCCAACCCTCACCTACGGACATGAGATTTGGGTAGTGACCATAAGAATGTGATTACGGATACGAGTGGCCGAAATGAGTTTATTTCGAAGGGTGTGACTTAACCTTGTAGCGGATGAGGAGCTCAGACATCTGAGGAGAACTCAGGGTAGAGCTGCTGCTCCTCCGCTTCGAAAGGAGTCAGTTGAGGTGGTTCGTGCATGTGATTAAAATGCCTCCTTGTCACCTTCCTGTGTTCTGGGCACATCCAACTGGGAGAAGGCCCCGGGGTAGACCCAGAACTTGCTGGAGGGATTATATATTTTGTTTGGCCTGGGAACACCTTGGGATCCCAGGAGGAGGAGCTGGAGAGTGTTGCTGGGGAGAGGGACGCCTGGATTTCCCTCTTAGACCTGTGCCTCTGTGAAACGACCTCGAATAAGTGGAAGAGAATGAATGGGAAGATTGATTTCTTTAGTGCCGCGAGCAGGATGTATCACAAGCAGGATGATATACACTGTGATGGACATTACTGTGATACTAACTCGTTCACAGGGTGATCGATGACTTCTCCGCTTTGTGTCAGGGTCCCGCATCGTCCTGTCGGGGTTAATTTTACAATAACGATTGGCTTGGTGTACAATAAACCTTTGTGACTACTACACCGGAATGGTGCGATCTTATCAGTCCACTATCTTGCAATTAAAGAAACATTATTCTAATGCTTCAATATATGCTTCAATATAAACGATGGTCACACAATTTTTCATAGTCACCTGGAGAAGGCAGCGTCATTATAATGCTTTACAATAAAAAATAAGCCCGAAAAAAAAAAAATTAATAAATAAATAAAATAAAATAAAATAAAAAAATAAGCCCGAAGAATCTTGTTTTCATTGGTGTTTCTTGTGTTTCTATGTGTTACCAGAAAGGGTAGAACGGAGTCTCAGTCAAACCTCTGCCACATAAGAACTGATACGAGGCTGATAACGTCAGGTTTGGTGAAGGAAAAGAACGCCTTGATCATTCTTACCATGAAATGTTGTTGCTTTTTGTGCAAAACGTCTGACAAAAGAGTAATAAAAGAACCGGTCAGCTCAGGTTAGCATGCTAGATGAAATGAGGGAGGCTCTGCTAGTTGCCACACCTACACATGGCGAATACCGCTTATAATGGCTTCTTCCCTACCACTGGCAACAAGAGACTGCAATAATTGCATGCCTGTTCCTCAGAGCAGACTGATGAAGTCACACGTGGTGGGAAAAGAACTGCTAATTCTTGAAAATAAAAAAATTAAAAACAGGGGCTGCCGAGTTGTCAGTGCTGTCCCCCCAGTGCATCTGCGATATCAAAGGCCAGCCATGTCTCTCACTGTCTGTGGTGAGAGGCATGTAAAAGATCCATTGGTGTCGTTTGTAAAGAGTAGGTCATTGGGTTGCTGTCAGCGTGTTTCTGCCCAGCGATAGCCTGGCGAGATGTTCAGGGTGTACTCTGAACTCGCCCAGAGTCGGCTGAGATGGGCGCCAGCCTTCCCCGCTACCCTAATTAGGATTAAACAGTTCAGAAAATGAATGAATTAAAAAAATAATAATAATAATAAATAAATTTAAATATGATTTTTAAAAAACGATTATATTTTATATAGGGCGGTACGGTGGGGTAGTGGTTAGCACGTCCGCCTCTGCTTCTTGCATGTTCTTCCTGTGCTTGTGTGGGTTTCCTCCGGGTACTCCGGTTTCCTCCCACAGTCCAAAGACATGCCCATTAGGCTAATTGGCTGTTCTAGATTGCCCCTAAGTGCGGATGTGAGTGTGAATGGTTGTTTGTGTATTTGCCTTGCGATGGTCTGGCGAGCTGTTCAGGGTGTCCCCAGCCTTCGCCCAGTGATGGCCGAGATAAGCTCCAGCCTCACCACGACCCTAATAGGATTATGCAGTTCAGCAAATGAGGGAGTGAGAGAAATATTATATAACACATATCTATTACAGGCATATAGGAGGGAATAATAGACTTCAGTGCAGTAAGAGTGGATGAACCTCGGCTTCATCACACCGCAGTGATGTATATTATTTTCCTATAATAGCATGACGTGTTTTATTCCTTACTTAATATAAAAACGGAACTCTTTTATCCCGCAAATCACTTCTGACATGTAATCCCAGCACCTAATATCAGGTCACGCCTCCTGTTTGAACCTATTACTGGCGCAGAGTGACTCCAAACTAAAATGAATTCACAACAAATGGCTTCCAGAAGGACCTATCATACGCTGTGGGGGCGTGGCCAAAATGGAAAAAAGTTCAGTTTTCATGTTACGTCCATGCCGAGTTCTCACTGCATCAAACACATATCCACTAATTTCTTACCACGACCATGATCACACTCGCATCACGTCCAATGCATTTGCTCTGTGTTCCTATGACAACCAATCAGATTGCACCTTATGCTCAGCACACCCTTACTACATTTTCACTGCATTCATCCAGTCGTTATAAATACTCTGCCACCCGCTGCACTTTTTCATGTGGCTGAGTGTGACTGTTCAGGGTGTACCCCGCCATCGCACAGAGTCGGCTGAGATAGGCTTTAGCCTCCTCGTGACGTATGTCACAATGCACAACAAAACAAAAACACCTACTCAGGTTGGCTTCCTCAACTCAAGTTATCCCAAGTCCAATAGGTCATGCCCCCACATCCAAAGTAAGTCGAATACAGTATTATTCTCCCCAGAATCCAACAGAGGGGTGCAAACTTTTGAACTCCGTTGTATTACTTGTCCATTTTTTTTTATAGAGCAGTGTGTCATACACCAACAGAGTGAGCATGGTGGAGTTTGAAATGAGTATTTTGATCTGAAGGAGTAAATACTGTAAATCTTGGCTGCTCGACTGCACTCAGAAGTTATTTTTCTCTCTCAGTCTTCATCCCTTTCAGGCTTTTTTTTTTTTGGAGAAGTGACAGACCGAGATGTGAAACTGGACAGAAAAAGCAACACAACAAAACACAACTGTTTGCAAACAGCAGACGTCCGCTCGACGGCATCCCACCACTTAAGAACCGTTCTCATCAAAATGCAGCATGCTAATTTGCTTGGCCGACCTTTCAAGCCTGCCGAGAGAGATGATCATCGCAGACCCATTTTGCCGGGCTCCGCCGGATCCGAATGTGTAATCATTCCACAATATCTGCATGAGATGACGGCTTTTTAATATATTCAGCGTGCAGAGTGTTTTCAAAGATTGCCTGCTTTTATTTTCCTCTCTCTTTATCTCTCTCTCTCTCTCTCTCTCCCTCTCTTTCTGTCTCTCTGGGGGGAGGAAACCATCCACACTGAATAGCCTTGTTTTGTTCTGCCATGATACGTGCAGGTCCACTTCGTCACCGCTCCTCCGTCCTTTCTGCCTCTCCTGCTACAAATGTCATTTATTTAATTTGATTTATACATCAGTTTGGGTATAGTGGTGGTGGTGGGGGTGGGGTGGGGTGTTAACAGGGTTGAGCCTGACAGCTGTTTCACCTCTAACTCTCCACAACACAGATTGAAGCCAAATAAAATGTAACCCACAGCGTCAGTACTAAAAATAAATAAGCAGATATCATATAAAATATCCCATTAAAGGAAAACTCGAGCATGTTTTAGTCTAACGCCTCGGCCTCACATATCGAGAATTGCTTCACGGTAGATGACAGTTGACGTTTTTTACATTGTGGGGGTCAACTGGCATTACTATATCCATCACGAGAACAACGTGATCTGATTGGTTCGCTATCTCACAATTAAAAAAATATCATTCTGAGTGGATTAGCAATTATTTGTCTCGGGTTTGGTGGATGTTGCTTGATGATGAGGGCGTGGACATTCGACATCTTTTCACGTTTGTGGTGCATACTTTTGGGGCGGATTGGACACTGGTGACCATTTTCAGCAGGAGATCACTCATCTGTACAAGCATTTTACAGCTGGAATAAACAGGGATGGTTTGTAGAGCTGCATCATCCCAGTGGAGCTTTTGGCTACTCAACATATAGAGCAGCGTTTCCCCAGTGGAGATTTCGGCAACCGGATGTAAGCATCAACTTCTGGTTCTTTTTGCTGTAATTTTTCGGGGGGTGTTTTTTGACAAAAATCCCAAATATTAAATAGGTTAATAACCCCATTAGTGTGGTCAGTACAGGGAAATTCCAGACCACAGCTATCATTTGGTCAATACATCAAAACATGAATCTGAAATTTTCTTGTACTGACCACACGCTCGGTTAATAGGTAGTATCTATAACTATCTCAGCTGGCTATGGGCAAAGGCCGGGTACACCCTGAACAGATCACCAGTCCATCACAGGGCAATACATACGCAACCATTCACACTCACACTCAGGAGCAATTTGGAACGGTCAATTAGCCTAATTTGCATGTCTCAAGCATGGCGGGAACATGCAAACTCCACACTGAAACGCCCGGAGCTTGAACCAAGGACCTTCTTGCTGTGAGGTGGAAGCCACTGTGCCATCCTTTCTTTATGCAACAAACCCAAAACAAAAAGTCTGTGCTACTAATGCTGGAATAAACACAGTGATTTTTTTTAGCATTAGCGAGTCGTATGTAAACGCTTTCTTCGCCCTTGCCTAATTGAGATAAATTCCATTCAGCTTTATTACAGCACAGCTTATTTGAGCTTAGCCCCTCCCTCAAGACACCATAAAAGCCAAATCTCGCACAGAGCTGAAAATAGCAAAAAGGCAAAAGTGAAAGAAAGCATCCTGTGGGTCATGTGACCTGCCTTGACACTGGGAATGGAAGAAAGCTATAAAATGTAAATAATATTGTATATAATGGAAGGAATATCATTTAAATAACAACTATCTGCAAACTGAAAGGTCATTTTCCCCTCTATCCCCAGGAAAGCTGATTTTAATGTTTATTTTTTTGTCCCCTGTATATTCTTTCCTGTTAAAAATCACACCTGCTCTGCACCCGGTCTCATCAATATGCATTTTTTTTCTGACTGCTTTCAAACACAGAGACGGATCTTTGTCTGCTGATCATGCCGGTGCTCCTGTTTGATGAGAGAGAACCCTTCTTTTCCTTCTCATATCTGAAGCTTGTGTGCTGTAGGTCTGCAAACTCAAGGACATCAGCTCGTGCTGTGTATTTCTTAGCACACACACACACACACACACACACACTGGCACACACTCACACCTCGCCACACACAACTGGTGTTTCCAACAGCAACAAGCCTCCAGCTTTTCTCAGAAGCGAGAGCACTCAAAGTGCACGGCAAGGAATGAGCCAGCGGAGAGCCTTTAACAAACAGAGCAGGCTGAAGTCTAACCAGGCTTCGCCCCAGAGGAGTGATGCACATCGGAGGCAGACGGAAAACACAGACACAAACATCTTGCTCAGGTTATCTTACATGTTTACTAGGGCTTATTCCATAACAGTTCAGAATAAGTTCATGATTGGTGCACTGTAAGCTAGCTAGTGTAACAGAACAACATAAATGGCTGAGATATTTAATATCATTCACTCATTCATTCATTTTCCAACCCACTTAATCCTACTAGGGTCACAAGGAGGCTGGAGCCTATCTCAGCCAACTCTATGCGAAGGTAGGGTACACCCTGAACAGCCTGCCAAACCATCACAGGGCCAATACACACACAACCATTCACACTCACATTCACACCTAGAGGCAATTTGGAACAGTCATTTCGCCTTATGTGAATGTCTTGGAGGAAACCGGAGTACCTGGTGTGAACCCATGCAAGCATGGGGAGAACATGAAAACCCCACACAGAAACGCTCTCGCCAAACCCGCGACTTATTTTTTTTTTTTTACATCTATTTTCTTCTGTATGAAAAAGCAGTAAATTCTGATGTGTGTCATGGAAGTGCGCCACCTAGAGGGGATGTGCACTTAACATTTGTGCATAAACACTTATGCACAACAGAGAAGTATAAGACGACGGTCAGGAACCACCCTTTAACCAATTCATACACAAAGAAACAACGGCAATAATTTAAATTTAAATATAAAAGATAGATTTTGTTTTTTTTTTACTACACTGAATTAGTAAAACGTGTGCACACCACGTGAAAGAACACGAGACAACGTGCAGGGGGTGAAAATTACAGGTGAAGAGGCCACTTGCATAAGACAGTACAAAAGCTGGCCTTGGTTGTAAGGAACTGTTAACAAAAGAAAAAAAATAGAGTGAAATAGAAAGAGAGAGTGAGTATAGAGAGAGTAAGTGAACAAGCTCACCCCCCGCACACACACCACCACCACCACCACCAATTATCCACATCCAAAAGGCTGCTTGTAAAGGCAACACCTTTAGACCTGAGCACCTGATTTTCTGTGTAAGGTCAGCAACAAGCTCCGTCACTCAAGTCAACTAGAAATAAAGGTGATCACATGATACCGATCATGATCCCGATTTGCCCAGAACATATTCTAATGTTACATCGGAGAAAATTGGAGAACATCAATATACATCAGAGGACAAACTTCAAGGAAGAGTGAAATATTTTTGTGTTGAAAAATGTGGTGGGTTTTTTTGTGTTTATAGTACATTGGGGAAACATTGAGGGGAAAATAGAGAAATCAGAAAATATCGGAACAAAATCGGCTGAAACATTGGAATTACATCGAACTAACATCGGAGCATGGATTCAAAATGTCGGGTGGGACATCATCATCATCAAACCAGAGAAGAGCACTGTCACACTGTAAACAGACGACTGCAGTCAGATTTATAATGTTTAAAATGAAAGAGAAAAATTATTGACAACAAGAGCACTTGGAGAGCGCAAAGCTCTACCAAGTCAATCAAATAACAAAACGTACACAGCACCCCCTGCTGGACATGCTGTAACACCAGATTTCCACAAAGAAAGTTTTAGAATTCTTTAAAAATTTCCGGATCCGGACCATCTTCAAAATCGAATGGAGTCTTCCTTGCCCAAGGCCATACGTCACTTATTATGCAAACTAACACACAAACAAACAAGAAAACAAAGGTAAAGCATAACTTCATTGGCAGATTTTAAAATATTACCAAAGAAATGTAGAAAACAGAATAGAAATGAGTGAATGAGTTTATGCCCCATCAATAACTCCATCAAACTATCCTTGAACAAGTCCCTTAACCCTTTCAGCTCCTGGGTATCACGGGTAACACCGACTTCATGGTTGACCATCATGGTGGGAATAGATAAAAATTCAAATAGCATTTCACTGTACTGTAATGTATATGACAAATAAAGCTTCTTCTTCTTCTTCCTCTTCATCTTCTTCCTCTTCATCTTCTTCTTCTTCCTCTTCTTCAGAAGATGAGACAGACAGATGTGGATCCTCATACTAGTAATTAACATGAGGAGGCCAGTGGGGGCTCAGGTGGTTAAGGCTCTGGCTTACTGATCCAAAGAGCAGGTGTTCAAGTTCCAGTACCACCAAGCTGCCACTGTTGGGCCCTTGAGCAAGGCCCTTAACCCTCAAGTGCTCAGTTGTATAAAAAAAAAGTAAGTCGCTCTGGATAAAGTCGTCTGCCAAATGCCATAAATGTAAACGTTAATGTAAAGGCATTTCCCGTGGTACACTTACAATTCTTTTACTTGTTTTTATTTTGTTTGTTTGTTTTGTTTTTTTTCATCAGTAGATTATTTTTATTAAAAATTGACCACAGGGGTCTAGATGCTCTCGCCAACAGGGCCATTTAACAAGTCCAATATATAAAAAGAGACCTTGTGACAAGGTGACCCATATATAATCCCACCCTTTTGCCTCTGTGGGGGACGCCTACACCAAATTTGGTGATCCTATGTCATCTCGTTCCAAAGTTATCACACTAACAATTCATACGGATAGACAGATGGACGGGACCCATTCCTATAGATCCACTAAGTTGACTGTTATAACCTTAAAACAAGGTCAAGGTCACCCATATACAATCCAAACCAAGATCTTCCTGCGGGGGACCCATCCACCAAATTTGGTGAATCTATGTCATTTTTTTTCCAAATGTTAGTGCACTAACAAGTCGTACATATGGAGAGACGGAAACCAGTTCTAAAAACTGGGGTGAGGCAGCAGGGTGGCGTAGTGGCTCGCACATCTACCTCACAGCAAGAAAGTTCTGGACTGGTGTCCCAGGCTTGGAGATAGTCTATCTTTGTAGAGCTTACATGTTCTTCCCGTGCTTGCGTGGGTTTCCTCCGGGTACTGCAGTTTCCTCCCACAGTCCAAAGACATGCACATTTGGCTAATTGTCTGTTCATGTAGGTGTGAATGTGAATGGTTGTGTGCATGTTGCCCCTGCAATGGACTGGCAAGCTGTTTAGGTTGTACCTGGCCTTTGCCCAGAGTCGGCTGTGATAGGCTCCAGCCTTCTCACGACCCTAGTAGGATTAAGAAGTCTGGCAAATGAATGAATGAATGAACATTGAGGTTGGTGTAGCTTCTTTCATGGGAATTGGAGCAACATTTTTAATGTGATTTTCTCCTTTATGGGGTGTAAAAATGCAATGAAGTTACTTGTCGTTGAAATAAATATTTCAGTTTAATAAAACTTGTTGTTTTGTTTGGATGTTGTTGTCGTAGTCATTTTTTATTTATTTTTTAAATAGGACAGAAATCAGATTGTGAACGTGTGAGCTGTTTTCCCAGGCCGCCACACAAATGTCCATTTACACATTTAAGCCATTTGAGAAACGTAGTCATTTGTGTCACAGACATGCTGTGAAAATGGCCACCACAGCTTGTACTTTATCATATCAAAAGCGATTGAAGTAAAATAATGTCATTCAGTGTCACATTTTGAGCACATCATATGGCGACAATCGCCACAGCCACCTCCAGCCACCCTAATCTGATTGAATGCCAATCTTATCTCAAGTAGCTGCCGCAGCACCTCAAGCATGGCAGTCCTGATATCCAATTCATCATCACAAACAAGCCAGATTAAAGGAGTAAAGCCGGCGCTAACAGATCTCCAGATCAGAGTTCGAGCCCCCAGGGGTTGTCTGTTCTTCCAGGAATCAGGAGGACGCCCTCAACATTGTCCTCCAGCATGAGCAGGAAGAGACTTTATGAGCCCTTAAAAGCCTCATTAAAATCCAGCTAACAGATGCAGCCACTATTGTGAGCGGTGTCATTCGGGAAGCAAATGGGGTGAATGTTTGGCAGGATTGGTGGCAGCTGGATGAGAGGATCCATACATCAAGAAGGGTGGGAAACCATCTGCTAAGACATGGACCTGTTCAACCGAGGGAAGGAGACAGGCAGAGGTACGAGTTTCTTCGATCTAGAAAGAGAGTGCTTAAAATAGTTCATGAAATATAGTTGCTTTGTTGGGAAAATTTTGGGCAGCATGGTGGTGCAATGGTTAACACTATCACCACACAGGAAGAAGGCTCCGAATCTGAAGTTTGCACAGTTAAGGCCCTACCTTGTGGAGCTTGCATGTTCTTCCTGTGCTTGTAGGGGTTTCCTCAGGGTGCTCCGGTTTCCTCCCACAGTTTAAATACTTGCAGAGTAGGCTGAGTGGCTACTCTACATTTCCCATAGGTGTGAATTTGTGTGTGTGTGTGTCTGTGTGTGTGTGTAAATTTAAATTGTGTTGCTCTTAATGGAATGAGTCTAGACCAGGGGTGTCAAACTCATTTTTACTGAGGGCCACATCACTAAATTTCGAGGTCATCAAGGGCAGGATAATCTAGTCAAAAAGGGGCATCCATGAAACCTGCATAGCAGAATGATTAGTTTAGTTTATGATCTGTCCTCTTTAACTTTATTTACTTTCCTTTTCTGACAATGCTTGACAGCAACAATCTAGCTTGCAATCTTTCTTGAGTCATGAATGACACGTGAAATAGGTTTCCCACCACCTAGCGGATGGACGATGAATTATGTTTCATGGTAACGGTTGATGCGAAGAATGTACGATAATCATATCCTTTGAAAGCACTCACAGGCCGCATAAAATGAGTTGGCAGGCCAGATTTGGCCTGTGGGTCTTGAGTTTGACACCTGTGGTCTAGACCAGTGTTTTTCAACCTTTTTTGAGCCACGGCACATTTTTTACATTGAACAAATCTTGCGGCACACCACAAAC
>JBCNYH010000013.1:4806687-4823133 GCA_039654325.1 Tandanus tandanus
GTGTGTGTGTGTGTGTGTGTGTGTGTGTGTGTGTGTGTGTGTGTGTGTGTGTGTGTGTGTGTGTGTGAATAAATAAAGAAGGATAAAGAAGGGTGACCATATTCTGATTTCCAAAAAAGAGGACACACTGCTCCGCCTCGAGATACTTAAGTGATACTCGAAGTTTACTGAAAGATGCCCAAAACTTCAACATATTGTCTCCTCTATGTGGATAGAAAACTATACAACAAAAATTTATCTTTGTAACCAAAGACATAAATTCAGTTATGAAGAGGTTATTCAACAAGTTTCATTATTTCAAATATTGTAATTATTTAACTCTCAAAATAAAATAACATCTCTAGAAATAATGCTCCTTATCAATAATATAGTCTAAAAATATATAAATATATAAATCAACAAACAAACAAAAAAAACATGATAACGCCATCTTTGAAAGAAATCACGAATTCGGATTTTTGACCCTGTAGACTCGTCGTTGTACACGCCCATGCCATGAGACTCTGTACTGGGACTCTGTCCACTAGGGGGCATTTTGCATTTGAAGTAGTTTAGATCGTCACACAACATGATACAAAGAACATGAGCTAATTATGTAAAGTCTAAAAAAGGGAGAGAAGCCATAATTTTCCCCTAATGTGTGAGAATTAAAGGGGGAAAAAAATGTCAAGATCCCAGGCTAAGGCAGGGGAGGGGAGGGGAGGGAGGGGCTAAGAGGGGGGGGGAGCCTTCAGTTAATCGCAGTCAAAGCTGGGGTGGGCAACTTTCAGCTGTATACAAAAACTGTTATATTGGTTGAAATGATCTTCACACCCTGACTGCAATCAATAAACTAGAGGATTTGAAAAGCGTCCGTCATCTGGGGCCACAGTAATCCTGTAAGAACGCCAACCAATCACTGTCTGGCAGACCGCTGCGAAATATCCAATCAAATTCTCCCGTGTTTCCCTGCTTGTGCATAATCCTACCACGCACAAACCTGCAGTAAGAGCGCGAGCGGAGGGGGGTGTGGCTTTAGAGGGAAGCGTAGGGTTAAACCGGAGCTCTGAAGAGATGCTACTTTTACATTTTGCTAGCTTTCCAGATTCCCAACCCCAGCTTTAACCGACTCCTTCATCGTGGACCTTTAAATGCAGTACAGCTGGAAGGATGACTGATCAACCCATGAGTAAAAAACACTTAATTCCTCTGATTTCATGAAAAATTTCAAATAAATCTCTCACACTTTGTTTTAGAAAATCAGAAGAAGATTACGTTAAAAGTTCCGCAGCACATTCACGTCGGTTTCCTCCAGTGTGCCGGATTTTCAACTGAACCTTTCTATAGATACTGTACGCACACTTCCACATCCACGAAAAGCGTGCACATCCCCCACTCACGCCCACGCAGACCCTCACAGTGCAGCGTTCTGCTGCGTCTCTGTCTCCTCTGATGCTCAGAAATAGCCACATTCATGACCGTCATCGTTTCACATACACAGGTTTCTCAGTAACAGACACACTTCACGCAGAGACGCTCTGGAATATGCACACACACACACACACACACACACACACACACACACCAAACTATTCGAAGATTGATTCTGTCTAATACAAACCGGAGGTTACTTTTCATATCCTGCTGTGACTGATTTTGAAATCAATTCTCATTTACAACACACACACACACACACACACACACACACACACACACACACACACACACACACAATCATCACACTATTCTTGTGAGGACCCTTCACTGATGCTCCAAAGAAACAGACAACCTAATTAAGCATGAAACACAGAACAGGAGTACACTATTAGCTAACACACCAATAACGAGACAGAAACAGAAACAAAAACACAAACACACGACATGACGACATTTTGGGGGGGGGGTTTGAAAGTCACAAGGAGGCTTCGGAGTAGACCCGCAACTTGCTGGAGGGATGATATACCCTGTCTGTCTTGGGAACACCTCGTTCCCCCAGGGGGGAGCTAGAGTGTCGCTGGGGAAAGGAATGTCTCAGCGCCCGTCCTAGACCTGTTGCCTCCGTGACCGGAAGCAGAAGGAAATGGATGGATGGATGGAAAATGTACACCTGCCAACCTTTGTGCATTTTGCATTGGAGCTCCACTGCTATCACAAAGGATATCACAAAAAACACACAGGGTTATCACATGGGGCAGCCGTGGCCTAATGGTTAGAAACGCGGCTTTGGGTAACTGGTTCAATTCCCGAATCAGCAGGACAAATGTGTGGCGGCGAGCGGAGTGAGCTGCACCTTCCCTTCCCTAACGTTCATGGCTGAAGAGCCCTTGAGCAAGGCACCTAACCCCCAACTGCTCTCTGGGGGCTGCAATGTGTGGCAGCCCACTACTGTTAACCTGTGTGTGCTCATTTTGGATGGGCTAAATGCAGATGTCAAAATTTCCATTGCGGAATTAATACAGTATTAAAAAAATACATTCATTCATTCAACTGCTGACCTGCTTAATCCTATTACAGTCGAGGGAAGGCTGGAGCCTATCCCATCCAACTCTGGGGGGAAGGTGAAGTACACCCTGAACAGCTACCACTACACTACCACTCCACTATGGTGTAGTGGTCAGTATGTCCGTCTCACAGCAAGAAGGTCCTAGGTTCGAGTTCCGGGCCTGGCAAGGGCGTTTCTGTTTTGAGTTTGCTTGCGTGCTTTTCATCCATGTACTCTGGTTTCCTCCTACAGTAAAAAGACATGCACATTAGTCAAATTGGCTGTTCCAAATCGCCCCTAGGTGTGAGTGTGAATGATTGTGTGTATGTTGCCCTGCAATGGACTGGTGAGGGTACTCAGGATGTACCTCTCCTTCGCCCAGGGTCAGTTGAGACACTACAGCCAGGTAGGATTTAGTAGTTCGGCAAATGAATGTGGAGCTCTAATGAGAGCCCCATACAGCCGAAGCCTTCAGTAAAGTCTGCTGGGTTTACAGCGGAATTTGTTTTGAACAGCACAACACCACCTGTTTGGCTTAACGAGCTCTGCCGATTAACGAACGGCACGAGAGAGAGAGAGAGAGAGAGAGAGAGAGAGAGAGAGAGAGAGAGAGAGAGAGAGAGAGAGACAAACGAAGGCAGGCTCATTAGAGGAAACAGGTGTTGTGGTACATCTTCGGAAAAATGAATTTGGACATTTGTGGGCCCCCGGACCAGAGTTTGAGGAGTCATTATGAAACCGCAGGTGAAAGTGTATGAGAATCAAATCAAGGACCTCCCGCAGGACAGACAAATGATGAGATCCATTTCTACACTTTGTGCGTCAACACATGACTCATCCGCAGGCGTAGATTTGAGGTGATAAAAGCAGGTTGTTGGAATGTTTTGTGGCTTTAATATCGTGTTTTAACTGCTTTCAGATGGGGCGGTTAGGATGTTGTTGTTATTTTGTTGTTTAATAATCATTTTCGAAACAAATATAATTTAAAACCACAGGAACACCCCATAACACCAACCACACACACACACACACACACACAGAATTATTGTTGTAACAGTGTGTATAATTTGCACTGGAATGATGTAATATTTTTCTAGTCCGTCGTGTCCTAGCCAGCTTAACAAGTTTAATTAATCACAGGAGGAAAGAACGTGTGAAGGGGATGTGAACAAAACCTCCTTATGTGAACGGGGAGGGTGTGAAAATTAAATAAATCATCCCTGGGCCGAGGCGCCTATCTTCCAACACTGTGCCAGGATGGCTAAAATAAACAAAACACAGTGCTGACGTCTTTCTAATTAGCTACCGTTTTCCTTTATCAGACGCTGCCCTTCGGAGCCATGCTCCATGGAGTAACGGGGCACCGCATGAGCTGGATACCAGGGGTCTGAGGACGTGACTCTTCCTTTCTGTGGCTTGTTTGAGGCAGACGGCAACCGTGTGGGCGTTGGAACATGAAACTCGGTTGCTGTGATCTAAAATACCACGCAGACAGTCCATTTGGCTGTGAGTACTAATCCTGCCCTGTCCTATCCAGGGCCTCTTTGGAACCAGCTAGGCCTATAGTGTGTAAAGATTTCCAAACGTGTTGATGTGTACACGTGCGGAAGAATGGACGGTGTTATCCACACATGATGTCATACTGTAGTTGCCATATCCTGGCCTAAGTTTCCCACAGTTAGTGCATGCTATGCATAATAACATACTGCTAGTTCTCCAGCCTTCAACACTTGGTTGGGTCACCATCTGGGGGTAGGACTTTTTCTGGTGAGATCAGCAGTAGCAGCTGCATGTGAGTCATCACATTAGGTAGAATATACAACACAGCTATTTATTTAAAGTCTGTATTAGCTTCCAAGGCGTTCAGAAACTAGCCGTGTGAACGCAGTGTGATTCATGCTGCATGCATCTTTTAGCTAATGCGCCTGGGAGAAAGCAATAAGAAACATGGGATGTATCAGGTGAACAGAAAAAAAAAACTGTAAAATTCAACATATTTAAAGAAATTAAACTTAACTTGATGTGACTTGACAAGGGAAAACTACTCAACCATGCTAGCCCACGCGTCTCTTCAAGTTAGCTAGTTGCTTAAACAGTCGATACTCAGAGAATGTAGAAGGAGGAAAAACCATGCGGGAAGAGGGAAGAAGCAAGTGCCTCTTACTTATTGGAGCATAAAAAAGCAACAGAGTACAAGCTTGTCAAAACGTCGCAGACAGTGTTGTGAGTAATAGCTAATACAGGCTTTAAAGATAATGGACACCATGCAGCTCTGCAGCATTCTACTAAAAATGCTGATAATATGTATACAAATAAGAGCACTCGGAGAGCACAAACCGCCACTAATACAAAAAAGGTGTGTACACAGCACCCCCTGCTGGGCCCGATGTAATACTACACCTCCAAAATCTCTCAATGTTAAAGAATCCTTTAAAAACTATTCCTCATTCATTCATCGCGGAAAAGCTGGAGCCTATCTCAGTTGACACTGGGTGAAGTTGAGGTACACCGTGAACATCTCGCCATTCCATTGCGAGGCCAACACACACACCACACAGACCATTCACACTCACCCTCACACCCCTGGGCAATTGAGAGCACCCAATAAGCCCAAGGTGCATGTCTTTGGACTGTGGGAGGAAACCGGGGCAGTAAGAAACCCATGCATGCACGGGAGAACATGCAAACTCCACACTGAAACGCCCTCGGTTCGATTTGGATCATCTCTAAAAATGTTTGCGTAATCTTGCTGAGAAACACGCAAACAAATAAACTGGAGGTGAAACGTAACCTCTTTGGTGGAGAAAAAACTACACTTTACCAAGGAAGAAGAGACGTGATCTCCAGTTTTGGGCTGTGTGTTAGCTCTAGGAGAGGCACGGTGGTGTAGTGGTTAGCACATCCTCCTCACAGCAAGAAGGTCCTGGGTTCGAGTCTCGGGCTCGACAAGAGTGTTTCTATGTAGAGTTTGCATGCTCTCCCTGTGCTTGTGTGGGTTTTCTCCAGGTACTCCGGTTTCCTCCCACAGTCTGAAGACATGCACAGTAGGCTAATTGGTTGTTCCAAATTGCTCCTAGGTGTGAGTGAAAATAGTTGTATGTGCTACCATTCGATGGACTGTCGAGCTGTTCAAAGTGTACCTTGCCTTTGCTCAGAGTTGGCTGAGATAGGCTCCAGCCTTCCCGTGACCCTAATAGGATTAAGCCGCTTGGCAAGTGAGTGAGGGTATCACTAACTCGATATATGGTATATGGAATATGGTATATGTTTTACCCAAACTAAGAAAGTTCCAGAGAAGGACAAAACTGCTGCATAACAGTGTTATTTGTTTCAAATATATTCGAATATTCCCTGGTGTTGCACACTGCCCCCGGTGGTCAGGAGGAGTAATGTGAAACAGAACTTTCTTAAACTGTAAATAGTTGTGGTAAAAGGCACAATTGGCACAACGTAGCAGGAGTCTTGCTTTGTATATAACAGCAAATCTAAGCGTTTATTATTTATTGCATTGTGTATTTTGTGTTGTGAATTCCAGGCACGTGTTGCAGTGCATTGTTTGCTGTGAGCTGTGCAGCACCAGGGAGATTACCACACCAGGGAACATGTTCTCAATGTTCGTATTACACTTCCCCGTATGTGTACACACACACACACACACACACACGCACACACACACACAGACACACACACACTCACTCACTCACAGATGTATATGCATGCCATCACACCTTAATCTTTAAGCTTGAAAAAGAAGACCCAGTGTTGCCAGATAACAACTTTAATTCCATTTCTCACATAAATGACAGCATGTCACACACAGCATGTGCCGAGCAGAACTGCAGAGCATCATGTGTGTGAGGAAAAGACTCATTCATGGAGTCGCTGCAGTGAAAATGACTAATGACTCATGTCCAGATTTATAACAATACAGCTTATGATGATATTTAATACTCCACAAGACAGAGAGAGAGAGAGAGAGAGAGAGAGAGAGAGAGAGAGAGAGAGACAGAGAGAGAGAGAGAGAGAGAGAGAGAGAGGTTGCAGCTGTTCATACACACTCATATGCACCAAGTGTCACTGTAACAGTTTGGCAATGTCTCACCCATTCTTCTCCTTTCTCCCTCTTTCTTTCTCTCTCTCTCTCTCTCTCTCTCTCTCTCTCTCACCCACAATAAAATGAAACATGCATTATTAAAAGAAGCTTTGAGTTAGCATCTTACCTTGAGTCTGCCATCAGAGGCTTGCAGGCTGGAGTAAACATGTAAACAGTGAGGATGGAGTGTTTCTACACACGAGCCGTGAGACTGCGAGAGCGTGGTCTACTACAGAGAGAGAGAGAGAGAGAATAGAGGAACGAGGATGAGGGGAGGGAATTATGAGAAAGCCACTGATGGGAAAATGACGGAGAGGCTCTGTGTGTGTGTGTGTGTGTGTGTGTGTGTGTGTGTGTGTGTGTGTGTGTGTTTAAGCATGTGGATATGCAGTATTGTGTCCAGGTCCCTCACACCTTCCCCCCAGAAAACGTTGAATTCAAAAGTATTGGCCCCCCTAAAATAATGCACACTGTCACCTCCCTGGCACAGAAGAACATCACAGAGTCTCGGAGGCACGTTCACATCTCACTCACTCACTCGCTTAATCCTACTATTAGGGTCGTGGGGAGGCTGGTGCCTATCTCAGCCGACCCTGGGCGAAGGTGGGGTACCATCGCAGGGCAACACACACAACCATTCACACTCACATCCACACCTAGGGGCAGTTTGGAACAGCCAGTTATCCTAATGTGCATGTCTTTGGACTGTAGGAGGAAACCTGAGTACCCTGAGGAAACCCACACTGGCACAGGATGAACATGCAAACTCCACACAGAAACGCCCGAGCCAAGCCCAGGACTCGAACCCAGGACCTCTTTGCTGTAGGCAGACGTGCTAATCACTACACCACCGTGCCGTGCCGCCCACATTTACATCTCCTGAACGCAAAACGTTTTAAGCTTCTTTATTCCCATAGATTTAAATCTATCATTAAATGAACTCACTACTGCAGGGTTTCAACATAGTTCAGATCTGAAAAATAAGATCATCATCATCATCATTTTTAGTATTTTTTTAAGGTTGTTGTATTTGGAGGTCAGTCAACTCTACCAGATTTTGTGCTTGAACATCTTGAAATCAACACCAGTGGAGCACCAGCCACACAACAGCCTTAAATTATTGATCATCTTGCTCTGCTTGTGGCTTGCGGTTCTTCCTTTTCCTCCTACCACACACGTCAGTGATATTCATAATAATATTTGTCTTTATTTGGTCTAAGACGGTAATATTTTAATGCTGTTTGTCAATATCTCTGCATTTTTTTTCATGGTTGGCAGTGAAAAGGTTCAGAGTTCGGATCTCAGCCAGATGCCTTTCTATGTGGAGTTTGCATGTTCTCCCTGTGCATGTGTAGTTTCCTCAGGGTACTCCGGTTTCCTCTCATAGTCCAAAAAACATGCACATTAGAACAACTGCCTATTCTTAATTTCCCATAGGTGTGAGTGTGAAGCGGGAATGTTTGCTTTTGTCTGTGTTAACTCCGTAAGAGATTGGGTGACCTGTTCAGGGTGAAACCCCGAATCTCACCCAAAGTCAGCTGGGATTGGCTCCTGTTTTCCCCCATGACCCTGACAAATAAGCTGTACGGGTGAAGGATGGATGGATGGATTTATTCTCCATATTCTTTTATATTTTTTCTGAGATCGTCTTTTTAGCTGTGTAGTGTATATATCTGTACAGGTGTATATATTTTAAATGTTTTTATTATGCCTCCCTTACTATTTGCTAAAAGGTATGGTGGCGGCACAGTGGCATATCGGTTAGCGTGTCAGCCTCACAGCAAGCATGTCTTGGGATTGAGTCCAGCGTTTCTGTGTGGAGCTTGCATTTTCTCCCTGTGCTTGCGTGGGTTTCCTCAGGGTATGCCGTTTTCCTCCCACAATCCAAAGACATGCACATTAACCTAATTGGCTGTGCTAGGTGTGAGTGGGAATGGTTGTGTGTGTTGGCCCTGTGGTGGTCTGACAAGCTTTTCAGGGTGCACCCTGCCTTTGCCCGGTGTCGAATGAGATAGGCTCCAGCCTCCCTGCAACTCTAATAGCGTTAAGCTAATTGGCAAATAAGGGTGTGAGAGTGAATAGCTCATGTAGTGCTAATTAACAATTCTGCTCCGAAAGCGAGGTGGATGTCGCTGTAAAGTCCCCGGGACAGAATATCAACAGAACTATTCAGTTTAGTGACAGAAAAGGTTTAAATTTATTATTATTATTTAATCAATACGGCGGCACAGTGGCATAGTAGTTAGTACATCTACCTCACAGCAAAAAGGTCCTGGGTTCGAGTCGCGGGCTCGGCGAGGATGTTTCTGTGTGGAGTTTGCATGTTCTTCCTGTACTTGCGTAGGTTTCCTCTAGGTACTCCGGTTTCCTCCCAAAATCCAAAGATATGCACATTAGGCTAATTGGCTGTTCCAAATTGCCCCTAGGTGTGAGTGTGGATGCTTGTGTGTGTCACCCTGTGATAGTCTGGCGAAATGTTCAGGATATATCCCGTCCCATCCCAATGTTGGCTGAGATAGGCTCGATCCTCCCTGCGACCTTAATAGGATTAACCGGTTCAGCAAATGAGTGAGAGTAAGTGAATCAAAATGTGTACAAAACTAGTCTGTTTATTAACAGCTTCTGTCCCTTGTGCACTTATACTGCTAAAAAGTACGCACTTCAAGGAAGACCTTTTGGCTGAATATTGGTACAAGGCTCATGTCACATGTCACACAACACCTGTTTCCATTCACCTGATAACGCCATCCACTATATAAGGACTCTGGCTGCTTCTCTTTCTTGCAAAGCATTGATGCCATCACTTGTTTCACGGTGCACCAAGCCTTATTATTCTCTACTGATATTGCTGTCTGAGGGCCTCTACCTGTTTATCATTAAAGATATTTTATCTGCAAATACATTCACATAGCAACAGCTTAGCTCTGTTTGTGATAGTAAACTTTTAGCTGCACTCTTTTTAGCCCTCTTTAATAAGCCCTCTTTACTTAATTCCACTATAAATCTCATTTTTAATGACAACATTGTCTCTGATACAGCACTGCTATGAGTATTCACATTTCTCTCATTTGCCAAACCGCTTAATCCTATTAGAGTCGCAAGGAGACTGGTGCCTATCTCAACTGACACTGGGCGATGGCGGGGTACACACTGAACAGCTCGCCAGACCATCGCAGTGCTACCCAGCAAACATATCCCGTAACATTCCCTGGGGGTTATTCAAGGGTTAGTTTATAACGGTTTATGTATGAATGCATTGTAATATATCAGTTGTATTTATTAGTGTATTCTGGAAGTATTCATAGCTGAATAACCAGCTTCCCAGGGTTAAACGTTAAACCGTTGTCTCTCAGTGAATACATGCATGTATATGTATATATTTAAGCATCAGTTTTTCCATCTAAAGATTAAATCTGTAGTGAAAAACCCTTTAAAAACAGGAGAATGGAGTCGAACTTTCAGAGGCATTTTAATATGTAAAAAGTCATTTATGTAATTCAGTTGTAATTGTCTGTACATTGATATGTCAATAAAGTAAAAGAAGAACTGCATCCAATGATCTTTGTCTCATTCATAATTATATGGGGGTGGCAAGGTGGCGCAGTGGTCATATTGCCTGATTAGCATTCAGTCATTGATATACTATGTACTTTGGTGATGGGGTGCCTAAACCTTTTCATCCAGTAGCAGGACATGAACGCAGAGTTTACCAACAAACGTGTTAAACATAAATGAGTACTGACAGTCTGACAGCTGCCCCAAAATTTAGTACCTCCAATAAATGTTTTACACAGGGTTTGTGTGCTTGTTTGTTAGCAGGATTGCACGTATTTTCATTTGGGTTTTGTTTGTTTGTTTGTTTGTTTGTTTATCCAGAGGTGGGCTTTGGAAAAGAAAGACTCCATTATATTTTGGAGATGATCCAGATCAAATTCTGGATCCTGTAGATCCTGTAAAATTCCAGCAGGCCCAGCAGGGGGTGCTGTCTGTTATTTGTAAAAACCAGAGGTGCATCTTTGGACGAGGAAGACTCCATTTGATCTTGGAGATGATCCGGATCAAATTTTGGATCCAGAATTTTTTATTTATAAAGGATTCTTTTGACATTTTGGTTCAAAAGAAGGATTTCTGGGCTTGGGGTAGGTTTGCGCTCTCTGGGTGCCCTTGTTATGTGTAGAAATTGTACATCGACTACAGATGAGGTGATGTGGTGCTCGAATGAAAAACACTGGAGCACCCCTTTAGGTTGCATTTAAATACACGACCACTTGTGGCCTAAATAATTTTAAACATCGCGTTCATGGATGGTAGTTAAGAAGGTGATAAAGAAGCATCATTAATGTGAAGCTCCTCACCCAAACTCCCGTGAGAGCCTATCATCTTAAATACACCGATATTAGTATTGATTTGGGCTTCTGGTGGTTTCAGTCCTTTGCTAATAAATGTTAATAATTAACCTTAATCTGTTAAGGCAGCTATAATCACACACACACACACACACAGATACACACACAGCCACAGACACGATCCAATCTTTCCTCTGGTTGAACCTGTCCTGCTCATTGCATTTGATTACTTAATGCCATTGTGTGAGTCTCCTCCAATCTCTTGGCAGATTAGCCTTCTGAGAGCCAGCGTGCCTTCGAACTGATGCACGTTCTTGGGTTGCCTTGGTAACCCTTCAGAATGTTCTTGCATTGCTCTTTTTGGAGTTCTGCCAATGCATTACATATGAATGTTCTACATATATGTGCACAGAACTGAATGTTCTCACATCTGAACTTTCCTGAATACTGAGCTGGAGGATTCTAAAACACCTCCATAAGGATTTAGGAGAATGAGGGTTGCCAGATTGCACCGAGTTTGCCCGTATATTTTAGCTGTTGATTACGATTTGGAAGTTTTACTAGTTTTTAAATTATTCTAATTGTAAGCCTCTTTAAATAGGAAACCCAGTGCTGTAGATACATAGAAACATTAAAGGTGCCCATTTAGTAATGAATATCCCGTTTTATAATCCATTATGAGTTTATTTTGGTGAAACCACCCCAGCTCATGCACTTAGTATCTCTTGGTCACCACTTTTACATTTTATTTTGGTTCTGTGTCTGTTTGCAATAACAATAACAAGACGGCGTGACCAGAGGAACAATTTAACACGTGCGATAACTTGGCAGTGCAACACTGATTCATAGAAAGTGGAAAAGTCAGAGATCAATAGTTCAGAAACAGTAGAAGTAGAATGCGAATTAGATAGAAATAAAAAATGGCGATGCTTAGTAATATTATGGCACCCAGTGCAGGTTCATTGACACTCGCGTACAGGAGTAAGCAAGTGTTTTCAGAAAGACGTCGTGGCCGATTCTACAGTATTTTATTTCCAAGAGATAACACTGGGGCAGCACGGTGGCATAGTGGTGGACATCCGCCTCACAGCAAGAAGGTCCTAGGTTCCCGGGCTCGAGCGCCTCTGTGTGGCGTTTGCATGTTCTCCCCGTGCTTGAGTGGGTTTCCTCCAGGTACCCCAGTTTCCTCCCACAATTCGAAGACATGCACATCAGGCTAACTGGATGTTCCAAATTGCCCCTAGGTGTAAGATTGTGAATGGTTGTGTGTGTTGCCCTACGATGTTTCAGGATGTTCCACGCTTCGCCCAGTGTCGGCTGAGATAGGCTCCAGCCCCCCTGTGACCCTATTAGCAGGATGAAGCGGTTCGGCAAATCAGTGGGTGAGTGAGATAACACTGTATTTCATGCTTGTTGGCATTTCAAAATGCCAAAGTAGATTAAACCTTTTCTTTCAAATCTTTGCAGTGTCCTATAGAGTAGATGTTCTTTTATACAAACATCTGGACATGTTCCAGTTTAATACAACAATGCTGGAATTACATAATGGCCCTAAATAATACAATCCAACACAATAATAATGCCTGCATGCGCTCCAGTGCACAAATTAGAGTCATCACGCTGACACCCGGACCTGCGAGCTACCCGACAATAGGCTCCATTGATCTGACCTTTTCCAGCCTCCTGGCACAAAACATTCAGCACTCACTGAAAAATGAGATATGACACATCCGGTCAGCTCAGCCAGATGCCCCTGGAGCTATTTCCCGCCTACAAAAAGCAATGGACTGGTACACGCAGATAATACAGTCATGCAATAAGGCGTGCAATGAGTGATTAACACATCTGAGGGCAATAAGATGCAATAAGCACTGTATAACACTGTAGAGATAATGCGAACAACGAGTGTGTGTGATTAGTGTCACAATGACAGTGTGAGTGCTGAACCGAAATAGACACCAGTGCTCAGTTACCAGCGCCGACGCGCATAACTGTGAGATAAGATGGCAGCAGATAATGTGTTATTCCTGTTAAAACACCAGCTAGTCTCTGTGACTGAAGCTCCTGCCAATACAGTAAACCTTCATTCAAACCCATTTAATTTTTTATTCATCACCTAGTAGCACCTAGACGTGTACAGTGCTGATATTTTTTCCTCTACTTCATTCCAAGCCGCTTAATCGTAATTAGGGTCGCAGGGAGGCTGGCGCCCATCTCAGCCGACTCTGGGCAAAGGCGGGGTACACCCTGAATAGCTCACCAGACCATTGCAAGGCCAATACATATACAACCATTCACACTTACTCTCACACCTAGCGGCAATTTGGAACAGCCAATTAGCCTACTGTGCATGTTTTTAGATGTGTGTGGGAGGAAACCGGAGTACCCAGAGGAAACCCACACAAGCACAGGGAGAACATGCAAACTCCACACAGAAACTTCCGAGCCCGGGACTCGAACCCGGGCCTTCTTGCTGTGAGGCGGACGTGCTAACCACTGCTCCAGTGTGAACAGCAATACCCAAAGGTGTTTTTTGTATGTACTGTGGGAAATACAAGAATAACAAACTATTTTTTATTTATTTATTTCATTTTAAAGCATGTATTGATTATATGCTTGCTCCATTCGGAATAATCCCAAGAGAGGGTAGGCATGGTGGCATAGTGGTTAGCATGTTCACCTCACAGCAAGAAGGTTTTGGGTTCGAAAGTCCCGAGCGAGGGCATTTCTGTGCGGAGTTTGCATGTATATGTATATCTGGGAACTCCGGTTTCCTCCTACAGTCCAAAGACGTGCACATTGGGCAAGTTGGGTGCTCTAAATTGCCCCTAGGTGTGAGTGTGAAGGCTTGTATGTGTTGTGTTGGCCCTGCAATGGTCTGCCGATCTGTTCAGGGCTCCAGCCTCCCCGCGCCCCCTATTAGGATTAAGCAGCTTGTGAAAATCCCGAAAGATCACGCCATTCTCGGTCCCTCATTTACATTCATATAGGGTACGCTTGATGTATGAACCATGTCCAGTCGAGTGCACGTGATATCAGGGTACTGATAGGTGAGAAATTAAAGGAGACATCGATATAAAGAGTGTTATTAAGGTTTTCAGAAAGTGTGATCCACTACAACAGCTCCTGGACTCCTTGGCACTGATTTTACAGATCTCCGAAACTGTACTGGAGCAATGAACACCGTTCTTCCAGAGGATTCTCCCTCAGTGGAGAGTGCTGTCCAACATGACACATCATGGTGTTCAGCTGGGCTTGAGATTCGGTCAGTGTGAAGGATGTAACGTATGATTGAAATCATTCCCACCCTCAACAACGGAGTGAGCCTGGGATGGGGGCGGGGTCACCTAGAAGAGACCATGCCCATTATTCATTCTACAAAGGTAATTGGTTAGAAGAAATGTGGATTGATTTGCTGCGGAAATAAATAAATGCCGGGTGATGGAACTAGTGTTTTGTACATGGGGTGGCCAGTGGGGGGGGGTCAAGGCTACTTCAGGGGCTGAAGGGGGTATTTTGTCACAGATCACATTAGAAAATCACTGTGTACCCCTAACCTAGGATTTTTGGAGTGTGAATAAATCTTGTCTTTGTTGATTCATGAGAGAGTTCTTTAATGTGTGTTTAGTGTGTGTGCAGTGTGAGCCACTAGGGTTCATTCACTGGTACTTTAATATACTATGAATAGCTACTCTGCCTCGAAACTGCAGCTCAATTTCTTTCTCTCATGTGCACACACACACACACACACATACACACACATGGTGCTGTAGTCACTTGGGAAGGGCTCGATGACACCTACTGGCAGCTCTGGCACGCTGAGTTGCTCAGACCCAGTGATCTCTGTGTCATTCTTAATCTATAAATCTCTCACTCACTTACTTATTCATTATCTAACCCGCTTAATCCTACTAGGGTCTTGGGGAGGCTCGAGCCCATCCCAGCCGACACTGGGTGAAGGCAGGGCACACCCTGTACAGCTTGCCAGACCATCGCAGGGCCAACACACAACTATTCACACTCACACTCACACCCATGAGCAATTTGGAACAGCCAATCCGCCTAAGGTGCATTTCTTTGTACTGTGGGAGGAAACCTGAGGAAGCAGTGAAAACCCATGAAAGCATGCATGCAAATGAGCCTGGGACTCGATCCCAGGATCTTCTTGCTGTGAGGCGGACGTACTGACCACTACGCCACCGTGCCACCCCCCATAAATCTATTACATTAAAATTAGATAACAACCATTAGGGATGGCATGGTGGCGTAGTGGTTAGCAAGAAGGTCCTGGGTGTGATTCCCATGCCTGGCAAGTGCACTTCTGTGGGGTTTGCATGTTGTCCCTGTGTTGTATGGGTTTTCTCCAGGTACTCCGGTTTCCTCCCACAGTCCACAGACATGCACGTTAGGCTAACTGGATATATTTGATTGCCCCTTGGTGTGAATGTGAGTGTGAACAGTGGTATGTGTGATGGTCTGGTGAGCTGGTTAGGGTGTACCCCGCCTTCCCCTCGAGCTGACTGGGATGGGCACGTGGCTCCCCGCACCCCCCTAGCCTAATAAAGGATAAGGTGGTGCAGAAAATGAAGTGATCATGTGACACTGGACAAACTCCAAACGTGTGCTCAGAAATGTAGTTTTCACAGGCAGAAGTGTGTAAGTAATAGAAGTCAGGTGGAGGAGAAAGTGAACACGCGCATGCGCATTAACCGCGAAAGGAAACTCGTCTCGGTTGTTATTCTTTCGGTTTCTCACAAGTGAAACTTCTCTGGAGAGATGGACTCTACAGAAGAGCTGGAAGTTTGTTGCCACTGGTGAGTGTCAGGTGGATATTAATGTCGGATATATACAGTAGATCTAGATGTTTATTCAGGTATAATATAGATATTTATGGCTTCTTCTATTTATGATCTTTCTGAAGGTTCTCTTGTGAACTTGAGAGATTAAAGATGAAAAATTCGAACATTTCTTTATTTATCTGGTTATTGAACTTCATATTTATAAAAATGAATCAGCTAAATATTCATTATGTCACAATACAGCCTACCAAATTTCCCCAGAGTAAACAGATAAGCCAATCATTTCTGCGACGTCAATTTGCGGCGTGAAATGAAAATGAAAGTGTGGAGGAAAAGTCATGAGTTTCAAAATAAAAACAAACAGTAAAATTAAAAATAAATAAATAAATAACTAAAGAAACAACTTCAGTCTTGCTATGTCGCATCTGAAAGTCTGTAGAACTGTAAAATAAAATGCAGTGCAAAAAATTAAATCAAAAATCTAACCTAATTCTTTCAAATAAATAAATAAATAAATAAATGGACAGGGAGTTTCTACTGTCTCCAGAATAGATTCAGTTTGAACTGTTTGGTAGTGAGGTTAAGTCTCTGGAAACTAAAATTAAAGTAGAATTAAAATAAAAAGCCACAAGCTGACAGAACAACTGGCACAACATTCATTCATTCATACGTTCATTCACTTATTTATTTATTTATTCATTCATTCGTTCATACATTCATTCACTTATTTATTTATTTATTTATTTA
>JBCNYH010000013.1:4845314-4858778 GCA_039654325.1 Tandanus tandanus
GCTGGCGCCCATCTCAGCCGACTCTGGGCGAGGGCGGGGTACACCCTGGACAGCTCGCCAGGCCATCGCAGGACTAACACACACAACCATTCACACTCACACTCGCACCTAGAGGCGATTTGGAACAGCCAATCAGCCTACTGTGCATGTTTTTGGACCGTGGGAGGAAACCCACTCAAGCACAGAGAGAAGATGCCAACTTCACACAGAAACAGCTGAGCCCGGGACTTGACCCCCAGGACCTTTTTGCTGTGGCGCGGACGTGCTAACCACTGCACCACCGTGCCGCCCGCAGTACAACCCGCAAAATACTTTTTAATAAAATTATGTTTTTCAAATTGTTTCATGCAAATTAAAGCAACTTATAATAATACGTGTGGTGCACAGTGATGACAAAGGTCAAAGGTTGCCGCATTGCAGTGCCCAGGGGATTGTGGTTAACGGAGACGGCTCTATGGTCTGACTGCCCACTGGTGTCTGACAGCCCTACTCTTATAAGATGGGCACCTTGCTTAAATCAGTTGGGCACCCTACACAGTTCAATTGGGTTAGGGTTAGGGTTAGGGCTGTTTGACCGATGGGCTGTCGGAATATACGTCTGTAACTGTTGTTAAAAGGAGAGACTTTAGTTGTTTGGTTTGAGTAACAATTGCTAAAATTTGAGTTTGAGAGCCCTGCATTAGACGATAGATAATACATATGAATTAATAGTATATGGATGATAATATTTATACAAAATATATTGGACCATTCTGAGAAAAAAGTGAGTTAGTGAGCGGTTTGGCGGTCAAGCAGCCATTTTTTTTTTATTATTATTACTATTGTTAAAGAACCTTTTTAGATTAATGGTATTCTTTGTCCCTGAACTATAGTAGTATCAGGATGGATTTATTAGAGACTTTACAGCATTGGTTAAAAGTCGCTGTGGATACGGGCGTTATATGTTTAAGGCATTTATAAAATTTAAAAAAATCTAATTTATAAGTGGATGATGACTGATTGAGGAAGAGATTGGAAATTCAGATGGCTTTTACAATGTAGACAAAAAGGTCACAGCATCCTAAAATGAAAGGTATGATGCCAGCAGCTCTCTCTCTCTCTCTCTCACACACACACACACACACACACACACACACACATACACATACACATACCTCCTAGCAGCCTCCGTAAGTAAAGCCATCTCTGCGTCAGTTCATCCTCACAATTAATCATTGTCTCAACTGTCAATAACTTACAACATACAACTTCAACAACTTTCTGGAAGACTGTTTTCAGAGGATATAAACAATCGAACTTTTGTTTCACCACAGAGAACGCGTCATTGACAGCTTCGGCATTCTGTTACGTCAATGACACGTTCTCTGTGATGCCACAAAAGTTTGATTGTTTATATTCACTGTAAACTGTTACAGGCTTCTAGGTCTGCCATGAAGATAAACCACACAGAAGAAGATACATCAGTGTGTCACATGACCTACACGTGTACTAGCCCCCTCTGTGACATCTTCACTTACTAACTGATCTACACACTTAGTGATGCAACACACTCGGTCACAGGGAGAGGAGCCAGAACCCCTTGCTTTAGGTCACAAGTGTCAAACTCAAGGCCCGTGGGCCAAATCCGACCAGGAAATTAATTTTATGTGACCCGCGAGAGCATTCAAACAATGTTTCTGCATCAACCATTACCGTAAAAGGTCATTCATGCCGAACGATGTTCTGTGTCACTTGGCCTTCGATGCCCTAGAGCTTTAGTGACGTGGCCTTCCAGGAAATGAGTTTGACACCCCGGTTTTACGTCATCTTTGGAAGGAAGTGTTGGCCTTATGTGTATATTATGGACCTGGACGTTTATTTAACTGGACGTTATCTATTTTATCTGAACTGCTGAAGATCCTGTCTAGAGTAAGCTTCATTTCTGACCTGCAGAGGGCAGCATTACGCTTCTTACTGTTCAGTTTGCCTGATTAAAATGACACCGCTCTTGCTTGGTAGTGTATTAGCACTGCTTGATGAGTGATCAGTAATAATTAACTGCGGGTATAATTAGGTAAATCATGCGTTTTGTGAATAGACAAAACATGTAATCTGATACGAGGGTGGCGTGGTGCCGTAGAAGTTAGCATGTCCGCCAAGAAGGTCCTGGGGTTCAAGTTCTCCCCGTGCTTGCGTGGGTTTCCTGCAGGTTACGCCAGTTTCCTTACACAGTCTAAAAACATGCATATTAGGATATGGGCGTTAAGTTTATGGTGTTTATAAAATACCTTACAAGAGGTTGGAAATTCAGATGGCTCCATGTATTAAAAAAAAGGTCACAGAATCCTAAAACGAAAAGTACCATGCTAGCACGCTCTCTCTCTCAAAATTTGGTAGACGCTCTTATCCAGGGCGACTTACAATTATAATTTTTATACAAATGAGCAATTGAAGATTAAGGGCTTTGCTCAAGGGCCCAACATTGGTGATTGAACCGCTGACCTTAGATCAGTAACCCATCACCTTAACCACTAAGCCACCACATCCCGCTCCCGCTCTCACATATACACACAAACATACCTCCTAGCAGCCTTCGTAAATAAAGCCAACTCTGAATCAATTTATCCTCACGACTAATCATTGTCTCAAACCTCACATCCAACTTTGAGAACTTTCTAGAAACCTGTAACTGTTTACAGCGGATATAAACAACCGAACTTTTGTGACATCGCCGAGACTGTGGCATTGACAGAATACAACGCAGAAGGTGTCATGTGATTCCAGTGTGGAATCATCCTTTGGCTAGATTTGCCATTTACTAATAAAATTATGAGCGGTCTGCAATTATTATTAACACCTTTCACTGGTGTATATCTGTGTAAAGCATTATGGGATGTCTGGGAATATGGGATCATTAATTACTAACTGATCTACACACTTTGTGATGCAACACAGAGAGCGGTGCTGGGACATCCCACCCGCAGAGCTGCTTCAACTTTCTAATAGATTCACTTTCCCTCTGCATTTAAATCAGAACTGGAATTCAGATATATCTGCTTATATATTTTTACTTTATTTTTAACATTGTTTATTTGAGAAATAATCCATTTTTTATTTTGTCTATCTGCAGTCATGTGATCGCTTTACGTCATCTTTGGAAGGAAGTGTCTATGTTTACATAATGGAGCTGGATATTTATTAAAAGCTTTTTTTCTTTTTTTTATCTGGACTGCTGAAGAACCTGTCTTGAGTAAACTTGATTAAAATGGGATGTCCCAGGGTGGTAGCGCCCGTCTTTGTGGACACGACGAGTACACACGACGACTCTGGACGGCTGTCGCTTTTCTCTGCTTTCGCTTTTCATCAGCTGCTGCTCATTGCCCTCCAGCTGCCCCTATCTTTTGCGATTGTTTCCCAATCTTTTTCTGCAATGCCAGCTGTACTAAGCTGGTGCTTCGGCTGGTCTTTATAGTGCTTTCGTGGGGCTCTCCTGTCGCGTTTGCCCTGTTGCCACAGGTCTCCGTAGAATACGGCTTTGGGCATTCGCTAATTCTCCATGTGGCCTGCCCAGCGAAGCTGTCTGGTCAGTAGCATTGCCTCAATGTTAGAGATGGCTGGCTCTCTCCAAGACTTTATTGGTAGTCACATGGTCTTGCCACTTGATGCCCATGATGGAGCGAAGGTATCACATTTTGAAGCATTCCAGAAGTTGTACATGCTTCCTGTATTGGCCAGGCTTCTGATTCATAAAGGAGAGTGGTAACCACTACACCTCTTTAGGATCTTTGTTGACAAGCGCAGTGAGTGGTTGTTCCATACACGCTTATGCGATCGGCCAAGGCGATGTTACCTTAACAAGGCAGTTGTCAAGGTCTTTATCTACAGTTGCATCATTTGAAATGAGCATCACTTAGTGGTCTACATCCCATAATAATTACCCCCAAGACCCCAACGACTCCTCAGTAACAACACACGCAAAGTCTCCTTTGTTGACCATGTGGCACAAAGCAAAGGACTGTTGACCGATCTCTTGACCTCTTGACTTGTACGGTAAGCAGAACGGGGAAACCCGAAAACCTGCTTTGTAGAGAATACATTACTACATTATGGGACTGACAATGTGTCAGGTTGTCAAGAAAGCACAAGATTGGGAAGACTGGAGACATAGAAGTGCAACGGCAGGTTGGACAACCGGCCATTCTGTTAGCTGATGAAGTGGTCTACCCCATTACATGTGACATCTCACAATAATTACAAAGCACTCTGGTATAAAGTCACATGACACTTCTGGCTCTCTGTGATGTCACAGTAGTTAGGTTGGGTATAAATACTGTAACCACCATTAAAAATCAAACAGCGAACGAAGAAGAAAAATCAAACTAGGCTTTCAGTTCACCGAGGTGCATCTATGTCTAGGTGTGATCTTTGGAGATTACTCTGTGACTTGAAGGTTGAGATCATGGGTTCCCCTGAGGAAGAACCTACAGATCCAGGATGGATCTGGGATCACTTGTTTCTGAACCCGATTTCAGGTTAGCCTATCTGAGGTTTTTTTATTTAGATAATGTCAACTGAGGTGCACTCTTGCCTCACAGCATATATGTCCTGGCTTTGAGCTCTGTGACTGGCAGGGACACTGCGATGGTTTGGGTGTCGCCTGCTTTCGCCCAGTGTCGGCTGAGATAGGCTCCAGCCTTCCCCCCTGCAACTCTAATAGGAGATTATGCAGTTCACCAAAGAGTGAGTAAATGATAGTTGTGTCTGTGTTAGCCCTGCAATAGACTGGCGACCTGTTCAGGGTGTGCCCCGCCTCTCATCTGTAGTCAGCTGGGATTGGCTCATTTCCTTACAACCCTAACAGTATGAGCCGTGCAGAAAATGAATGAATCTTAACTGTAGGTCAGGTAGATTGTTGGCTTGGTGATTAGCTCTACAGGTCTGAAAAATGTTGCTTTAATGCATAGAACATGTGAATCTTTTTGGAGAGTATGATGGTCAATGCCCAATATATTAAAATCAGTAAATTATCAAAGGCTGCATTCTTATGAACATTCTCAAGCCACACATATGTAAATAAACATGTTCTGCTGAAACAATCTGTCGATTATATTTATACAGTTCCATTAAATAACCTCTTTTTAACTAAACTACTGTCGAACAATTCCTTTCACGTAGAGTATGACACTACCAACACCGTGGACGATGAGAAACGTCCTTCTCTGGATGCTAGACACGTCAGGTTTACCACACAACAAAATGAAAGTTTACAGCAGTCTGTTGATGGACAACAGATGTCCAGTGACAATAATGACGACCGCAGAACCCCTGTGATGATTCGCCAGCAATGCTCTAGACCCGCTTATCCTAATGAAAATCAAACAAACCATGAGAGCTCTGAAGGCTTACCTTCCAGCCGTAAACGATGCCACGATGATCAAGAGCATGAGAATGAAACTTTGCTCAGTCAGGAGCCTGGAAAGAGAATCAAGCTTGACTCTTCAGACTGCTGCCATCCTGGAATATCACGGGGTGGTGACAATATGGCTAATCTGAACCCTGCTAATGGACAACAAAGTCCCGGTTTTGTACAAGACTCACATAAACTGCAATTCAGGTCCCTTCGTGATGATGATAGTGATGATGATGATGATAACCATGAAACCCATGCAATGATACACCAGGAACTGTACAGCCATGGAGGTCCTTATGCAAATCAGAGAGAAAGTGAGCCACAGTATTCCGAAACCGTCTTTGCCAAACGTAAACGATGCCAAAACGTATGTGATGATGAGGATGAGGATGGAGATGAATCTGCCTTCGGATGGCAGCCTGGAAAAAACCCCAGGCTCAACTCCTCAGACGTCGATTTGGCATTGCCAGTGGATATTGGTGAGAGGAGTAATCCTGTGCCTACTGAAGAACCAAACTCCAGCTTCTAAAAACATGTTATTCAAGTTGAACTGTTCAAGGTGTCCATAAGTATGATGACATTTGCAAAATCATTGCACCGATGTATGTACAACAATGCACCCCTGATCGGTCCTTCCAAAAATACGACAGTAAATCAGACAGGCAATGTGATTCATTTCCTAAGCCACTTAATCCTATTAGGGTCGCTGGGAGGCTGGTGCCCATCTCTGCCGACTCTGGGCGAAGGTGGTGCACACCCTGAACAGCTTGCCAGGGCCATTGCAGGGCCAACACATATACTGTACAACCTATGGGCGATTTGGAACCAGCAATTAGCCTACCGTGCATGTTTTTGGACTGTGGGAGGAAACCCACGCAAGAACGGGGAGAACATGCAAACTTCACACAGAAACGCCTGAGCCCAGGAATCGAACCCAGGCCTGCTTGCTGTGAGGCAGACGTGCTAACCACTGCGCTACTGTGCTGCCATGGCAATGAACCGGATCAGCCTAAAACTTTGTTCAACAATCGGAAACACTGTCAAGGTGACCATGACGAGGAAGAAGCTGTCTGAAGTCAGCACCCTGCAATAAAACTCAAGACTGGTTCATCAGACTTTGAACGTCTTGAAATATCAGGACGTAGCGGTGATATGGCTAACCTGAAGCCTGTTCACGGACAACAAAGAAGAGGATAGTGATGGTGACAACCGTAAGACAAACCACTGCACACAAGCATGGGGAGAACATGCAAACTCCACATAGAAATGTTTAGGACTTGATCCCAGGACCTTCTTGCTGTGAGGCAGACCTGCTAACCACTACGCCACCGTGTCACCCTAATCAGACATCTAACATCTTGAAGTATCAGGGTGTAACGGTGGTATGGCTAAACCGAAGAAGGTGAATCGACGACAGACGTCCATCTTTAGAACAGTCTCAAGTAATCGGCAATTCAAGTCTCTTCAAACAATGATGATGACAATGATGAAACACTTGGGATGATTCGCCAGCAGCCTATGGAGCCCGGGCCACTGTTTTACAATAAAATCAACAGAACAACCAAACACTTTTGTCCAGCTGTTTTATTTTCGATCTCTTTCATACCAAAATCAATTATCCATTTTATCAGAAGACTTCATGCAGTATAAACTTTGGATAGTGCATTCGAATAGACAAGAATAGTCAGTGTAACATTCCTGAATGATTTATTTCCTTTATTTTTTAGTTCCTACACTCTGTAGACGAGTTGTGTGTTCCATCAGAAGTCGTGAATGTTGATTGGCTGACGGAGCTGTGTGCAGATCACTTCGTCTATGTACAGCGAGTTTGATTTGACCAGGATCTCCTCCTCCAGGAGCAGCTGGTTTCTGCTCAGGGCTCTGAGCTCCATCTCGGACTCGGCCAGGCTTTCTTTCAGCCTGAAATACACACAAACAAAAACTGAGAGGGTTTCTGGGTAAAAAAATCCAGTCAAACAAGGCCTAAAACACTTGAGGTGTGCTGATACAGAAATATGATCAATGATGGTGGCGTGACATGGAGTTACCATCAAATCCTATGTTTTTTCACCAGTTTATAGTAAAATGCTTTTTTTTTCATTCATTCATTCGCTGAACCGCATAAACCTATTAGGTCACAGGGAGTCGACTCTGAACAATGGCAGGGTACACCCTGAACACCTTGCCAATCCCAGGCAATACATGCAACCATTCACACTCAAACCATATTAGCCAATTAGCCGAACGTGCATGTCTTTGGACTGTGGGAGGAAACTGAATTACCCAGAGTAACCAAATGGAAAGAAAATGCAAACTTCACACAGAAACGCCCTCACCAAACCTGGGACTCGAACCAAGGACCTTCTTGCTGTGAGACTTCTTGCTGATACTGGGTGAAGGCAGGGTGCACCCTAAACAGTTTGCCAGACCAACACAGGACCAATACACACACACACACACAACCAGTCACATTCACACGTAGGGGCACTTTGGAACTGCCAGTTATCCTAATGTGCATGTTTTTGGACTGTGGAAGGAAACCGGAGTACCCAGAGGAAACCCATACAAGCACAGGGAGAACATGCAAACTCCACATAGAAACGGCCTCACCAAACCCGGGACTCGAACCAAGGACCTTCTTGCCGACGGATATGCTAACCACTACACCACCGTGCAATGTCCTGGAACCATATTAGTTCCTGGAGACGCTCTTTCACCTGGAGATGTGGCTTGTAAGCTGTTGCACTTCGGAGAGCAGGCGGGCGTGAGCAGGATCGCTGCACAGCTCAAATCTGGGTCGCTGACTGCGCGCATGCAGCCGTGTCTGCGCCACCTTTAGTGGCTCTTCTTTACCGGCGATGGCCACTTTCAGAGCGGCGAGGTTCTGCTCCTGGCTCGCAATCTCTGCAAGCAGCTTCACAAGACAGGAAAGAGTAACAGGAAGTGCTGGTTTTTATTTCATGCACAAATCATTGTTTAGCTTTAAGCAACAGTGTCCTCAGTCAACATAAATAAAATTAAATATACATTTCTGTTAAAAAAAAAAAAAAACAACAAAAAAAAAACCTTTAACACCTTGCTCAGCTGATCTTCCAGCTCTGCCTTAGCACTTCTGGTCTCGTGTATGCGCTGTGTCAGGGCTGAGTCAGCGGCCTCGTGTTGCCTCCGAACATCTGCCGCTGTCTGCACCAGCAGGTTCTCCACCAGCGCTCGCAGAGACGCTGAGTTATTCCTCTCCTTCTCCGCCTTGCTGATATTCACATCAGAGAACGTCTCCCATTCCTGCGGTGTCACGGCAAGTCTAAAAAGAAATATGAAGCCACGATGAACAACAAAACAGGTTCATAGTGATGCAATTACAAAACTGAATACAACATTCAGAAAATTTTATCTTTTAAGGAGGAAGAGAGGCCCCAGGCCCCGCCCTCGAGTGGGACGTCTGTCAAACCTCACTAATTTTCAAAGATATGATGATCAATACTCCTTAAGAATCTCCTGCATCGTATATTTTATTTACACACCCCCTCCTCATCCCTCCCCACAAACACCATGCCTCCCAGCCACTTTCTGCTTTTCAAAATGATGCAGTCGGCAGTGGTAATGGTGGTGAAATTAGTCTCCACCCATGTGGGATAAAGCTACACTTTAATTTCTAAAGCATTCTGACTGTTACTGTCGGTGTCGAAATCCAAAATCCGGTCTGGCAACTTATTTTTGCCATCTAGGCACTTTCAAAGAATATGACTATCGTACTTTATTTGCATCAACCATTACCATCCATCATCCATCCATTTGTATCCACTTATCCAAGGTAGGATCGTGGAGGCAACATGTCTAGGAGAGAAACTAGGGCATCCCTCTTCCCAGCGACACTCTCCAGCTCCTGCTGGGGGATCCTGAGGTGTTCCCAGGCCAGACGGGATACATAACCCCTGCAGCAAGTTCTGGGTCTACCCCGTGTCCTACTCCTACTTGGACCTGCCCAGAACATCACTAAAGGGAGGCAACCAGGAGGCATTCTAATCAGATGCCCGAACCACCTCAACTAACTCCTTTCCATGTGGAGGATCAGTGACTCCCTGAGTCACCCCTGGATGTCCAATCTCCTAAATCATCCATCCATCCATTAGGTGGCGGCAACCTAATTCAAATAAACAGCTAGTCATTCATGACTTAAGTAAGATTGCGAGCTAGCTTTTCGCTGTCAAGCGTTGTCAAGAATGAGAGAGTGAATAAAGGGTTAAGTGGACAAATGCCTAACCTAATACTTTTGCCATGCAGATTTCATGGTTGCCCCTTTTTAAGCAGATGTTCAGTGATTATTATACCTAAAAAAATAGTGATGTGCCCCTCAGTGAAAATGTGTTCGTCACCCTTGCTCTAAATTCTCGATGTTTTTACCCTCCATCAGCACTCTGTCCCACTCCAGTCTTCTCCTTAACACTCGCTGCGGTGCTGCTGAGCCGGGAGCAGAAATCATCTATGTTTTCAGCTTGAAATTTATCCCGCAGGTCTTTCTCTAGGTAGTATTTGGCTGAGCGGTTAAGTCTGAAACAAGAGTGAGCAAACAGAAATCCAGATTCAACCTCCATTCTCCATTCAGCATCACCCATCTACATACTCCACGCCAAACCTCCACCTCTTAGTCTCCAATTCACCTGATCTGCTCAACGATCTGCTCCAGAGTGCGCTGGAGGAGAGCCGTCACTCCCTCGATCACATCCTTCTCCTTCAGGAGCTCCTTCTCCACGTCGTCGTGAACTCGGTCTATCTCCACCCTCTTCCGCCTGAGGAGCGCTCACAGATATCAGCATTCTCGGAGTGGACCACCCTGTGATGTACGTTTGACAAAAGAACCTTGCTGTTCTGTTGTGGCTGGATTAGCATCTCACCTCTCGTTCAGACAGTTCAGCGTGGCATGAAGAGGCTCCGAGCAAAACTCCAGAGCTCTTCCTACTCGGTTCTTTATAGTCAGGAGCAGCTCGATCTCGTGAACCATCTCATGCAGTTTCTGCTCCAGCTCCTGCTTCCAGAACCTAATATCCTTTAGTCTCTGCTCTGAGGGGAACACACACATGCACACACCATTGCATACAGCTCTGCAAGTGGGAGACCTCAGGGTGGTAGCATCCCAGAGTGTGCAGGTCCCTGTTCCTGGAGAGCTGTAAGACTTTGGCTCCAACCCTAATCATGCACACCTGAGCAGCTAACTAACGCCTTAAGAAGTTCTTAATCAGCTAAAAGAGGTGTGTTAGACTTTGGATGGAGATAAAACCTATTGCAAGGAAACTCTTTATGGAGACCCCTGGTTTAGTTCAATCAGTAGGTTTGTTGCTACCATTGTTGTACCGGAGACAAAGAGACATGGACATGGAGTCCGGCCCCACTTAAGAACATCGCTAAGTGGTCTATCTTATTACATGGGACATCCCACATTAATCTTTGATTGCTTTCATGGCACACTTCACACTTACCCAGCCTGTTGTTAGCATCCTGCTGCATGCGTCTCACCACCTTCTCGCTCTCCTCAATCAGTTTCTTACACTCAGCCGTGAGTCGTTCTGAGCGTGCTCGCTCGGCCTCTGCGCTTCTGAAGTGCACGCAGTTCGCATATTTCCACTCAGAGGGCAGAAACTTTGAAGATTCTTTCAATTCCTGTGACATTTTACTGTGAACAAGAGATTCATTCATTTATTTCTCACTCATTTATTTGCCAAACCACTTACTCCTACCCCAGAATGCAACTGGGCACCGGGCCAAAGAAGGCACTGATGTACTGGCATTTGGAACGGATCCGGCAAACGGATCTGGTCCTTAGTCCAAACGCAAAACGGTCCAAGTATGGCGTGGGTCTGGATTTGAGCGCACTTGGCTAATATCAGTAATACGGGTTTGGTCCAAACCTGTAGAACGGCAACCAAATTCGGTCCTGATCTGGCATGCCAACTTAGACCGTCTGTACACTACAGCCGGAGGAGAGGGCTTTCATGCGGTTCCCTGCCAAAGGTCTTTGCTATCTGGGACTAGGGTCGCAGGGAGGCTAGAGGCTATCTCAGCCGACATTGGGCGAGGTCGGGGTACGTCTTAAACAGCTCGCCAATCCATCGCAGGGCCGACACATACACAACCATCCACACTCACGTCCATACTTAGGTGCAGTTTGGAACAGCAAATTAGCCTAACGTGCATGTCTTTGGACTGTGGAAAGAAACCGGAGCACCCGGAGGAAACCCACACAAGCACTGGAAGAACATGGAAACTCCCCACAGAAATGCCAGTGTCCGGGAATTGAACCTAGGACCTTCTTGCTGTGAGGCAGACGTGCTAACCACTATGCCACCCTCGATTCATTTGCTGAACTGTTCAATCCCACTAGGGTTGCGAGGAGGCTGGTGCCTATTTCAGCCGACTCTGGGCAAATGCGGGCGGGGTACACCTTGAACAGCTTGCCAGACCATCACAGGGCCAGCACAGACACAACCATTCACACTTCCACTCACACCTGGGGGCAGTTAGCCTAGTGTGCATGTCTTGGACTGTGGGAAGAAAACGGAGTACCCGGAGGAAACCCATTGAAGCACAGGGAGAACATGCAACAGAAACGCCCTCGCCGAGCCTGGGACTCGAACCCAGGACCTTCTTGATATGAGGCTAACCACTACTGAAGAGATCTCTTGACATAATGGTTTCTGTGGTTTAAAAAAAAAAAAAAAAAAGAATAAAAAAAAAACAGAGTATAAAAAAACAGAGTATATATTTATCACAGATGTCACGTGAGCCCTGTTTTATTTCTATATTTATTAATTCTCAGGGACAGCAGGTCACGTGACCTGTCTCAGGAGCTTGAATCTCACAGGTTCTTATCCACTTTTAAGGGAAACATTTTTCATTATTTTGCGACTTTTGTCACCATGATTAGTCAAATCACTACTAGAACACAACACAACACCATTCACTACCGAGCTGCATGTTTTAATATATACTTTATGGGGCTTTTCTTAAAGGACAAGTTGATGAATAAACGCGCGAGGGACAGTCATATGTGTAATAAATAATAATAGAAATATTTGCCTATAAGACATTTAAAACATTAAACTTACCTAGTTAGATGATTAAAGGGTATAAAAGTTGTTTAATTATGTAAATATAAAGACGCTAATCCAGGTTTAGCTTTAGCCTCTCTTCAACCGGGCAACAAACTGTTGCCGTAGCAACATCACTGCCTGCTCCCATGGGGGGCGGGACAACAAAATGATTGACGTTGAAATCAGTCACTCACGGGGATGGGGCGGAGCTTCGACAAGCAAACCATCCGCCTGCAATATTTGTTTATTATTAGTATCATTATTATTATTATTATTGTTGTTGATATCATTATTATCAACATTATTAGGAATTTTATAAAGCAATGTATTATTATATAATAAGTAATTAAAATGTGCAAAACACACACACACACACACACATATATATAAAATTTTGTATGAATTATATAATCAAGCCAATAAATAAATATTCATAAAGATCCATTTTATTTCTGCATGTTGCTATACATTCTCACAGAAAACAGCTTACTTTATACACACAAGGAAATGTGAGTTATAATTTATATATTTTGTACAATCTATAAACTATAAATTAAGTTAGATGTCAACAAATCAGTGTCATCATACATTCAAATAACACTAATAAAAAAACATCTGTAACAATGAAGACACCTCAGGTTTGGAAGAAGGGGAAAAAACTGAATAAAAATAAAAGTAATACATAAATAAAAGTAAAATAATTAAATTCTCATTCAGTAACAGCATTTAAAAGAACGTGTCTGTCTAAAATCAGTGCAAAATATTTTCCTACATTTTTCTACATTAGTCTTTTTTTTGAAACAATTAAATAAAGGTAATAAACTAATAACACTGATGACCATAATTACATAAAAAATAAAAAAATAAAAACAGTGGAGTTAAAAGAAAAAGGCAGATAAAACACTATAAATATTCATTCATTCATTTTCTGAACCGCTTATTCCTAATTAGGGTCGCGAGGAGGCTGGTGCCCATCTCAGCCGACTCTGG
>JBCNYH010000013.1:4860585-4873591 GCA_039654325.1 Tandanus tandanus
AGAGAGAGAGAGAGAGAGAGAGAGAGGGAGAGAGAGAGAGAGAGAGAGGAGCGAGAGTGTGAGAGAGAGAGAGAGAGAGGAGCAAGAGAGAGAGAGAGAAAAAGAGAGAAGAGAGAGGAGAGAGAGAGAAGAGAAAGAGAGAGGAGCGAGAGAGAGAGGGGAGAGAGAGAGGAGCGAGAGAGAGAGGGGAGAAAGAGAGGAGCGAGAGACAGAGGAGAGAGAGAGGAGCGAGAGAGAGAGAGGAGCGAGAGAGAGCGAGAGAGAGAGGAGAGAGAGAGAGAGAGAGAGAGAGGGCGAGAGGGAGAGAGGGAGAGAAGGCGAGACGGAGAGGGAGAGAGAGGTCATCCATTACTCCTTCAGACAAGCTGTCGAATGCAGATAGAGATCCTGACCTTATAGAGTCCGATCCAGTCCCAGGAGCTGGAAGGAAAGTTCTCCAGAGAGCTGTAGGACACCACAGCATCCAGGTCTGCGCTCCATTCACCCTCAGCCTGCACATGCACCAGTGGAGTCTTGTACATCTTCCTCAGCTGGAAAGTTAATATATACATATACCAAAATCATTAATATTAAACTGACATATTTTTAATCCGTCATTTGCCGAACCAACCTTAATCCTACTATTAGGGTCGTGGGGAGGCTGGAGCCTATCACAGTCAACACTGGGCGAAGGCATGGTACACCCTGAACAGCTCGCCAGACCATGGCAGAGCAACAAACAACCATTCACACTCACACTTAGGGGCAATTCGGAACAGCCCATTAGCCTAACAATTAGCTTCGTCTTTGGACTGTGGGAGGAAACCGGAGTACCTGGAGGAAACCCACACAACCACGGGGAGAACATACAAACTCCATGACCTTCTTGCTGTGAGACGCCACCATGCCGCCCCTATATTTAATCCAAGCAAATTGCAATACTGGAAAAAAAATAATAATAAAAAAAAGATTTTTAAAAATTTTACTTTGGCGGAGGTAACTACACTACCTGAGTCCCAAAGATAATTTAATTTAGGTTAAAGGTTAAGGTGAGAGCAAGGTCATGAAGTTTTGAGGATACATACAATGAGGAACACAGAGGAAACCGTATGCATGCATTTTGATCGCAAAATCCCCCGAACTTGAGTGACCTTGGAAGGTCAAGATCAAGGTCACGGAATTTTGAGCACTTCTAATTTTGAAATGTGTACTGATAGACATGCCGTTGTCATGGAACACTAATAGGAAACCATATATGGACTTTTAAATAAGACTGTTATGTTTGACCTTGAGTGACCTTGAAAGGACAAAATCAAGGTCACAGGGTTTTGAGCATTAATAATGCATTTTATATATACATACTGTATTTTATATAAAGGGAAATTCAACTCCTGCATTTAACCCATCCAAAGTGAGCACACACACAGTGAACTGTGAGCACACACACTGAGCAGCCATTCACTGCATCACCCGGAGAGCAGTTGGGGGTTAAGTGCCTTGCTTAAGGGCACTTCAGCCATGAATGTGGAGGAAGGGAAGGTGCAGCTCACTCCCCCGCCGCCACACTAACATCCACATATTAAATAACACAACATAAATAAATAAGATGAGGGCATGGGTAATTAATGGCAGTATACATATAGGGCTTATTCACATTATCCACGCTGTGTAGCAGAGGTATTTTGCTCTCTTATTCCCCCTATGATTATTATTTTGCTCTAAGTTACTCCTTTAATCTACCTCCAGGGTAAAACAAATATAAGATCCCTTTATCATCCATTACCAGATACATTCATTCATTCATTTTCTGAACCGTTTAATCCTAATTAGGGTCTCGGGAAGTCTGGTGCCCATCTCAGCCGACTCTGGGCGAGGGCAGAGTACACCCTGGACAGCTCGCCAGGCCATCGCAGGGCATACCGGATACATCACTGTCTCATTTTAGTTCATTTTCCTGTGAGGTACCAATACTTTTAAACAGCCCTGTAGATCATATTATAAAGATGCAGCACTGTACTGCAGGTCAAGGAAAGTTGAGATTTACCTCTAGTCTGAAGATGCCTATGACGGGTTTATGGTCACTGATGCTGTACTCCATGTTGCTGGTGTACGTGTCCTGCACAACTCGGAGAGGAAACTCATTCAAAGGCTCCTCAAGCTGTTTCTGCTTCTCATCACCACCACCATCATCATCATCACTGACATCATTAGCATGCCCTTTATTTGCTCCCTCCGGTGGAGGTTTGGGGTTCATCCGCCATAGGATCCGATCGCACCACGCAGGTTTCCGCTTTTTCCCACTGGTGGGTCACACGAGTAGAAAAATAGATGAACAGAAGAGTGCGAGCAGTGAAGAGCTGCTGCTGTGTCAATCACGCAACTCTTTCTTTAAAAGGTCTTACAACAGTGTAAAAATAATATCTGCTTTCTCTGTGTGTACAATATCTAGAGGTACACCTGCTGTGATGTCATACAGGTACTGATTTCCTCTCTCCATTTGCATGATATCAGTCTTACCTGAACTTACACAGCCAACTGTATCATTACTGAAACACACAGACATCCGAACAGACGAGCGCTGAGTGTGTATGTACAGGAAATAACACACACACATTTGAACAGGGGAAAAATTCATCGATCATTGAGAATAAAACACAAGAAAAGAGGTGAAGTTTCATTCATTCATTTTCTAAGCTGCTTAATCCTACCTAATTAGGGTCGCAGGGAGGCTGGAGCCCATCTCAGCCGACTATGGGCGGAGGTGGGGTACACCCTGAACAGCTCGCCAGGCTATTGCAGGGCCAAAACATACACAACTATTCACACTCACACTCAAACGTAGGGATGATTTGGAACAGCCAATTAGCCTACAGTGCACGTTTTTGGACTGTGGGAGGAAGCACCCGGTGAAAACCCATGCATGCACTGGGAGAACATGCAAACTCCACACAGAATCACCCAAGCCCGGTGATCGAACCCAGGCCTTCTTGCTGTGAAGACGATGTGCTAACCACTGCTGCACCGTGCCGCCGTTGAAGTGGCATTTTCTATTAAAACGCATCTAATATTGGGAGGGGGGGTTTTTTTCAGTCACGTCATGACATATTTTAAAAGGGATATACAGACTTCTAATAAAATACTGACTCATTTGCCAAACCTCTTAATCCTATTAGGGTTGCGGGGAGGCTATCTCAGCCGACATTGGGCAAAAGCAGGGTACACCCTGAACAGCTCGCCAGACTATCGCAGGGCCAACACACATACACGTAACCATACACACTCCCATTCACACCTAGGGGCGATTTGGGACAGCCAATTAGGCTATTGTGCATGTCTTTCGACAGTGGGAGGAGACTGGAGTACCCAGAGGTTCTACATACTTACTGTATTCAATTTATACACAGGGCGGCATGGTGGTGTATTGGTTAGCACGTTTGCTTCACAGCAAGAAAGTCCTGGGTTCAAGTCCCAGGCTCTGGCGTTTCTGTGTGGAGTTTGCATGCCTGTGTGGGTTTCCTCTGGGTACTCCAGTTTCCTCCCAAAGTCCAAAGACATGCACATTAGGCTAACTAGCTGTTCCAATTCACCCCTATGTGTGAATGGTTGTGTTTGTTGGCTCTGCGATGCTCCGGCAAACTGTTCAGGGTGTGCCCTACCTTTGTCCAGTGATGGCGGAGATAGGCTCCAGCCTCCCCGCGACCCTATTATGATTAAGCAGTTTGGCAAATGAGTGCGTGAGAGTGAGTAGTTTGTATTTTTCATACATAAATAGGTATTAGTATAATCGTCTTAATCACATGACACACAATGAGAGTGTTAGAAGTGAGTGATGGTACAACAAGGGAGAGATCACATGACACTTGGCGTACGATATGTTAACACTGCTAGTTGAGTATGAGGAGACTTTCAGCTCTGAGCAACAGAAACGGTGCACCGTGTCCATCAGTCATAGTGAAAGTGGACTTCTGAGAAGAGGGTTAGTGAACAAGAAGTCAGGGTTTGTCTGTGAGAGTTTATTTAAGAACTGAACTCTTACGTAAGACCGAGCCAAGCCGTCTGTACCCTGTGAGGATAAGAGAGGACAAACCTGAGTAAGCTGAAGTCCCTGTAACATGCTACAGGGGCCGCTCACGTTACACCTACCTTGAGTCGTATGTGTCCGAGTTCACGTCGAATTTGTAGGTGGGCTGAAAATCAAGAGGTCCTTCTTCAAACTGCTGCAGGCTGGGAGTCTTCTTCTTCATCACAATCAGCTGAAGAGACAAAAAAAAACCCCAGCAGGATTACAAGACAAGACAACGCAAAGCATGAGTATCACACGGGTCCGTTTCTCCAGGAACAGAATCCTGACACGGTATGTACCTGGTCTTTAGACCACAGCAAGTTGAAGTTCTTGCTGGTGATGCAGTTGCGAATGAAGTGCATCCCGTGGTCGTCGATCCGGAAATTCAAGTCTCCAAACCAATACACGAGCCTAAAAAAACATGCAGCGGTATTAACAAATTTATTAAAACAGGGTGTGGAGTGAGGGGGTGCCAATAATGTCATCTGAACCCAGTTTAGATCTGGTATTTACTTCCACATGGGTGCATTAGGGTCAGGAATTAATATTCATACCACTAATTAATATTCGTGACCCGCTCCAGCATAATACGAATTAAGTAGGAAATTTGACATACTGAGATATTGATATATTTGGAAAGAGAATTGAATTTTCTTGAAAACTAGGTGTAAAACATGATTATAGCATGAAAACGGACTGAGTTACATCACTTTGTATGTCACTAATCAGGAAACGCTACTTTTGAGAAAATAGTAATTACAGTTACAGAACCAGTTTCTGAATGTCCGCATCTGAAACTCCCGAACATCCATACACTAAATGAATCCGGCTCTCCACCAATCAGCACCATCGTACTAGCGTCTTTCTAGCAACAGATGAGTTTGAAAATCAGTAAAATAAGTGGATGTTTATGTTGTTTTACAACAACTTGGACATGGAACCCTTTCTTAAACAAGTATTTTAGCATAGATAGATTGTGTTTATGGATATTTGAACTTGGTCATGTCGAAGATTATGCTTTGAAAGATGTACTTTTGGCAATATCGCATTTTCATCCCAGTACGCCATTTTCAACTTACTTTGGCTCTTACTCAAAACACCACCTTGCAACTTAACCGTATTATGCCGGAGCAGGTTACATATGTAGTGTAAATGAAGCTGTGTAGCACAAAATCCTCTCCCGCAAACACAGTGTTATCTCTTGAAAATAAAATGGGATCGGCCATAACGTCTTTCTGAAACCATTTGTTTACCCCTGTACACAAGCAACGGTGACCCCTGCATCGAGCAACATGATATTAGTAAACGACTGTCACAGTCACTGACTTTGAAATACTAGAAAATCAACAAAATGCTGTCCCAAAATATATTTAAAAAGCTACACAATATTCCCTTCATGATTTCTGCCTGAGCACAGAAGCCCCCTTTTTTGATTGACTGGAATAGTGTTGTGTGGCTCACACAGAGCAACTTTTTGTGATTGTTTGCACTGAAGAGCCGGGGCTGTGTACAAACACCAGATTTGTATTCGGCGCACACAGAACAGACAGCTAGTGGACCATGACTGAATTTGACAAAAAGCATTTTGGATTAGAACCACTGACTGCACTTTTAATGAGCAAATACCGTCTCATCGTTTCAAGATGAATAATAAAACATTAAAATGTGAGTTTCTTTAACAATAAAATAAATCTTTTATATATATATTGGTTAGCACGTCCGGCTCCCAGTAAGAAGGTCCTGGGTTCAAATCCCGGGCTTAGGCGTTTCTGTGAGGAGTGAGGAGTGAGGAGTTTCAAGTTCTCCCTGTGTTTGCGTGGGTTTCCTCCAAATACTCCAGTTTCCCCCTCATTAGGCTAATTGGCTATTCCAAATTGCCCTTAGGTGTGAGTGTGTATGGTTGTACTTGGTGTGTATGTTGGCCCTTTGATGGTCTAATGAGATGTTTAGGGTGTACCCCGCCTTCGCCCAGTGTCGGCTGACATAGACCTCAGTCTCTCTGCGAACCTAATAGAATGACGCAGTTCAGCAAATGAGTGAGTGATGAAAGAAGAGTTTCCGGCTCATGGTAACACGGCAAGTTTTTTTGTTGTCTTGTATGAATATTTTCCTATGACACCATGACACCAAGTGTCTTACTCCTTAAATATCACAGCTGGGCATTGATTTCAGACAAGCCCTGTTTCGTACAGAATACCTTACATCATCACTGAACACTCACTTGTGGTCTAAAACTGATAGCGTGTTTTTGCCCTCAAACGTCTGGGAGTTGATGATGTGCTCAAATTCCTCCACTCTTTCTGAGGCGTAATGGATGTGGGCTGCCAGGTGACAGTTAAGGAAGCACAGTGAATGACCATAGAAGGTGAGACGGATGCTCACCCCTCCTTTATTACCCTGAGTAGGAAAGAGATAGTGGCACTTCAGCTCATTAAATAATCAGCATTAGTATACACTACACAGGAACAGTGCGATCTGATTGGTTGCTATTCTGGGATCTCACGTTGTCTCATTATTCCACAAGTTTCAATTACGCTGAGCCGGCAAACAGTCATATCTGACGAGAGTGAGCGGAATAAGTGTTCTTGCTCATTCTTACTATTAACTACTTAAGGGAAGAGCGGGTTAGCCTAGCACGGGGTCTGTTCCTTACAGCAGGCCGTTACAGTCACGTTTGGTTGGAAAAAAGACTAATTGTTGAAAAAAAAAAATTCTAACCATCAAATCATTTCATTCCAATTTTTTTTGCGCACATTTTTTCATGAAATAAGTCAAAAATGAATGGAACAACCAGCTGGCTAGCATTAGCGATTGGCTTAATAAAGTAACTACTAATGGTATATGGTATCCTAGTAGTAGATTAGCCAATCAGAACACACAGTTGCTTAAAACAATATTGTGTCCAAATATGATTAAAAATGAGTAGGAATAAAATAAATGAATGAACACCAGGAATAGTATTCAGATATGCTATTGATCCTATTTATACATCCTGGTATGGTGAGATCCTCTGCAGCATGCACCTACCCAGTAGCCGTAGATCCCAGTGCGAGTGTATGTGGTCCGGATGTCTCTGATAAAGGGAACGTGCTCTAATTTAGAAAAAAACAGCAATAGCAAACCCTGCATCCTCATGCAGGACACCTGGGGACACAAAGAGACAGAGATCATGTTGATGCCCTCTGATCACATTACATCACAACACTGATGAGATCGGGTGCAGATCAGACAGGATATCATCTCCGGTATCTGTGATTTTAGGAATATCATTCATCGCCCGTGGTTAGCCACTGAGTTTATTACTCCTTTAACTACGTTTCAGATAAACATTCAACTGCCGAAGTGCACCCTTATCCATCCATCCATGAAAATCAGAAATCTGTGTTGACAGACAGTGATTTCTGGAAGTGTTCCTGAGCCCATGCAGTGATCTCCATGACAGAATCATGCCTGTTTTTAATGCCTGAGGGCCCGAAGATTACAGACACCCAATATTGATCTTCAGCTCTGGATGATAATCTTATGTAGATAATAAAATATTCAATAATTTTATGTTGAGGAAGATTATTCTGATAGTTACACAATTTGTTGACACGCTATTTATTTATTTATTTCAGATTGGTGAACCTCTGCCAGGTGCTCTTTTTCTACCCAATCATGCTACTGATCTGTTGCTAAGTAACCAAATTAGTTATAAAAATGTTCCGTCGGCTGTTTCTTTTACATACCACTTACTTTTACAGACTTTTGTTGCCCTGTCCCAACTTTTTCTGAGACATGTTGCTGCCATCAAATTCAAAATGAGCTAATATTTTTCATTAAATAGTAAAATGTCTCGCTTTCAACATTTGATATGTTTTCTATGTTGTATTGTGAATAAAATATGAGTTTATGAGATTTGCAAAAGATTCCATCCTGTTTTTATTAACATTTTACCCAGCATCCCAACTTTTTAAAATTATGGATCTATCCATCTATCTATCCAACTAATTATCTATATTTCTCTTCTAAACACTCTGTACCACTTTCTCTTACACTCTCTTGCCATCCATTCATCCTTCCATCTTCTCCCGCTTATCTGAGGTCTGGTCGCGGAGACAACAGGTGTCAAAGGAAACCCAGGCATCCCTTTCCCCAGCGACACTTTCCAGCTCCTACTGGGGAATCCTGAGGCATTCCCAGTCCAGACGGTATATATAATCCCTCCAGCAAGTTCTGGGCCTACCCCAGGGCCTCCTCTCAGTTGGACGTGCCTGGAACACCTCTCAAGCGAGGTGACCAGGAGGCATTCTAATCAGATGCCTGAACCACCTCATCTGACTCCATTCGATGAATGAGCTCCTCAACCAATGTCTAAGACTGAGCCCAGACACCCTTCAAAGGAAACTCATTTTGACCGCTTATATCCACAATCTTGTTTTTTCGGACAGGTCTTTTTCTAGCTGTCCAACTTGTATCTCTAACACACCTTTTCCTGTCCTGTTCCTCCACTTTTTCTTTACATCTAGTGCTTTCCGTCATTTATTCTTTACATCTAGTGCTTTCCGTCATTATTAGCTTAACACCGTAATATTCCCAACATCAGACCCAAAGCTCATATGTTATAGCACTGTCACCATGTTTTCTCATATTTCTTGTCCCATTCTATACATCTACAGTATGACTTGTGCCATGTTGTGTTGTGTTTCATCTCCGTATTATAATCTATAACATCTTAAAAGATGCAAAGACATTAAACAAACTCATGTTGGCAAGTCTGTAAAAGCACAGTACTGATTTGGTTTATTTGATATACTAGTCTAAGAGTAGAAATAAAAGAAATCATACTTTAATATAGCCCAGAGGAGTCAAGGTGTCCATGAACAAGCTACTCCAGGAATCTCCAAAAGCCAGATCTGAAACGATCTTTAGAGGTGCTGCTCGCACTTCCTGTAAACTATGAAAAAAAAACAGAACAGCAACACTGGTTTAGACATCATCAATAAACATGGTGCCATGACCCATAAGGTATATTTCTGGAGACTAACTCCATTACAACTGAGCCAGGAAAAAGAAACCCACTCAAGGGTTTTACTGCTGTAGCTAACATGTAAGCTTTTAAGTGGAAAATTAAGAACTTCAAATGAACCATAAAAATAATGCAGGCGTTTTATGTAAGAATATTGGAGGCTGAATGTGAAAAACATCATATCCACCAACCCGATCACATAGAGGTCCGCTTTAACCGGGGAATTCAGTTGCAGTAGGGACGTGATGTCATCCGGAGGCTCAGCTGAAGCCACGTTCCACGTGACCATGAAGAGCCTGGAGGGAGGGTGCAAGTACATCCTTGTTTCCACATGATTACGTGAAGATATACCAGCCTTCTGACTAGGCATGAAAGTTATGGTATGATTCTACAAATGCCAATTCAACTCGATGGAAATTTTTTAAATGAACCACAATTAATATCCTGTTTTTCCAAGATGTAACGGACATGACGTTAATGTAGGTAATAAACACACATAAAACAGATATAAAATGGGAAAGAGCTGCTGTGTAATTGTACAGATTCAACAAGAAATTGGAGCAATTATTTTGACAGTCTGCCAAGAGCTAAAGAAAAGAGAAGCAACTAGAGGGAGTCGTTTTATATTTAGGGCTGACTACAGCCTTCAAACATGTTTATAAACAGGCAGTAAGAAAAGGACTGTATGCTATTAACTTTTTTATGTTATTAAGTTTTTACTCTGGGTACTCCAGTTTCCTCCAACAGTCCAAAGACATGCACATTTGGCTAATTGGCTGCTCCAAATTGAGCCTAGGTGTGGGTGTGGGTGTGAAAGGTTGGTCCTGCGCTGGTCTGTAGAGCTGTTGTGGGTGCACCCCCGCCTTCGCCTGGTGTCGGCTCCAGCATCCCTTCAAGTCCCTGGCTCGGGGTGTTTCTATGTGGAGTTTGCATGTTTTCCCTCCGCTTGTGTAGGTTTCCTCAGGGTACTCCGGTTTCCTCCCACAGTCCAAAAATATGCACATTAGGCAAATTGGCGGTTCCAAATTACTCCTAGGTGTGGGTGTGAGTGTGGATGATAGTCTGTGTGCTGGCCCTGCAAAGGTCTGGCAAGCTGTTGAGGGTGTGCCCCTGCCTTTACCCAATGTCGGCTGAGATAGGCTCCAGCCTCTCCGCGATCATGGTAGGCTGAAGCTGTTTGGCAAATGCTCAGTTCTAGCGAGCAGTGGTGCCATGTTGGCTGCGTTGTGATTTTGGAATTTCGTGTCCTGCATTCTTGATCTCATTACATTCAAAACTTGGCCATGTGATGATCATTATGGGTGATCACCAAGTAACAGGTCCTTGATTTATCTTTTCATGGAAGGGTTACATGTGGATGATACTTTTTGGCTTGTAGGAAAAATCTTGGAAATTCCTAGGTTTTTTTTTTCAGGAATTTTTGAGTCCTCATGTAACACAGTTGCTCCACTTAGTGTGAAGTGACCCATATTCCATTGTTAATAAACACCCAGTCCTGAATTTCAGGACTGAAACACATCCAATAATTAATGAAGTACAGTGCCATGTCAAAGTATTTGCCCCCTTTCTGATTTCCTCTATTCATATTTATCTATAAAGTCTAATAGTTTCTGATCTCTAAACAAATATAATATAAAAACCTGAATAAACAAAATACAGTTTTTAAAAGAACTTGTGATTTTGTGAAGGACAAAAACTCATTAACACCTGCATCACCACATACAAAAGTAACTGCCCCATAAACTCAACACTTGGTTGTAAGAGTGATGCATCATGCCATGCCATTAATGATTACATTACTATAACAAAACATTCCCGATTCATTAAAATGTTTTACTTTCATCACCGAGCATTAAAGACGACATGTGACCCTGTGAATAAAGCCAATGCACATTAACAATGTTACGCAACATGCACTGTGTTCCCATAAACCACACTTCACATCTCTAAACAAGAACCTAATCCATTTGTTCTCCCCTGTGTGTACTGAGAGATGTAATCCCTGCTCTCTAATCCTCAGCTGCTTTTTTAGGTCAGAATGAAAGAGTTTAGTGTTCAGAGAGGGGGATTACAACAAAAGATGTTCATTAGACAGGACGCCACTCAGACATGTGACAGCTATGTTCATGACATGTTACGCCACAACAACAGTGTTTATAGCAGACACACATACATATACATATATTTTTTTTGTTTATTTACATATTTATTTTGTTTGTTTTTTTAAGTTATATCATATTATACTGACATTAAATGACCCAGTGTAATCTAATGAAATCAATCAATGAGAATAATGATATTGTTATAAAGATATTATAGGTAACATTTTTGACTGGTAATGTGTGTGATACATTCCACTCACTCACTCACTCAATTGCTGAACTGCTTAATCTGATTAGAGTCACGGGGAGGCTGGCATACAGCGTGAAACCGTGGTACACCCTGAACAGCTCACCAGACCATCACAGGCCAACACACACACACAACCATGCACACTCACATGCAGGGACTTGGAACAGCCAATTAGCCTAATGTGCATGACTTTGGCCTGTGGAAACAGGAGTACCTGGAGAAAACCCATGCAAGCAAACATGGACCTTTATGCAGTGAGGTGGACGTGCTAAGTACTACGCCACCGTGCCACCCTATTACATTTCAACCACTTTTGTTTATCTGTCTTATTTTTACAGTCATGTCATTATTAAAAATCTAATTATTTTATTTATTCTACTTGTTTATTCTGTTACAACTTTTTAAATATATTACATTATATATTTATATATTAACAATGTACTATTGTCTTTATTTGTTGTAATGACTGTTTTTATATTATTATTATAATTATTATTAATACTAATACTAACACCAACATTGGCAGTGAGAAGAATATTAAATAATATAAACTGAATATACTATTTATGAGAGAGACAAAATTATCAGATTGTGGCAGAGATCTACATCCTGTTTTGTATCGCTTAAAAAAAATACAACATATAAATAAATAAAAAGATAAATGAACCTGAAAGTGTCAATGTCATGTGTCTTCTGCTCCAGACTGAGAGAGTTCAGTGCTGTTAACGTTTCCTGCTCCATCTTATCTCCTGAAAGCACAAAAAAACCCTGAAAAATAAATAACAGCCACTATTAATAATTTAATAACAAAATAAACAATAATAATAGTTATTTTTTTACTATAATTACTATTATTATATTAGCATTGTTTATTTTCATTATTATTATTTTCCAGCATAATGACAATAATAATAATAATAATAATAATAATAAAATAATTACATATTACTGTTGTTTTGTTGTTGCTGTTGTAGTTGTTAATAATAATAATAATAATAATAATAATAATAATAATGATAATAATAATAATATCATCATCATTATTATTATCATTATTATTGTTATTATTATTATTGTTGTTGTTGTTATTATTATTATTATTATTGTTGTTATTATTATTATTGTTGTTGTTATTGTTATTATTTTTAGTATTATTATCATTATTATTATTATTGTAATTATTGTTATTGTTATTATTATTGTTGTTATTATTATTATTGTTATTATTATTATTGTTATTATTATTATTATTATTATTATTATTATTGGTATTATTATTGTTATTATTATTGTTGTTGTTGTTATTATTAGTATTAGTATTATTGTTGTTATTATTGTTGTTGTTGTTGTTGTTATTATTGTTGTTGTTGTTATTATTATTTTTATTATTGGTATTATTATTATTATTATTATTATTATTGTTGTTGTTGTTATTATTATTATTTTTATTATTGGTATTATTATTATTAGTAGTAGTAGTAGTAGTAGTATTGGTATTATTATTTTTATTATTATTATTATTGGTATTATTATTATTATTATTATTATTATTATTGTTGTTGTTGTTATTATTATTATTTTTATTATTGGTATTATTATTATTA
>JBCNYH010000013.1:4884224-4898467 GCA_039654325.1 Tandanus tandanus
GATCCGCCTGTCAATCTCTTGCTCCATCCTTCCCTCACTCGTGAACAAGACCCCGAGATACTTGAACTCCTCCACTTATTATTATTATTATTATTATTATTATTAATAATAATAATAATAATAATCATCATCATCATCATCATCATTTTAATGTATCAATTATCTACAAGTTCAGATGTTTTGTTGTATGTTTGTATTTTTTTTGTGAGTACATTTACGTTTCCTTTCCTACAGTATACATTCATATTTGTTTTAGTAAAATTGAATTTACTGATTATATTAGCAAATGTGATTTCAAATGTTTTAATTTTATTCCTTTACTTTTCTCCATTTCAATCTGTCAATCTGTGTTTCGTTTTCACATCATTAACATTAGTAAAAAAATAAAATAAAATAAACTCTTACAATATAAATGCATGAAAACATACTGTCAAATTCCATTATTCATTTTTTTAAAACAGGGGCAGTGGTGGCCCGGTGGTAGGGTGCTGGATCCGAAAGTCGGGGGTTCAAGCCCCACTATCACCGGGTTGTCACTGCTGTCCCCCCAGTGCAGCTAACTGGGTTATCAAAGGCCGGCCATGTCTCTCCCGCTGTCAGCGTGTTTCTGCCCTGCGATGGCCTGGCGAGCTGTCCAGGTTGTACTCTGCCCTTGCCCAAAGTCGGCTGAGATGGGCTCCAGCCTCCCCATGACTCTAATTAGGTCAGAAATGAATGAATATTTTAAAACAGGACGGCTTGGTAGCGTAATGACCAGCACGTCCGCCTCACAGCAAGAATGTTCTGGGTTTCTGTGAGGAGTTTGCATGTTCTCCCTGTGCTTGTGTGGGTTTCTTCCTGGTACTCTGGTTTCCTTCTACAGTCCAAAGACAAACACATTAGGCTAATTGGATATTATCGATTGCCCCTAGGTGTGGATGTGAATGGTTGTGTGTGTTGGCAATGTGATGGGCTGGCGAGCTGTTCGGGGTGTACCCCGCCTTCGTTCAGAGTCGGCTGAGACCCTAGTAGGATTAAGTGTTCTGGAAAATGAATCTTTTATACCTATGTTTTATTGTTTTAATACCTACCTGTTAAAATACGATCTTTTTTCATTTGCTCGTGTTTAGAAATATCTCAGACGATACTACAACATGGCTCCTGGTCTGCTGGGAAAATCCACACCCACCGACGTGATGACTGAGAAGATCCGCACCATGCAGTCATTCTTTAGGCTTGAGGTCACCGGGGAGCTGGACGACAACACGCTGGAGGTCATGAAGAAACCCAGATGTGGTGTGCCAGATGTTGCAGAATACAACCTCTTCCCCATGAAGCCAAAATGGGAAAACACTCTTGTGACATTCAGGTTTGTGTCTTTTTTTTGTTTGTTTGTTTGAATTTTTATTTTTATTTTTATTTTTATTTTTTGGTGTTTTATTGCTTTGTGGTAAATAATTTTAACTTTTATCTACAATTATCACACAGGATAATGAACTACACTCCTGATATGGAGGAAGAGGATGTGGACCATGCTATTCATAAAGCCCTGAATGTCTGGGGTGATGTGACTCCTCTAAAGTTCAAGAGGCTGCATGAAGGAATCGCCGACATCATGATCAGCTTCGGGAGACTAGGTAGGCTGTCTTCATGAGGATTCAGTTCCATCATAGAAATGTTCTAACGTTCTCAGACCTTTTTATTTATTTCTCATTTTGGTGTTTTTCTGTTAAACGACAGAACATGGAGATCACAACCCCTTCGACGGGCCTGAGGGACTCCTCGCCCACGCTTACGCACCTGGAATAGGCATCGGTGGAGACACACACTTTGACGATGATGAAACCTGGACAAATGACAACCGTGGTAAGGTCCTGATTTCTGATTGGACAGAAGGTGTAGAGTAGTGTAAGTTTTTAATTGAGTTTGTGCCTTGTGCATGAAGAACGGACTTATTTACATGTATGGCATTTGGCAAACATTTTTATCGATACCGACTTACAATTATAATTTTTATACACCGAGTGGTATTGGGGATTGAACCCCCTACCTTCGGATCAGTAACCTATTGCTCTAACCACCGAGCCACCACTGCCCTTTAAGCACAGTAAACCCAAATCTAGGTGAGATGTATATTAAATGCACTCTCAGGTCATTCTGCCATGATCTTAAGTAGTGCTTCAGCTGCACCGGTACTCTGGTTTCCTCCTCCAGTCCAAGGACATGCACTTTAGGTCAACTGGCTACCTTAAACCGCCCTTATGTGTGAATGTAAGTGTGAAGGGTAGTTTGTGTCTCTGTTAGCTCTGTGATGGATTTGTGACCTGTTTAGGGTGTAACCCACTTCTTACCCAAAGTTAGTTGGGATTGGCTCCAGCTTGTTTGATGACTGGATGGATGGATCATTGTGAGTTAAGATCTTAGGTGAGTATCTCACTGAGAGATAAATGTTTTGCAAAAGCAGCGACTAGCAGTTTGACACTTTTTTGATGCCTCTGAACTATTTATCAAGCATTTGTCAGTCAGTGAGATACTAATTGGTGATTTGCTGACGACCTTCTAGCAACTTTTTGGTGATATTCTGGTGAGTCGTTCACAAACGGTGAATCCCTGCGAACAGTCAGTGACATTTTGGCGAATGTGGCGACTGTGTCAATTGTCCTCTGACTGCCAAATGCATGCCAAACGTCATCTTCATGTAGCATCATGGTCACATGATGGTCACCTGACCACAGACATTCACCAACTCTACACAAAGTTTAGTATGCACGTTTTTTTTTTCTGAGGGAGGCAAATGGTTTAAGAATAGTTGACAACCACAAAGAACGTTTTCAGAGCGTTTGGAGAACATTTGAACAGTGCTTGTGGTGAATATTTGCAGACCATTTGGTGAAAAGACATATTCGCCAAAGATTCCTCAAAATTTTGAACATGTTTAAAACTCCTTGGGGGTTGGCACAGTGGTTAGCATGTCCACCTCACAGCAAGAAGGCCTGGGTTCGATTCCCGGGCTGGGGTGTGTTTGTGAGGAGTTTGCCTGTTCTCCACGTGCTTGCAAGGGTTTCCTCTGGGTACTCCGGTTTCTTCGCACAGTCCAAAAATATGCACAGTAGGCTGATTGACTGCTCCAATTCACCCCTAGGTTCGAGTGTGAATGTGAATGGTTGTGTGTGTTGGACCTGCAGTGGTCGGGTGAGCTGTTCGGGGTGTACCCCGCCTTCGACCACAGTCGGCTGAGATGGGGGCCAGCCTTCCCGCGACCCTAATTAGGATTAAGCGGCTTAGAAAATGAATGAATGAATGAATAAAACTCCTTGGTTAATGAAAGTGAGATTGGTGATTGGTTGGCGTACACGAGGACTACTTGAAGTCTCTGGAATTTTTTCAGAATGAATCTCGAATTCGCCACAGTCGCCAGCTGTTCCCAAGGCCATTGAGGTACACCTTGTAAAACATGCCCCTGTTTTGTTTTTGTTTTGGAAAGTGTTTAAGTGGTTCTTTTCCTTTTTCTTTCTTTGGATGTGAAATATTTATTATTTACTGTAAGTTGCATTTGCCAGTGGGACTCTTCAATGAAACAGCATATCCTTATTCCAAGGAACTGCCGTAAACTCATATCCCAAACCTCACTCGTCAGCTCCATGTATTTGTTTAAAGCCCACACACACACACACACACACACACACACACACACACACAAACACACACTCAGCCAGAGCACAACCACAAAAATTTGTGTATTTATGTTTGACATTTTACCATTTCAGCACTGATGGGAGATGGGAAGAACGTGTTCTAAGTTCCTTCTATTTTGGCTGGAACATGATTGATATGAATCAAGATATTTGTACTCCCAGACGCCACCGTAGTGGAATGAATTTGAATGAATGATTGAAAGAATCTCAAGGGCCCAACAGTGGCAGTTTGGTGGTACTGAGCATTGAACCGCCAGCTCTTGGACCTGTAACCCAGAGCCCTAACCACTGAGCCACCACTGCCTTTCCTGAGTTCCTCTGATTTCTCTTTCAGCATATAACCTGTTCTTGGTTGCGGCTCATGAGTTCGGTCACGCTCTCGGCATGGCTCATTCTAATGATCCAGGCTCGCTGATGTACCCAGTTTACTCATACTCTGATGGGTTTCCTCTCTCTGAAGATGATGTGAAAGGAATACAAGAACTCTATGGTAAATACAGGAGGCTGGAATTAACAATACAACAAAAAATATTTTTTTACTTTTTTTTTTATTAGACATTATCCCCCTTTTCCAACATTTTTCTGGCTGCTTCACAGGCCCCAACCCGGATCATAAGAAGGTCAAACCCAAACCCAAGGCTCCAGAGAAATGCGATCCCGAGTTAAGCATTGATGCCGTGACAGAACTCCGTGGAGAGACGCTCATTTTCAAAGACAGGTGCTTAATGCAGTATTTGGGTCTGTTTCTGGTGACTCATGCCAACTTCAACATTGCATCATTACTTTTTAACTTAACTCAAAATTTCACTGTGTTTCTACTCCACTTGCCAGATATTTCTGGCGTCTGCACCCACAGTTCACTGAACCTGAACTCACGCTCATTCGATCTACATGGCCTCAACTCCCAAAGAAAGTAAACGCAGCTTATGAAAACCGAGAGAAAGACATCGTCATCATATTCAGTGGTTTGTGTTTCTTTTCATAGCTTCATATGTTGTCACTGTTGAAAAGTATGCTTCAAAGAATGCAATCTAAACATGGAATTAATACTAATGTACTGCCTAGCTAACAAATGTTACACTCGTACACATTATGTTATTAAGACTAAGTAATTGACAATTCTGCCCTGCAATGGCCTGGCGAGCTGTCCAGGGTGTACTCTGCCCTCGCCCAGAGTCGGCTGAGATGGGCGCCAGCCTCCCCGCGACCCTAATTAGGATTAAGTGGCTTAGAAAATGAATGAATGAATGAATAATTGTAAATTCACTAACATGATACTAGATATAGCATGCTAGCTAAAACTGAGTTAATATTAGGCTGAAAGCTATTTTTTAAAATGTTCATAAAAGATTGCGAAACCTCTCAGCATTTCTTTAGAAATAGCCTAGACAAACGTTATAAGGTCAAGGGGATTTTGACAAGGTCAGAGGTCAAACAGAGAAACTGACAAACCTACGCACACCTATACGCCATAAAGACCTGCATGCAAAATTTCAGAAAGATTCGATTTCTGAATTTCCAATTCTTGAGAAATAACCTGAACAAAATTTATAGTTAAGGTCATAATAAGGTAATAATAAGTTAAGGTCAATGTGACAAGGTCAAAGGTCAGACAGAGAAACTGACAAGCCTCTGCACAGCTACACACCGTACAAAATCTGCCAGCAAAATTTCAGAACGATCAGCCAAGCAGTTTTTGAGACATAGACGAACGCGGACGTGGATGCAGGCCACGACAATACCCCGACAGCCTGATGGCTGAGCGAAAATAAAAAAGGATTGATCCAAGCTTGCTAACTTCTATACACTTAACTTCCTTAGCCAGGTTTGCTAGCAGGCTAGCTAACATTAGCCCAACTATAATGAAATTAAAACCCTCTTTCGCAAGGTACTGAACATTGGAATAGCATTCATATAAAGTTAACCAGTAGCCAGGTTTGACAGCAAACAAGCTAACTTCATGCTAACTATTATATTGAAAAAAGCATTAAGATTAGCCAAGCTAGTTAACAAAACACAAGCTATCATTTTTTAAAAGCTAACTAATGGCTCACCGAAATCATGTAAATTATGAAAATGATGTAAATAAGACCAAGCACAAGCTAACAGGCTAAGGGGAAAGCTCGTCTATCATTAGAACCATTAGCCATTAGCAATTTAGTGGACAAAACTGTTAGCAATCTAGCTAACACAAGGCTAACTGATAACTGTTCTGCAAAACAGTAGCAGGTTGATAGCTAGTACTAGTTTTCATGTTCCCAGATAATGAAATGGAGGGAGAAAGAGCTGCAACTGGCTTCTGTCTTGTAGTGTGTCACTGTAGCATTTTTTTTATAAATTTTATATCTTATAGTATGATACATATGTACATTTTAGCATTATTGTTATACTCATGTTTACTTCATTTTTTTCAGGTATCAGGATGTGGGCCCTTAACGGTTATAGCCTGGTGCCAGGCTACCCGAAATACATCCACAAACTGGGACTTCCTAAATCCATCCGCAAAATAGATGCAGCGGTTTACATTTCTGATACGGGCAAGACTCTGCTCTTCACCGACGAGGACTACTGGAGGTGAACCGAATTACTTATTATCGCCACCATCGAGGTTATGTCTTACCCTCAGTTTGTGTGTTTGTTTGTTAGCAGGATTATGCAAAAAGTCACGTGCCAATTTTCATGAAATTTGTACCAGAGGCGAGGCTTTGGACAAGGAAGACTCCTTTAAATTTTGAAGATGAATCCTGGATTTCTTTTAAAGGATTCTTTAACATTGTGAGATAGGATGATTTTTTTTTTTGAAGTGTGGTACTACAGCAGGCTCAACAGGGGGTGCTGTGTACTTTGGGGGGGTTTTCAGTCTTGGTGGAGGTTTGCGCTCGCCAAGCGCTCTTGTCTTATATTTGGTATTTTTTCTAGCACAAAAAGGTGGTGATAAATATCAAACTCAGTATACAGGTATTACAGTATGTGTAGTTCACTGTGTTTGGTTTCATCCCCAGTTATGATGAACAGAGTGGCACAATGGATCATGGATACCCCAGGTCCATAATGAATGACTTTCCTGGGATGCAAGAGAGAGACGGGGACGAGGTGGATGAGGTGGATGCTGCCACCTACAAAAATGGTAAGAGCGTCATTTGTATTCAGTGTGGTGTTTTGTAAGAAATGCAAAATGTGACACAGTTGGGTTTGTGCTGTTCTAGGAAAATAATCAACAGTGGTAGAAGCTGATTATTTTTCCATAACAGGACTTCCTGGAGTCTCGTATTTTTCATATATAATGCAATAAATTTTTCAAATGTTTTAAAGTAAAATGTATTAAAGGTCATCATGTCATTTTACGTTGCATTTAACGTCATTTTAATTAGAGTGTCCGCTTGGAACCCCTCTTGTAATTGCTGTGATTATTATTATTATTATTATTATTATTATTATTATTATTATTATTATTATGATGCCACTTTTTTACCTTATACTGTATGGCAAAAAGCCATAAGGTACTCCTCATCATCATTCACTTTCCTCTTCATCACCTATCATACTCTTCATCATCACTCCTCTTCCTCTTCATCACCAATCATACTCTTCATCATCACTCCTCTTCATCACCACTTATACTCTCCATCATCTTCCTCTTCATCACCCATCTTCATCACTCCTCTTCATCACCACTCATACTCTTCATCACCACTCCTCTTCTTCATCACCAATCATACTCTTCATCATCACTCCTCTTCCTCTTCATCACCAATCATACTCTACATCATCACTCCTCTTCATCACCACTTATACTCTCCATCATCTTCCTCTTCATCACTCCTCTTCATCACTCATCTTCATCACCACTCATACTCTTCATCATCACTCCTCTTCTTCGTCACCACTCATACTCTTCATCATCACTCCTCTTCAACACTCCTCAACACTCTTCATCACCACTCATACTCTTCATCATCTACCTCTTCATCACTACTCACACACTTCTTCATCTTATTCTTCATCACTCCTCTTCATCACCACTCATACTCTTCATCATCACTTGAACCCTGGGAATTGCTGCTTGCAGCTACATTTTTATGAAATTTATAATTATATTTAACATTATGGAACAGCTATAAAGATTCCATTCCTGTTATCACTTCCTGCCATTTTTCTTTTCTTTTTTTTTACCATATAATTTAATCTAAGAAGAAGAAAAAACAAAAACACAGTTTGTCACGTGACAGGCCAAACTAAAATATTTAAAATGTTTCTTTCCCCTGTGCTTCATTTTAACCAGGATACTTGTACTTGTACCATGAGAACCTGCAGTACGAGTACAGCTACAATCGACGGAAAGTCGTCCGCGTCATGAGGGCCAACGCGCTGCTGAACTGCTGAACGCGGAGCTCTTACAGTGTCTCAAAGCTTTTACGTTATTACTTACTTTTTAAAACAAAGTGTGATGGTTCGTTTTTATTTATGGATTTGTAACTACTGAGCCAGTTCAGTTAAAAAAAAAGCAACACGTCCGATTATTTTTGCGTGTATTTAAAGTTTGCTGAAATTATACCTAAGGGCAGGGTTTCATAAGGCAACATAACACTTACTGTTTACGGTGGAATCCCTTTAGAACAAGTATCAGGTGTTATAAAAACTCTTTTCATGCCATATACACTTACAAAAGAAGCCTAACATATTTACATGAGCCTATATAGATCCCGTACCAATTACGATGTGATTCAGGTGTAATAATACCTTGGCATCAAAAACAGTCGTTATAACAACTGACATAAACATTCATAGGTCCTATGTCATCTTCTTCTCTGCATCCCTTCCCATATCTCCAATCACCTCCATATCCTCCCTGACCACATCAATAAATCTCCTCTTTGGGGTCTTTCTCTTCTCCTCCTACCAGGCAGTTCCATCCTCAACATCCACTGCACAATGTGTCCCTCTATCATGATGTCCCGCCATTGTGTCACATGACCTACCTTCTCTGTGACATCATCACCTACTGATTCGGGGGTCTTTCCACCCTGAGACATCGCACCCACAAAGTTTCACACTGACCTTGTCTTTTGTATAAGGCTTTATAAACAGTTATGTAGGTTTCATGTAGCTTACTGGACACTACCACTTAGTAAAGTTTTTACATACAGTTTCATGAGTCAGGAACCATGTAAAATAATAAACCTGTTCTTCTAAATCTGATGTTGTTGTGACTATGACAGAGTGCTCTGTGTTGACTCACAGACAGCGAATATTTAATGCATTATTTATTAGTTATAAAGTGTAATAAATTCTAACACAAATACTTTTGTCTCTGTGTATTTTCTCTTCAGTTCTGATGGTTTTGTATTTACATGCAGTTATCTGAGAGAATCCAGACTTTAATTCCGCAGCATTTAACCTTTCAGGCATAGTGTTCACATTTGTTTTAATTTCTTCACTCGCTAAACCATCCCATATTGTTTGAAGTTCATTCATGCTATGCAAAAGTCCCAAAAAAAAATTGCAACTGAAAAATTGGTATTTTCAGTGTTTTTTTACCTCAATATACTTGTCGGAATGATTTTTTTTTTGTTCTTGTTGCCTACAATAGCATTGTTCAATACATTTTCACTTAATAATAATTAAGTAATAATAATAATAATTTCGCTTAATAATAATTAGGGTCATATATATATAATACTGTATAGTAATAATGATACAGCTGAGGACTACACTAAAGCTGTGCTCACAGACTACTGATCATGATCCCGCCCCAACCGTATTCCACTGTTACCTCGGAGGAGACTGGAGAACATTGGAGAACATCGGATGACATTGTACAATTTTGAGGAAAACACTGGGGAATATATTATAGTGAAATATTTTGGAAGTGTTGAAAAATTTGGTGTTTTTTGTGTTCGGAGTGCATGGGTACACATCGGAAGTGATCAGTGTAACATTGGTAAAAATAAATAAATAAATAGAAATTGGGGTAAAATGGGGGCAACATCAGGAGACATTCCGGTCACAGTGACATCAGTTCAGATCATAACAACATCGGCTAAAACATCAGAATCACGTCGGGTACGTAACAATCTGAGAACATCAGAACATATCAGAACAAAATCACTGGAATAACATCGAAATTACACCGGGTAACAATCTGAGAACATCAGTAGTGATGTGGAGGAAAAAGTCAGGGGTATCAGGTGCCACTGGGGGCGCTGTGTGTTTTGGACCCATGATCTGAGGAAGGCCTGTGGACGGCCTAGTCTGAAAGTGTCATATATCTGGTCCTCCATAAATCCTATGCGAATTGCTGGACTTCCCGATCACGCACTCAAATTAATTATTGATCATTAACAGCATCAACAACGACATCTCGTTTTTATTTTATAAATAATCTATTTAGATTAAACTAAGGTTTCATTTTAAACACTCATCACCAGTATATGTGATTAATAATACTGCCAGGCAGCAGGGCTGGTCAGCTGTCACAGCTTTTCCTGAATTTCTGGGTTCCAATTGGTTCCTTTCTATGAATACAGAAAGTGTAATATCTTTGGAATGAATTATCATATTTCCTTCATTTAAAGACATTTGCAGGCCTGACATGGAGAACTACCCAGTGAAGTCCTCTCTAATGAAAAGTCCTATATTTAAATTATTAATAATTATACCTATAGAAGAGCAATTGTATGGTTTACTGCTCTATTTGATTACCGGATGATTTATGCAACTATTGTATGAGCAGTTTATTTACTGAAGCGAGTGTCAGATTATTTTATTATTTCCATTCGGATCTGTTCCGAGGATTGCTCGGCGACCTTGGATGGGGAACATCATTTTCGTCTAGCTCTGGGAGCTCGACCAGGTGGTGTTAAGATAAGACCTTCCAAGGTCAAGGTGACATATGATGTCATTTCTCGGTAGGAGAGCCATAGTTAAAAGGAGGGGTCTTGATAAGCCAATCAGAATCTAGAAATTAGTCATGGGAGAGAGGCGGAAGTCTGGGGAGCTAGAGGATGGTGGACCAATCAGAGTGTTTAAGGCAGTTTTTAAGGCAGTGCAGAGCTGGTTGAGGGTGTCCGAGTTCCTGTCTTGGAACTGTTGCCTTTGTGTGGGTGATTGTATGCTACTTTTCCCCCCTAAAGGCTTAAGAAAAGATCTGAAAAATGAACTGGACATTTTTTGGAATCACATTGGGTAGCAATGTGAGAACATCAGGAAATATCGGAACAAAAATCACCTGAAACATCAGAATAACGTTGGAATAACACTGGAATAACATATCATATCTTATAAGTTATAAGAACATTTTAGCCAATATTACAGTTTGTGTATATACAGCTACAAACCCTAAAAACCAACCCTAGCTTTAATTCATGATTTTCACACTCACACTGATGACCATCTTAATTCGAAATCTTAAGACAGGAAACTACATGCCCCTGTTCTGGTTTCGTTTTGGAAAGCGCTTGAGCTGGGGGTTTTTTTCCCCTTGGGAAGTGAAATATTTATAATTTACTGTAAGTTGAATTTGCAGGTGAGACTCTACAGTGACACAACAAATCCTTATTCCCTGAAACGCCACTTAACTCGTATCCCAAACCTGACTCAGCAGCACTGTGTGTTTGGTTGAAGCACACACACACACACACACACACACACACACACACACACACACACACACACACACACACACACACATCCTTGCTGAGCCAACACACAACCACTTGATTTGCATAATTGCGTGTGAGACGTTTCTTGGAAACATGTTTCGTTTTCTCTCGACTGATGAACTCATAGACCTTACATTACTCACCAGACATTTTATACCTGAGCAGGTCTGTTTAAAAAAAAAAAAAAAGATTTAACACTAATGGGTGGAATGTGTTCTAAGATCCCTTGGCAAGATAATGAAATCTCCATGGAAATCGACGCACATCAGGTAAGAAACAAAGCATTCATTCATCCATTTTCTGAACCGCTTAATCCTAATTAGGGTCGCGGGGAGGCTCTCGCCCATCCTGGACAGCTCGACAGGCCATCGCAGGGCAGAAACACGCCTGATGGCAATCCAATGGCCTACTCTTGCGTTTGTTATTTATTTATTTACTATGTTTATTTTAGTTGTACTTGTTCATGTTTTTAACCCAGGACAAAATATCACGAGGTTTACATCAGCCAACATTCGACTCGTATGCGTCTCCATGAAAATATACTTTTGCGTAGTAACTAAAAAACATTTTGATGTGTTTAAATTGTATGCCGACGACACAGCAAGAAGGTCCTGGGTTTGAGTTCCAGGCTCGGTGAGGGTGTTTCTGTTTGGAGTTTGTATGTTTCCCCTGTGCTTGCGTGGGTTTTCCCGGGGTACTCTGGTTTCCTCCCTTAACCGAAACTATGTAGGTTAATTGGCTGTTCTGAATTGCCCCTGGGTGTTAGTGTGAGTGTAAATGGTTGGATGTGTGTTGCCCTGCGATAGTCTGGTGAACTTTTCAGGGTGTTCCCTTTGCTTGCGTGAATTTTCTCGGGGCACTCTGGTTTCCTCCCCTAACCGAAACCATGCACATTAGGTTAATTGGCTGTTCTGAATTGCCCCTGGGTGTTAGTGTGAGTGTAAATGGTTGTTTGTGTGTTGCCCCACTATGGTCTGGTGAAATTTTCAGGGTGTACCCTGCCTTCGCCCAGAGTCGGCTGAGATGGGCTCCAGCCTTCCCGCGATCCTAGTAGCAGGATTAAGCGGTTCGGCAAATCAGTAAGTGAATGAATGAATTGCAGGCATGAAAATTATATTTTGCTTAATTTGCCTTTTGGATGAAACAGTAACACTGAAGCTGCTTCCTGTGGGATTTGTGGTTATTTCTTATCGGTCTGGGTCTGGCCATTTTGACTCAGGCTTCTAAGAGGATAAATGGCACTAAAGACACTGGACATGAGATAAAGCTTAATAAGACCATGGGAATTACCCAAGAGGAAACTGGGAGTAAGAGTCAACAGCAGCAGGAGGGGAAAAAAGCAGGATCATTGTAATTTTATTTATGTCCAAGGGAAGTATTTAGTTCCACTCCGATAGTTTCCACACAAGCAGAGAGATAAAGAAAAACAAAATACAGTGTTCTAATTTCATCCTGAGCGGATGTTTCGAAAAACAGGAATCACTCCAGCAGGACGTGTTTTTATTCAATGAAGGGTTTTATTTGCTGTTTTTTATTGGGCTGGATGTGAATTTGTAATCTCTTTAAAACGATTGTGTATGACATCAGCGGTTCCGGGGAGGCTGAAGCCTATCTCAGCCGACTCGGGGCAAAGGCGGGCCCACACAAGCATGGGGAGAACATGCCAACACTACACAGAAACGCCCTCGCTGAGCCCAGGACTCGAACCCAGAACTTTCTTTCTGTGAGGCAGACGTGCGAACCACTACACCACCATGCCGCCCATGTTATTTATAATTAATTCAAGATATTTTCTCTTTTCTTTATCTAGTCATTATTTGTGTTCGGGGCAAAGGGACTTTGCATAAGACTGTAAATCTTATGTTGACATTTTGATGGGTTGTTTTTGCTTGCTGTGTACACGAGTAGGGCGCCCAAATATATATATAATATTAAAACAGTTTGATAAGATCTAATAGATGTAAACAAAAGCATACTCTTATTACTGGCAAATGTATTGGTTTAAACTGTTCTATTTAGAGAATAACTTTATAAAAATATGTTGCAATACGTTTTCTACAACAAACCACATTAAAATATACAGCACTGTTGTAATAAAAATGTTTGCATGTTATTTATGTTATAAATAGCACGACATGATGTGGGATAATTATGTTGTTTTTGATTAATTAACAACATGTATTTCTATTGTACTGTGCATTCCATAACAATAAAAATAAACACACTGATATAATGATATCATGATATCATGTTATGTGCCAAATAAACCCACAGATTGCTTTCAAGTGGCATTAAAACATTTCCTTTATGCCCCACTGTTTCTATAGCAAAACCCCACAAGGAGACCTCTCCAAGATGGCGTCCTGTTGACACCGCGTGATCTTTTTAGCATGTCTTTGCCTGCTGGTTGTTGCTTAATTCAAACGGCCTTTAGGTGTCAGCAGAGAGTCGCGTGATTCTGTTCCACACCCACGAAGAAAACGACTTCCGCTGCTCCAATTGTTTCGATTTCACTAACCGTCGTTCCTATTTTCCGTTGTTTTCCTCTTTCTCCACGGACATAGATGATCACTGACGGGCTTTCTAATACTTTTAGGTAAATATTAGACTTAAATACATCCGACCAGGTCATTTATTATCAGAAATAACGTTAGAAATCGGTGGGTTTTAGCCGGTTTAACCGTCTGACGCTGTAAATCTGACTTCATGAAATACAGAAGCTTGTGTTTTGGTTTTGTTTATTTAGATTTTTGGTTTTTCTATAGTGTATTAAACTTTCTATTTCATAGATTGTATGAATAGTAGTTAGTATTAATTCAAATAAAACATTTTTACTGATTTATTCAGGTTAATTTGCTTTCCAGAGATTTATTTTCTGCCATAATCATAATGAAACTTTTATTATATA
>JBCNYH010000013.1:4902389-4920462 GCA_039654325.1 Tandanus tandanus
ACTAAAAATCTTTTATTATATATTTGATATATATATATATATATACTAAAAATCTTTTATATATTTATGATATATATTTATACTAAAAAACTTTTATTATACATTTATGATAAGTCTTAGATTTAAAGAATCATTAAATAACAATGAGGAATACTCAGAGGGATGTGACCTTTGAATATTATTGTAAAATCAGATCAATCCTGTGAGCACAAATCCATCAATCAATAAATGTAACCCATGTACAGATGTAAGCCGTCATAAAGGATATATATATATATATATATATATATATATATATATATTACACCAGTCAAAAGTTTGGTACTGTATGTTATAGCAAATTAAAAAATGTAAAGTTTTATTTGTCACATACAGAATCATACACAGTACAACATGTAGTGAAATTCTTGTTACGACTGTCCTATATTTGAAGAAGAATAAAAAAACTATCAATATCAAAAAGAATAAAATATCAATAACTAATTGAAGGACACCAATTGTTAAAAGTCAAATCTAAACATAAAATATAAATGTAGTGACGATAAATAAAACGGTGTGTAACGTGTCGGTGCGGTATGTACACAAAGATGTCCAGTGAGTGAGGTTGTTGTGTGTGCAGAGTAGTGCAAAGTGTACAGGGAGTGCAGTTTGTGTGGGACTGTTAGAAACAATTGCTCCCTCACGAGGCTCTTTCCCCCCCCCCCAATTCTGAATTTATGCTGAAATTTATTCCACTGTACCCATAACTCTGGAATACTTCCTGCAGCCAAAGTTGTGATGAGAGTGCAGTGGATCTTGGAATTTAGGAAATCTGGAACATGGGCAACATCCGTAGGGGGGCAGTCGTAGCCTCATGGTTACAGAAGTGGCTTTGGGACCGAAGGGTAGCTGGTTCGATTCCCGAACCAGCAGGGAAAATGTGTGGCGGTGAGGGGAGTGAGCTGCACCTTCCCTTCCTCTACCTTCGTGGCTGAAGTGCCCTTGAGCAAGGCACCGAACCCCCAACTGCTCCCTGGGTGGTGCAAAGTGTGTGGCAGCCCACTGCTCCGAGTGTGTGTGTGTGTGTGTGCTCACTGTTTACGTGTTTGTGTGTGTGATCACTTTGGATGGGTTAAATGCAGAGGCAATAATTTCCCTTGTGGGATTAATACGGTATAACAAAATCCAAATTTTCTGATGTTATTCCACTGATTTAAACACAGTTAGGATAAATTAAATGCTACATGTATAGATATAGTAAACATTTATAAATAGCACTTTTTAAGTACACGTGTTCACAGAAACAAAAATAACTGAAATGATACTGGAAATACTATAGAGATTCCTGGCTGAAGATCAGCAGCCTGCTGGGGGTCCCCTCCTGAACAGGGAAAAAAGGCCACCCAGTCCAAACCTGAATTCCGCAGGCTCATTGACGTTTGTTTTGACCTGCCCCCGCAGGGACTAAGGTCCACCAATGGGGAAGTAAACGGTACTATTCGGTGTTCGGTGATTTCTGTATGGGAGCTCTGGTATAGTGACTACCCTTGTTTTTATAGATATAAATGCTAAACAAAACTTTGGACCCAAACTTATTCTCTCTCACTCACTCACTCATTTGCCAAACCGCTTTATCCTGCTAAGGTCATGGGGAGGCTGGAGCCCATCTCAGAGAACACTGGAAGAAGGCAGGGTACACCTTGAACAGCTCGCTAGACCATCACAGGGCAAAACGCACACAACCATTCACATTCACACCTATGTTCAATTCAGAACAGCCAGTTAGTCTAATGTGTTTGGACTATGGGTTCAAATCGGAGAACCCGAAGAAAACCCACGCAAGCACAGGGAGAACATGCAAACTCCACACAGAAATGCACGAGCGCAGGAATCGAATCCAGGACCTTCTTGCGGTGAGGCGAAAGTGCTGACCACTACACCAGTGTCGCTTTTTCTATCTATCTATTTACACAGACACACACACACATATATATATATATATAGTGTATGAGTGTGCATGTGTAAAATATGTGTGTGAAAAGACTTTTATATTTGGAAGGGTTCTTGTGTTGATTATAGATCAGTGGAAACAACAGCACTCATATATTTTCGATAGATGCTAATGGGTGGTCCTGGGTTCGAGTTTTGGGCTCTGGGAGGGCGTTCTTGTTCCCCCTGTGCTTGCATGGGTTTCCCCTGGGTACTGCAATTTTCTTTCACAGCCCAAAACATGCAGATTATAAAAATATAATGTCCCTAGGTGTGAGTGTGAGTGGTTGTGTGTGCGTGTGTTCCCACTGCGATGGATTGGCGAGCTCAGAGATGGCTGAGATGGGCTTCAGGCTTCACCCTAGTAGGATGAAACAGTTCTGCAAATGAATGAGTGAGAGAATGAATGGAATTCTTGAAGTCTGTAGCAGCAGAGAAGGTGTCACTGTCCGCTTCAGGAGCTGCGAGTAGGAACTTTTGATAAAGTTGAACGATGCTTAAGATGTCTGTCACATTGCTCACCCCGTCCACTTTGTTGATGGAATTCACACACGCTTGTTGGAAATGAATGCGACTGACTGCATTAGAGGTGTTTATACTGCATTAACCAGTGCACACTTTTATTTTGAGCATGTCTCAGGAAATGATCTCATTCTTTCCAGATGCCTAATGTTAATCCATCTGAATCTTCTGCTCCACCTGTGAGTGGAAGTGTCGAAGAGCCGCAGCAGCTGGACCAAGCTCCGGATCCTGGACTTCCTGAGCTGCAGAGCGGGTGGGAACTGGTGGAGGTGAAAAACACTTCAGAGCAGCTTAATACAGGTGCAGGGAAAACCTCTGGAGAAGGCGAGCTAACGTGCAACCAGTTAAGAAACAGAGATGTTATTAAAGAGATCAGCATCAGCAGCACGGCTTTCATTGGGCCGGCATGTCGACCGCAGCCTGCGTTAGAGAACGAACTGAGTGAGTTTTATAAAGAGCTCGCACAGATCGACCAGTCAGATCCGGGAGATGGGAATAATGAGAGTGTATCCCAGTCCTGCGCTCCACAAGACGGTGTAGATCGTATAGGGCATAGTGAGCATGTATCTCAGTCCCATGCTCCTCCAATCAACCCAATGGCCATAAAAGAAAGAGGGAATGACCACAGGAACTCCTACAGGCCTTATTCAGTCCCATGGCCACAAACAGACTACAGGAACACACCGCCATGGAGACCTCCACCTTATGACACGGCCTCCGGTTGGTCAAACCCCCACAGCTTAAATCAAAATCAGTGGCAGCTTCCTCCGCCAAACTTCCCCTTCTATCCTCCGCCCCAACCTGGGAACCCCGCGCACCACCCACCGTACTCTCAGCCTCAGGGACACCAGTACAGTCAATTCGCACCTGATATCCGCATCACGTCATCTCGCAGTCCTGCTTCCTATGCTCCATATCAAGATTTTGATAGATGGCAGTACGAGGAGCAGAATTACCAGGAGGGAAACCAACATGAGCACGACGACCAGACGTCTTTAGCGTTGGTTTTGATGAGGGGAGTCCCAGGCTGCGGGAAATCAACACTAGCCCAGTGAGTTTTGTTTGTGTCGGTGAACATATTAATCTTTATATCTGTTACATGATCTTAACAACAGTTCAGGATTTATTATGTAAAATTTCTGTGGTCTTTCTTCAATGTCACACTGGTTTCAGTTCGGTTTCCATGTGCCTACGGTACCCACGATGCCGTAGCATGTGTTACGTCGGGTTCTAAATCACATACTTGTGAACTTGATATTCAGTGCCTGAATGCATTCGTACTCAGAACTGCACACTTGTCACCCGCGATGATCTAGTCAGCGTCGGCGTTAGACCTATTGGAAAGTTCCTGTCTGTGTAAATGTAACGATTATCGTAATATTACTTTATTTTAGTACAATTTCCGTAAGATCTCAAATGTCGAGTGATAATAACATGAACAATATATAGCTCACGCCAAAGGTAATAACTTACTAGGACCGAGTGCACACTCGTGGACTGCACACAGACAAACACACAAACTATTTCCTGCGGAACGAAAATCGGCACATCACAGTACCTTCCGCGTTGCTCACATGAAAGCTAATAAAAAGGTTTTTTAAAGGTGATCTAAAACAGCCAGGAAGTGTTTTTGGTGGTTTGTGTGAGAATCACGGTCGAATGTTCTGATCATTATTTCTTATAAGTGCACAGTGTGATATTTGACTTGAGACAATACTACACTGATCATTTCACGTACAGTGCGAGTAAGAACATAGTGTGCAGTGTACTTCATGGAAGTGTACTAATGGAAGTACACAGATTAATACATTCTGTAAAGATAGTATCTCATGCGGCGGATGCTGACGAACGTAGCGGGTTTTGGCTTTCGTCAGGGTTCATAAAAGGTTGCTAAACAGTTCGCTAACAGTTCTTAGGATCGCAAACAGTTTTTAGGTTTTAGGGTTTAGAATTTATTTTTCTGGAAACATTTGAAAAAACGCGGGACACTAAACTTTTTGGTTCGCCAAGTAGTGAACACAATGCTGGGGAGGGTTCGCTCACTCTTTTCATACGGTTGGGTCCATCACTAGGAGTAGGGGTGGTTCAATTCCAAGATTCACCCCACATTCGCCTGGTATTTTACCATGAGTTGGCCAAAGGTCCCAAACAGCTACAAAAGAAGTGCAAATTATTCTTCTTTTTCCTTCCTCTTCTTTCCTTCTCATCTCAGCCAGACTCAAGGGCAGCAGCACGTTGGGCTTCTTCCTGACAGAAATCCATCTCCATATTCTGGAAGTCCATCTTCTATATCTGGGGAGGGTTTGCTTACCCCTTTTTTAAGGCTTGGGTGGTTCAATTTCAAGATTCCCCTGACATTCTCCTGGTGAAAAGGTCCCAAATGTTCCCAAACAGTGGCAAAAGAGGGGCAAATAATTGCTAATCTTCGCAAACCCTCATTAACATTTGCTAACAGTCGCAAACACTTCCGCAAACATTCACTCTGGATAACGACGTCTGCCAAATGCCGTAAATGTCAAGATACAAAATAATATCTGAATCTGTATCGCTGATGGTTTTGTTTTTGGCATAGTTCCAACTTCCTGTTTCTGAGTTAAGATGAACACTTTACCTTAGGAGAGCGAAGCTTTGGTGCTCCTCGTCTGTACGGTCTCCTCAAACTCCTAAAGCTTCAGCTTTCACACCGTTAGTAACGCCGTCGCGGGTGGTAAACTGGCTTCTCAATGTCTTCCCTTTGCGTCTCACCTGTAGATTTATACGTTTATCTCTGTATCTACTGCAATAACACAGAAGGCTGTACTTTTCTCAGGCAGATTTCATCCAGAGGTCCGAGTGGTCTGATCCTCAGCACAGACGATTACTTCTACCAGGACGACGGTTACTACTTCGAGCCCTCTCTCCTGGGAGCCGCACACGACTGGAATCAAAACAGAGGTACGTCCGCGCAAAACGCCTGGCGAGATCAACACGTGCGTGTGTCCACTGTATGTCTCCACGCTAATGTTTCTATAGATTTCTAACGCTGCTTTATGATTTGTTTTGTTTGATTATAGCCAAGCAAGCCATGTTGGAGAGACGTACACCAGTTATTATTGACAATACTAACATTCAGGCCTGGGAAATGAAGCCATATGTGACGGTGGTAAGTGACTTCAGTGTGAAAACAGAGCATTTTTAATTTATGTGTAATTTGTATGTGTGTGTGTGTGTGTGTGTGTGTGTGTGTGTTGTCTCTGATCGGGTTCCTTCTTTCTTTAATGGTGCTTCAGGCGTTAGAGATGGGGTATCGAGTGGAGTTTGTCGAGCCTGACTCCAGCTGGAAATGTGATCCTGTTGAGTTAGAAAAGTAAGTCTGGTCAAAGTTTATCAACATTTTCACTACATGTAGTGTTACCTCAATTCAGGATTTATTGTCATTGTTGTATAAAACGAGGTATCAGTTGAGCATCTTCATACTGGCATCAAGTTTAAAAAGTTAGAGCAGTTATAAGGTATAGAGAGAAAAAGTTATAAGATATAGTTAGTTATATGATATACAGTGGCACCTCACAAGACGAGTTTAATTGGTTCCGGGACCCAGCTCGTAGAGACGAAATGCTCGTATAGCAAGGCGAATTTTCACGTAGGAAACAATGAAAAACACATCAATGCGTTCCAGGCCTCCAAAATGCCCCCAAATATGCCTAATATAAAACATTTTATAGGCTGTTTTACTCAGATAATAATCCATGTATAACGAAAGTAAACACAAACAAAAATGTATTAATAAAGTGCATAAAAAGGAAAAATAAACCTGCACTTTACCTTGAAGATGCGATGAGTCTGGCATAAGTGACATGAGGAGCAGGAGGGGGGGGGTGTTGTTTAGGTGGGTATAGCGGGTTTAGTGCTGGCATCACTAGCATATCATAGCGTAGCATATCGATAATCTCTTTCTTCAATTCGACAGTTATTTTCTGTTTGTGTTTCTTTTTTACTACTGTCCTTCTTTCCAGTATAATATTTTAGTCGCCATGGTAACACAGTTTTCAATGTAGTAATTATCACCAAGAAGCACAAAGTGAACAATAAACTCGCAAGAGATGCTTACGCGATGAGTAACAGATGCTATTTGACCCGCCCAGCCACTGACTTCCGCAGCCACTGAGATGATGACGCAATGCCGCGTGATCACATGAACAACGAGTGATTCCCTGTTTTGCTTACTCGTGCACGGGGCATCCTCGTGTTATGAGACATCCCTCGTCTTTCAGTGCAGAAAACACTCACTGATCATTCAATAGCCTCACTGTGGGATCTTTAAGTTAATTTAACTTCATCTTTCAATGTTTGATCTTTAAGGTTTTAATATGCCTCATCAGAGCGGTTATAATCTTTCACATCAGTGAACCCACCCCCCCTAATTTTGGTCATGTCCAATTCCAATTAGTGTGCCAATTAGCTCCCATGGACTCCCGGTCACGGATGGCTGTGGCAACAACCTGGATTCGAACTTGCGATCTCCGGGTTGATAGTCGCGCACCTTGTTGATGCGCCACTCGGGAGCACTATGGCGATTTTATTAAAATTTCTACGCGGATTTGGTCGAAGAAGACACTGAAGAAGAAGATTTTGGAGATTATCCGGATCTAATTCTGAATTCATGATTTTTGTTAAAGGATTCTTTAACATTGTGGAATGGGGTGATTTTTTTGGAAGCATCATTTTACAGCAGGCCCAGCAGAGGGTGCTGTGTACTTTCTGCTTTTTAGTGTGTGCGTTTGTGCCCTGTGAGTGTTTTTGTTATGTCTCTGTGTTTATTTTTACTCTACAATTTATTGTACACTGCAGGTTTATATTTTGGTACACTGTTTACTTTACAATGCACTGTTTATTTTTGCTTATTTTTCTCTGTAATCTTTCTGTAAACTCCTTCCTTTCTGTCACCAGGAGGAATCATCATGGCGTCCCGAGGGAAAGCATAGCGAACATGCTGGATCGATTCGAGCTCCCGATCAGTGTGGACATTGTGATGAATTCCTGTGAGCCTCCGCATAAAAGAAGAGAAAATCAATCCAGACCGTACAGATACAGATGACAAATAACCAGCAAAAATATATATTTTTATAAAATTTGTTGACTTGTAAACTTTTAAAAAAAATTTTTTAAGTAATTTTTAAATTTTTTTTATTTATAATGACATTTTGAAAAGTGATTATTCTTTGGTCAGGTGTTTTAATTAAACTTGATTTGATGAGAACGGATTGATGCTAAATTACTGTGGTGAGTAAATTCAGATATCTTCAGAAAATCTCCAAAAAGACCTTTGATATTCCATTTATGGCAAAAAAAAAAAATGTAATGTCTGAGTTTATTTTCTGAATTGCAAACAACTTTTTTCCTTTTAAAAACATTTATAGAACATCTGATGCCAGATTTTTGTTTCTACATAAAGTCTGATTGTAAAGTGTAATTTTAGACAGATTTTTAATTTCTCTTTTCAGTTGAGAATTTTAAATAAATGGTGCTATAAATAAAGACATTATTATTATCTTCATTATAATATAATTATATATTCATCATCATCTACATCTGTTACTCAGTGTTTACATTGCGGCACTCATCGTAAACCCTGGTTAAGGGGTACAGGGCAACCTGAAGCTAATCCTAGCTAACGTCGGGTGAGAGGAGGGGTTACACCCTGAATAGGTCGCCAGTCTATCACAGGGCTAACACGGACACACCGACAGGCAATTTAAAGTTGCCAGTTCACGCATGTCTTTGTACTGTTGGAGGAAACTGGAGTACCTGGAAGAAACCCACACAGGCACTGAGAGAACATGCAAAAACTTCCACGTAGAGAGTGCCATAATGAGTTGCAAGATTGGAACCCAGAACCTTGTAGCTGTGGGGTGACGGTGCTGACCACTGCATCACCATGCCTCTCTTCCTCTGCTGCTTCATCATTGTAGCCATCTTCATCATCATTATTATTATTATTATTGTTATTATTCATTCATTCATTCATTTTCTAAGCCAATTAATCCTAATTAGGGTCGCAGGCAGGCTGGTGCTCATCTCAGCCGACTCTTGGCGAGGGTGGGGTACACCCTGGACAGCTCGCCAGGATATCACAGGGCCAACACACATACAACCATTCACACTCACAATAATAAAACTAGGGGTGATTTGGATCAGCCTACTGTGCATGGTTTTCGACTGTGGAAGGAAACCCGAGTACCCGGAGGAAACCCATGCAAGCACAGTGAGAACATACAAACCCTATATGATTGTTATGATGATGATGATGATTATTATTATTATAATCATCATCATTAATATTATTATTGTTATTATTATCATCGATATTATTATTATCATCATGATTATCATTATTATTATTATTATCATTATTATTATTATTGTTATTATTATCATCACTATTATTATTATTATTATCATTATGATTATCATTATTATTATTATTATTATTATCATTATTATTATTATTGTTATTATTATTATCATTACTATTATTATTATTATTATTATCATTATGATTATCATTATTATTATTATTATCATTATTATTATTATTATTGTTATTATTATCATCACTATTATTGCTATTATTATTATTATTGTTGTTATCATTATAATAATTATTATTATTGTTTTTATTATCATCATTATTATTATTATCATCGTTATTATTATTATTATTATCATCATTTTCATTATTATTTTTATTATTATTATTATCATTATCATCATTATTATTATTATTATTATTATTATCATCATCATCATTAATATTATTATCATTTTCATTATTATTATTTTTATTATTATCGTTATTATTATTTTTTTTATCATTTTTATTATTATTATTATTGTTATTATTATTATTGTTATTATTATTATTATTCTTGTTATTATTATTATTAATATTATTATTATTATTATTATTATTAGGTGTAGGTTACTTGTTTATCGTTGTTGGCAGTTTCTTTGTCTGTTTGTTTCTTAGCAAATTTATTAAAAAGCTATGAAGGGATTTTGATCGATTGTTTTGCAGGGGTGGAATATGTATGGCCCAAGTAACACCCCATTAGATTTTAGGGGTGATATGGATCATGATTCAGATCTGGTAATTTTTTCAAGGGTTCTTGACCACTGTGGGATCGGGGCAATTTTAATAAAAAAGAAAAGAATGTCTGTTTGTCTGTCTGTTTGTGAGCAATTTCCTGACAAATTCACCCAGACACCGTCGATATGTTACACCACCCTTGTCTTGAAATTGATTGGTTTTTGGAAGGTCAAGGTCACAGTGAGGTCATAAAATTCTCCCTATTCTTTACTATCTAGGGACAATGTTTGAGATGTTCATAAGAGGGCAGCACGGTGGTGGTGGTGGTGTAGTGGTCAGCACGTACACCTCGCAGCAAGAAGGTCCTGGGTTCGAGGATGTCTCTGTGTGGAGCTTGTATGTTCTCTGTGTGCTTGTCATGGGTTTCCTCAGGGGAACTCCGGTGTCCTCCGACAGTCCAAAGACATGCAGGTTAGGCTAATTGGCCGTCCCGAATCGCCGCTAGGTGTGAGTGTGAATGTGTATTGCCTCTGTGATGCACGTGCTCCGGGTGTACCGGCGTTGCCCAGAGTCGGCTGAGATAGGCCGCAGCCTCCACACCAACCATTCCCACTTACACGATAGGGGCAATTGAGAATATCCAGTTCGCCTAATGTGCATTCTTAGCCAAATTTTACGGGATAATTAGTGCACTTCCCAGCATTATCCACCTGTACCTGGTGGACACCCTGAGTGTTCATCTAGTCATTGTTGTTACTGCTGTTGTAGTGGGTGGGTTTTTCCTGGATGTCATACCCTGGTCCAGCCAGTAGATGTCGCTATTGGTCTGTTGCTGTGTCTGCGCGCGCGTTCAGTGTGGATTGGTGCAGCTGCAGGCAGGAATTGGCGCCATTTTGAAGCTCAGCGCGGAATCTCACAGCGGCAATGCGTGTGTATGAGGGAGAGACAGATACACACACACACGGCGGCGGGCTGCGGAGCTGATCAACACTCAGGTACACGGTGCCACCTGGACGATTTCACCGTGAGAGGTACATTTCTATCCGCACATCTCCGTCCCTGAGCGCTGAGGAGGTTGATTTTAAAAAATAACAAGTAACGGTTTAAACTCGTTTAATGGCGGTTTGAGAGCGCGAGCTGCTTGATACCAGTCTGTGAGGTTAGCTGTAGCATAGCTAACACTATTCACGTCCTCTATCCGCCCCTCTCTCTCGATTTAAACAGCACCTTTTTTATTATTTTAACAGTCCAGATTTTCCCTTAAAGGTGTTTCGAGTTTTTTTTCCCCTCTGCGACAGTTCTTTTTGTGCGGCTGGTGTTTGTGTGTGGTAGCTAGGCTAGGCTAGGCTAGCAAAATGTAGCTGTTTATCTAACAGGGCTAACAGGCATCTCGGCGCGTGCCGAACACGGAGCTCGTGAACGCTGCATCGACGCTGTTTATCTGTTTTTGTTGTTGTTTTTGTCATGACGGCTAGCGAATATTTCACTCCTAGGGTTGTGATCTATTTTAGTTAGCATACTGGCTAACGGGGGTCGTGCTAGCTGTATGTGGAGGTCCATTGTGGGATATATTGTGTATAATAATAATAATGTATTTTGAACTTGCTATCTGTCGTATAATCCTCCACGCACTGGCTGTGTTAGTGTTTAATTAATTAATTAATTAGTAGTTAACCATTTCTACGCCCTGTGTGTGTGTGTGTGTGTGAGAGAGAGAGAGAGAGGGGACTATCTGGGATGTTATGGGCCATCAAACCAAGTGCATGATGGTGGGTTGTTAGTATTAGGATGTTGTAATGTGACGTCATTCATAATGTCTGTCATAATTGATGGTGCTGGAAATGTCACCTCTATGCACGTGTGTATTCATTTTATATGCAGGGTGATTCCCCACCCCACAACACCCCACATCAAATGCAAGGCACTTTTAGCTGCTTTTTAAATGAATGAATGAATAATCGTCCGTTATCTACATCACTTATGTGTCTGTTAGGGCTGCAGGGGGAACCCAATGCCAATCCCAGCTGACTTCAGGTGAGCGTCGGGGTTACACCCTGAACAGGTCACCGGGTTAACACAGACTCAAACAACCTTTCACACACTCGTAGCAGATTCGAGGCACCGGTCCACGCGTGTCTGAATGATTACATGAACATAAAGAGGGAAATTGTATGCCTCGGTGGAGGTGTGCGCTCTCCGAGTGCTTCTGTTTATAGTGCTATGCGCCTCCGGTGAAGGTATTGGAATCTGTTTGGGAACCATTTCCTGAGAAAACTACGGGACGGGTTTCAGTGGGGGTGAAAAATTGATTCACGTCTGAATCGCGATTCTTATTTATTAACATTCTGAATCGATCCAAATTTTCAAGAATCGATGTTTAAAAACACGTTTTTTCGAACATTTCGCGTACCGTTTGTCCAGACACGGCCTCCGTCGTGAATTGTTCCAGTGAGTGGCGGGTCCAGAACTAGCTTTTAGCCTCGGTTTGACATGGTTCTGCTGAAGGCAAATTCTTGGGTGCACTTCGGATTTTACAATTTTCCGGGTAAGATGGAGCTTGACATGACATATGCCGTGTGCAAAATCTGCAAAATAAAAGTCAAGTATTTCGGGAACATTTCAAATCCCCGAGCCCACATCTTACACCATCACCCGGAGCTGAAAGAAACGGAGCAGCAGGTAGGACCAACTCCTGACCAACGCACACTCCATCACTTCACTAAACTCCCAACCAACTCTCAACGAGCAAAGCGGATCAGTACATCTACAGAACCAGTTGTGTAGTAATATAATTTCTTTCTTATAGAAGAATGTAGTTACTCGTGAAATTGGCACCCTTTGTTTGTAATGGTTATGAATCAAACATCGGTTTGAATCGAGAATCGATTCTGAATCGAATCGTCACCCCAAAACTCGGAATTGAATTGAATCGTGAGTTGTTGTTAGATTCACATCCCTAGATTTCAGCCAGACGTGGATATTTTTTAAATGTTAATGATCAGAATATTATTCACACACATGAAACTTAGTGAGGGAGGAGAGGCAGTGCTCAGCTCTGTTGGTAGCCCAAACCCAACCCGAACCCCTCGAGCTTGTAGAACTCAGTGTGTGGTTTCAGTAAGGTGATCGTCTTTAAAACGTGATGTATGAAAACTGTACAGAATGATGGTTCGTGTGTACAAATAACAACTGGATTATCTATAACCTTTTTTTTTTTTTACCTCTGACATATGGGAGATTTTATTGGGTCATCCTGTATTAATGGTTCATTAATCCATGTTCCTGGCTTATTCGATCATAATGTAATAAGGACCTTCATAATATGCAACTCTTGGTGTGACGATCACAATGTGTGTGTGTGTGTGTGTGTGTGTGTGTGTGTGTGTGTGTGTGTGTGTGTGTGTGTGAGTGACCCTTTTATATTATAAAAAGTGCTCAGGATATTAGAGCATTATAATGTGACTTAGGAGATTGGGAATGCATTGTCGGTAAATTTCTTTAAGTCCCCACAAAGATAGAAGTACATGATTGTGTGTGTGTGTGTGTACATGCATGGTTGTGACTTTTATATAGTTATGGGTCATTCAACCAGGTGTCTAGCCTATTCAGGGGATATAATGTGACATAAGGCATTTACTATGTGTTAGTATCTGTGTGTGTGAGAGAGAGAGAGAGAGAGAGACCCCATTTGATATGATGGGTCATAGCTCTTGGGCTTTTATGGTTATAATTTGACATAAGACATACATAATGTGGAATTGGTGCTTTTAGCATCCGTCTTTGTGTGTGTGTGTGTGTGTGTGTGTGTGAGATTATTTTATATAGTTATGGGTCATCGACTCAAGCGCCTTGGCTATTAGAGCATTATAACATGACACAAATCATTCATATTGTTTTTTGGAAACTGTCACCTATATGTGTGAGAGAGACACTATTTTATATAGTTACAGGCCACTGAACGAAGTGCTTGAGCTATTAGAGTTACAATAGGACATGCAATGGTGTTCGTATCACTGTGAGAGAGAAAGAAACACTTTAGATTTTGGGTCATATAATGGTTTATATTATGGGTCATCATAAGGGCTTAAGTGCTATGAGTGTTACAATGCGTCAGAATGCATTCATAAACGTGTATCTGGTGGCATTAGAATCTTGTGTGTGAGTGAGAGAGACTATTTGGAATGTTAATGAATGCTTGACCTTATAGATCATTATAATGCCACATAAGACGTACATAATTTGTGTGTGTGGTGCCATAGCGGTGTATTGGTTAGCATGTCCACCTCACAACAAGAAGGTCCTGGGTTCGATTCCCAGACTCGGGTGTTCCTGTGTGGAGTTTGCATTTTCTTGCTGCGCTTGTGCGGGTTTCCTCCAGGTACTCCAGTTTCCTCCCACAGTCCAAAAACATGCACGGTAGGCGAATTGGCTGTTTGAAATCGTCCCTCGGTGAGAGTGTGAGCGTGAATGGTTGTATGTAGAGTTTTCATGTTTGCCTGCATGGGTTTTCTCCAGCTATGCCAGTTTCTTTCCACAGTCCAAAGAGATGCACAGTTGATTCGCTGTTCCAAATTGCCCCCAGGTGTGAGTGTCAGCGGTTGTGTGTACGCTGGCCCCTGTGCTGGATTGGCGAGTTGTTCAGGGTGTACCCCACCTTCCGCCTGAGTCGGCTGCGATAGGCTCCAGCCTCCCCGCCGCCCTAAGGATTATGTAGTCCGGTGAATCGATGAATATCATGGCCCATCAAATCATGTGTTTGGGCTATAAAAGAATTATAATGCGGCATGAGGACTTCATAGTGTGTAAATAGTGAAGGATTTTAAACATGCCATACATGTTCCTAAGGGTTAAAATGATTAGCTTCTTAATTAGTTGGGTGTTTATCCTTGTGGTGTTTTTGGTTGGTTCTGGTGACATGTTTGGCGTTCGATATGTGTGAAGAAAATGACCTTTTTCGCTATTCGTGCACGCCATCTCTGCAATTAAACATTTGCATCCAGACAGTGGTGAAATGTGGGCGTGTCCACATTTGTTGAGAGCAGGCTGTGATTAATTAATGATTAATCATCTGTAGGAAATAAAATCTGGTAATGGCGTGGTTGAGGATTTGTGTAAATGAAGTAACGCTCTATGTTTGAGCATGCCGTTATTTATGTAGTCTCCAGATGGTATTAATAGATGGAAATAGCGTCCCCCACTTTATATGCGATACTCTGGGTTTTTTATTTCCTTCCTGATTGGCCATGTCGGTGTTTTTCTCCGTCCTCCTCTGAGGAAATTACAGGCTGAATTACCTCCTGGTTTTTCTCCAAACCCAGCGGTGGTTTGATTCGGAGTCCAGACACATGTCCCTGATTTTCTGTACAGATTTTGCCTTGCGCTTGGGGGGGGGGTGATGTTTACCTTCTGCTACTTGTGTAGTTAATCTCGTAACGCACGCGTCAGCAACCCCCAGATATTAAACACTTCCCGAGACGCAAACCGAAAGATTGGCAGCTTCTCGTATACTTTGATGATTATTTTGTTGTGCTTCCAAATTGTCGGTTCTCGCCAAATTGAATAAGATACAAGCCAGCGTCTCTTCTTTACTTCATCACATGTCTGGCTGCTTAGACGCCGAAACGTGATCATGTAACCACGTAAGGCAAAACATCCAGGTCTGTAGAAAATACAAGGGAAAAGCGAGGGATTCACTCTTCCTGTGGAATTTTATTACTGTGCAGATATGAGGGTTTTATCACCGAGCAGAGGAGCTCGGGTTACTCTTCTTATGGGTTTCCTCCATATTCCATCCAAAAGTGTGTCCACTTAACATTTATTCATTCATTTTCTGAACCGCTCAATCCAAATTTGGGTCGCGGAGAGGCTGGCGCCCATCTCAGGCGGCTCTGGGCGAGGGCAAAGTACACCCTGGACAGCTCGCCAGGCCATCACAGGGCCCAATTAACATCTATCAATCAAAAGTACTTCTACCTTATCACCTTTATCCCCCACTGAAATACCCAGTTTCTGGTCGGTGTGGTTTCTTTCACAATGACTCTGCCCCATTCTGGCACCGAACAGTTCACCGAGCATGAAAAGGATAAATGATGTATAGTTGGAACATTAATTACAGCCGGAATCAGTTTAACAGCTTTTGAAGTGCCGTCTTAGCTGGCTCTCCCCACCGCCTGATCTGTTCATGAATCTTCTGATCTTCTTCACTTCGATACTTGTAAGATCAGTGCCAAGTGGCGGTGTTTTTCTGGCGGTCGAGGAATACGTTTTTCAGCCGTAGGTACTTTGTAAACGGCTGGCGTTCCTGCACTGACAATATTCCAGGAATATCTCCGCACCAAGGGTTTCAAGAAAACCTTCAGGCTGTATGTGCAGAATTTTTCTTATACCTATCACAGGATAATCTCTACCTATCATTTCTTCGTCTGTCCGTCTGACCTATGGGTATCAAACAGGCATAAATAAGCAAACCTTTTACCCAGCGTCCACAAAAAATGGATTTGTTCTGTCTGCCAATGAATGGCTGAGAAAATTGCCATCCGAAGTATTTTTCATCCAGCCATAGATCTGCATAAGATGTGATGTCATTAAAATCAGTGTAATTGTGAAGTACCTATCGATTGACCTTTCTAAAGGGAGTTATATGCTTAGCTTGACGCCGTGTTGCCGGTGCTCTGTCAGACAAACCGAAACATAAAGCAAGTTCACGAAGACAAAAACAGGCTGAGAGTCAGGTGATCGCCAAGAGCACAGCACGGGCTGGAAAAACTAGAGAACAAGGCAAGAAGAGCAAACAGCACAACAACTAAGGACTGGAAAATGTCAGGCGAAGAACGCTACAGTCTACCTGATGGTGGAAATGACCATCCTTATATACCATATCAGTAATGAGTAGAACACTTACATCGGTGTGAGTGATCAGAATGTACGGTAACCTTGAGCGAGGAGGCTGTCGGGAATGTGGTCTCTTGTGATGGATCATAAGTAATCGAGTTGGGATGTGAAGTCAGTGAGATGTGCCGTGAATAGCATTGCTAGCAGAGAACTGTCGAGTTGATTTATAGTGAAGTATGTCAGTGTTGACTCACCTCATTATTTTATTCACCATCATAGCTTTTTACTCATATTTGACAAATAGAGAGTGCTAAATTTACACCCTGATTTTTATAGATGAAATAAAGAAATTTTGAAAATATGTATGCGATGCCTGTCTGACCCTCTGCTCTGACATGTCGCGCCTTATCCTGAATGTAAATAACATATTTTTGGTTAAAGTACCGTATTTTCCGCACTATAAGGCGCACCTAAGAGCCTTAAATTTTCTCAAAAATCGGCCTTATGATAATCAGGTGCGCCTTATGTGTGCACTGAGTTGCAAAATCTGTAAAAATGTTGTTGTGCGACTTTGGTAAGCGCTCCGCTTGATTGACTGTCGGACCATTTCCCGCTGACACAGGGACGTAATACGTACACTACGTACGCTGGCAGCGATAAACCAATCAGAGAACATTACGTAATACGTACAGTACGTACGCTTACCTCCGCCACACCTCCGGTAGGTATACTACCGGTATGCTGCAAAACAACATTTTTTGTCTAAGGACCCCCGAAAATGGCACCAGTGAAGAGACATGCTTACGAGGCACAATTCAAACTACAGAGAGATCGGATGGTTTTTTCCACGCATCACCGTTTCTGTTGATCTGCGACTCCATGCGCGCCCATCTCACCACTACTGTGAAAAACCAAGTGAAGCAAATGAATTCGGAGCTTCATCCATCATTCCGGGAGGATTGATTATTGCTGAACAGCCACCTGGCAACAAGACCGACTCCGACAATGATGAGAGGAAACCCGGCATGTTTGATGGCGAAATTGCCCAGCTGTTCAATTCAGACACAGAAGATGAGGACTTTGACGGATTTGTGGGAGAAGATTGATTAAAAAATAATGTATTGTTAAATAGTAGAATAAAGTTCAACTAAACTCACTGTTTTGCTTCCGTTACCTTTTTTTTGTAGACCGTATGTATTAGCATGCGCCTTATAATACGGTGCACCTTATGTATGGGTTAAGTACAGAAATAGACCCCGTAATTGAGACTGCGCCTTATAATCCGGTGCGCCTCATAATTTTTTGTTTTTGCAATTCTTTCACCGGTCATTGATTATATCATCGATTGTGAAGTTGCAAGAACTGAATTTGTTAATGAAAAAGGTTCAACAAATCAAGTTAAGCGGAGCTGGAGCGATGGAAATGGGTTCCGTCTATCTGTACAACTTGTTAGTGCGATAACTTTGGAAGGAAATGACCAAGGATTGATCTTGGATTAACAAATTTGGTTTATAGGTCTCCCTTGGGCGAATATAGAGGAATTGTATTTGAGTGACTTTGACCTTGATACGAGGTAATTTTTTATATATATATATATATATATATATATATATATATATATATATATATATACCGGCCTTCTTATATGGTGCTGTCGGTGGGAGTGTATGCATTTTTGTGTGC
>JBCNYH010000013.1:4949899-4967097 GCA_039654325.1 Tandanus tandanus
ACATAGCTTTGTGATACCTATATACTGGAGGTGACCTTAAACCATGATGTTTCACTTTCATACATGACTGGCTCTTCTGTGAAATCTGGGTCCAGCAATTTTCTAGATGGTCAGTAACAAAATTGGTGGCAGAGCAATATGATATTGTTTTAATAATTCATCTCAAATATCATTTTTCTCTCCATGTTTCTGCTAATAACAGTTCCCATGTGTTCGAACCTTGGTAAGCTACGTCATGGTGTTCTAGCTGTGTCTTGTACAGGACATGTGTGGTGTATGGTGCATTGCCAGCTATGAGTCCTAATGGAGCTTTTGAGGGAGTCATCAGGAGGCGAACTACAACTTTCGTGCAGCCAGTTGTTTTGTGGATAGTTTTTCTTGCATGACCGAGCTTACCTATGCCTACCAAGGGTGTCTGAAACTTCTTACTACTGCTGCAAGTTATTTTCATTTGCTTTTAGGAGATCTTGAGGGTTCCTACAGTTTTAGCAAAAAAGATTTTATAAATTGCCTGAAAGCTGTATATACCTGTATATGTAAAAAGTATAAATAAATGTACAATTTCCTGTTCCTTTCACAAAACAATCTGTACACTTGTAGGATTAATGTAAGGCAGAGTTGATGAAAATCGGTTAATCAGAAGTGAAGTTATCAGTTGTTGTCAATATCAGGCTCTCATGTGACCAAAACTTTTGTCGATAACTGTAGGTATTGTAATATCATATCACCTGGTCCCCGGTGATTTTCTGTCCCTCATCACATTGATTCTGTTGTGTGGTCCTGTAAGGCCTATTGTATATGGTGGTCTGTAATCCGTTGAATAATGATGTGTACGCTCTATCTTATAATGCTGTCTGTTGTATAATAGCATGTATCTTCTATTGTGTAGTCGGATGTGTCATGCATTGTATGGTGCTATCAATAGCCTGTTGTATTGTGCTGTCTGATGAAGCGTGCGGTCTATTGTCTGACCGTTCAGTGTAAATGTTCACTACATTTCTCATTCAACACACATCTCATCTTTAATGAGGAAGCACAGAGACTTGTACTCGGACCATCTTAGAGCATATAAAATGTGTTGGAGCAAATCTTTCTAAGCTTTACATCGTGTGTCCTTACTGAGAAGTACTCCCAGTGTTTTTATGACCTTCACCGAGTCCTCATCCGAGCATCAGATCTTACCAGACTTTATTAGAGGCCCTCGTAATGAGAGGAGTGCTCAGTAATAAAGTCCTGCCTGCTGTAGACATCAGAGGAAGCAGTTAATATCATGCTGACTGAGCCTGTCTTCGGTTACAGCCTCTGCATAAAAGTCTGGACACAGAGAACATGGAGCAGCTGATAACGCCTCTTACCACGCTGGGTCACTTGGCTTTGCTGGCACCTGAGCAGTTCGCCGGGCCGCTGAAATCACTCGTGGCCAACTTCATTGTGAAAGATCTTCTAATGAACGACAGGGTGAGTGGTAGCTTTTTAGAAAATACTAATCTCTGATCAGCCTGTATGAGCACTCTTACTGACAAGTTGCCGGGTCTTTAAAAGAAGGAAGAGGGTTGTGGGTTTTTTTAGTAAATGATCCATTCTGGTCTTAAACATTGTCTATTATTAAACCATATAAGAATCACTAGATAACAGAACGCCTGTGATTAGCCTTATACGCTAACAGTAATGTGCGTTACTGTAATAAGTACCGCTGAATCAGCTGGTTTGCTTATAGGAGAATTTTGTTATTTGCACAGAAAACTTCTAACCTACTCTCTTTAAACCTGTATCTCACAGAGCTGCAAATGCTGATGAATGTAGCAAATTTTGGATTTGCCCACTTTTCTGACGACTAGTGAAATCAGGGTTCCTCTGTCATTTTGCAACGTTTAGCGACAATTAGCACAATTTGCGCGCAAGTGTTTGGGAAAGACAGTTGGCAAACATAACTAGCAAAGGTTAGTGACAGTGTTTGTAGCGATTAGCCACTGTTTGGGACCTTTTGCCAACTCCTGGTAAAACACCATGTGAATGTCAGGTGAATCTTGGACTTGAACCACTCAACCCTGTAAAAGAAAAAAAAGCATGAGTGGATCTTGAATCTCGGAATTGAACCACCCGTACCTCTATTGATGGACTCAACCCTGTAAAAAAAAAAAGAGAACAAACCCTCCCCAGCAATGTGTTCACTACTTGGTGAACCAAAAAGTACTTTAGAGATCTGTTTTGTAAACGTTTGCAACTGTTTCTGGAAAAATTATTTCTAAACCCTAAGAACTCTTAGCAAACTGTTTAGCAACCTTTTACGAACCCTGATGAAACCCAAAATCCGCTATGTTCATCAGCATTCGCCGCTCCGTGAGATGCTAGCTTTATGGAGTGATCGATAGGCCAGGCTTTGTTTCTATGCAGTGAGTTTAATGCTTGTAATATATATTTATATTTCTAAAGCATAAAGAATGCCTATTTGAGCTAAAGGCAAATTACACAATAAATATTAAACCAACCAAACAAACAGCCTTTATGTAAAAGAATACATGGAATTTATATAAATATGGAAATTATTAGCTCACTAAGGAGTAAAAGAAATGTTTTTGTGACCCTCGAGTGAAAAGTGCAGTAGGATGGATTATTTTCTGCAGGGCTGAATGTGACATTACATTAACGCTCTACATTCCTGTTTAGATTTATGCTTGTTTGGTTGTTTAGTTATGTTTCTGTGCCGGTAAAAACCAGGAGCAGAGGAATTTTGTTTTCAGGTTGTCTGCCTGTTCCTCCAGGCTTTTTTTTTTTTCTTTCTCTGAGCGTGATATCTTTGGAACGCTTTGAGGGATTTTCTTTAGACTTTGCACAAATGCCCACATTGACTCAAGGTTGGACTGATTAGATATCAAAGGTTAAGGGTGAAGGGCAGTGGCAAGTCTCTCACGGGCCATTCTTGTGAGCTCGATATCTCAAACGCTTTGAGGGATCTTCTTCAAACTTTGCACCAGTGCTCACATCAGTTGGAGGTCAAAGTAATTGCGGCCTTTCCGGGCGGAGACATGTAACCACCAGGCAGTAGTTCTAGTTTTATTTTGTTGCAATAGTTATTGACAGCAAAAATATCATCTCAATCACAGTATAAAGATATGAGAGTGTGTGATGTGTGTCCTGATCTTACTGTAAACTAGGCAACATGTACATATCAATGATAATGAATGAAGACCGCCAAGACGTGCAGAGACATTGAGCATGTTGAAAGGGCAACCAGCTGAGGCTAGAAACTCACGTCTGTTTTTCTATCGAATTCTTTATTTTATTTATTGAAGCTGTTGCTGCTTTAAAAGCGAAACAAGTCTACCTCCGACTTTCCACAGCTTCAACAAAATTCCGACAGTGTGATGCTCATGATTTTGACAATTTCACCATTGCAAAGTCATGGAAATATTCATACCTGCCGGAATGGAAGAATATACGAGCGCTCTTGCGCGTGTACCGCAAAAGCCGTGTGTTGGTTGTCTGCCTCGACTCCGCTACGCTACACAGATACTTCACTGGATACAATCAGGGGGAGAAAATGCCCGATTTCGAATGAAGACAGGAATCCAACTCGATCTGTGTTTTTATTTTTTTTATTTTATTTATTTTTTTGTGTATATTAAGAACATTTCGTACCGATGCACGGCTTATTTTGAGTTTTCCTGCTGGAACCGCAAGATTGGAAGAGGACAGAGGAAAGAGAGCATCAGTTGTACCACGGAAGATTGCTCATCCTTACAGATGGGCGGTCTTAATGAGCATTTTACAGAACAGGAATTTTTTATTAAATATCCTGCTGACAGTTTTATTATTAAGGCTGTGTGTGTGTGTGTGTGTGTGTGTGTGTGTGTGAAATGATATAGTGTGTTGCCTGTAGTATTACAGATGCCTGATCAGTATTCAATCCAATATCAGTATTGCCCAGACCTGCTTTGCTACAGCTTTTGTTGGATTTAAAAATTTCAGTGTCCTCAAAACCCTCTTTAAAACTGTTAAGTTGAAGGCCGCAAGGATGGAAAAAACCCTGACCTGAGAAGTCGGTGATGAATCTCTTTACTCTGCATGTTGGCACATAGACCCTGATGCTGAGTGCCAGGTCTTTATCTGAGTGTTTTTTTTTCCTCTTTAATCTCTGTCTCAAAGATTCCTGGCAAGAAAACGACCAAACTCTGGGTTCCAGATGATGAAGTTTCTCCTGAGACACTGGCGAAGGTAGGCTACAGTCGCACCTTATTTATAAAATGTTCAATGCACATCATATACCGTTACCTCACACAATATGATGAATGCTTCTAAATCTGTCGGCAAGTGCTGTATAATTTATAAGAGCCCCCATTCCCAAAAAAAAAAAAAAAAAGCTGCGCGGTACCCCCAGATGAAGATTACTCATATTTATTTTTGTCACAGCGTGAGCTCGAGACACAGTGATTGCCCGAGACATGGTTATTATCTCCCACCCGTTGTACCAGCGCCAGAGCGTATTGTTTTCCTGACATTGATGAATCGCTGTTTTCTTTCCCCCAGCTCTAAGTAAATATCTCTGGCTTTATCAGAGGTGTCTGTTCTGTTCAATCTTCTTTTCAGATTCAGGGCATTAAGCTGATGGTGAGGTGGCTGCTCGGGGTGAAGAATAACCAGAGCAAGTCGGGTAACTCCACGCTGAGGATGCTGACTGCCATACTGAACAGCGATGGAGATCTGACCGAGCAGGGCAAGATGGGGTGAGCGCATCGCGAAGGGATGGTACTGCGGCCGAATAAATAAATACTTCATGCTTGAGAAATGGAAAAGTAGCAAAGGGCTGTTGTGACTTTCTTTTTTACTGATTTTATCGGGTTGGATATAAATGGATATATTCAGATAGGTTAATTTAAAAAGCTAGCATGAAGAAAGGATGCTCAGATCACCATAGGTGAATCATAGACACAGCTGTGAGGTTAATAAGCCAACCAGTGTCTGACTAATACTCTTTCCTTCATTAAAAAAGATTTGCACTGGTCTCTGAGTAAGGCTTAATGATTTATAAAGTAATATAATGACGTTTTAATCCTAGAAAGCACATTTTTCTCTTTAATTAATTTTATCCCGTTTGTGTTCAGGAAGCCAGACATGTCACGTCTGCGGTTGGCGGCGGGCTGCGCTGTGCTCCGTCTGGCTCAGGAGCCTTGCTACCATGAGATTATCACCCTGGAGCAGTACCAGCTTTGTGCTCTGGTCATAAACGTAAGATTTAAACACCATCAGACTTTTCTTTCTTTTTTTTTCCCCCCTTTTCTTTTTATACCCCCTTTATTACACGACTGGAGCACTTCAGTCACCATTAAAAGCCTGCAATGTCTGTTTTAACGATGAGAAACGGAGCTCTGTACTATCTCACAGAGCCATATGGGGGGTGTTTTCGATCAATCGATTTGAGCAGAGGCTCACAGTGTCCTCCATGTCCTCACATTCAGTCATGTCAGTGCTTGCCTCATTCATTTCTTCATTCGTTCACTCACTCATGCATTATCAGTCATTGCGCCGTCTCTGTCCTCAGGACGAGTGTTACCAGGTGCGTCAGGCTTTCGCTCAGAAGCTACACAAGGGCCTGTGTCGGCTGCGGCTGCCGCTGGAGTACCTGGCCGTGTTCGCTCTGTGCGCCAAAGACCCGGTGAAGGAGCGCAGGGCTCACGCTCGCCAGTGCCTGGTCAAAAACATCAACCTGCGCAGGGAGTACATCAAGCAGCACGCCGCAGTCAGTGGTGAGGTCATGTACACACACTTAGTCTCTTTTAGTTCTGGATGATTCGGGGCTCGTCCCAGGTCTATATGAGCTCATCTCTAACTCATTTTATAACTCCATGATTAAACAATTTTTTTAACAAACATTTTTAACAAATTTTAAAAAACCCTGCATGTTATACTGTAACCCTGGTACTTCATGACATCATTCTGCACAACCAAAATGGAATCCATAAGCCACATGTACAGGACTTTTTTTACTTAAAAAAATTATGCTTTTCATAGTACTTGTCAGAGATTTGAAAAAATAATAATAATTGAAGTTTTTCATGACAATCGATGCTGCCAGTCCACATCTTTTGCAAACTGCTCTGCGTGTGTATTCTTGGGCAGCCTTACACTCTCGGAGGGAAAGCGATATCCCCTACTTTGTACGAATGAGCTCACAGACACCCATGATTGGCTGGTGATTGCTGTGAGTGACAGGAAGGTGAGCGAATGCCATCCCTCCCTCCTGTGAAAACTTTTCAAATCAGCTCCCATTGGACTCCCGGTCGCAGGTGGCTGCGGCGGCATCAACCTGGATTCCAACCCAGTGTTCTCCAGGTTGATAGTCGGGCACTCAGTGCGCCACTCAGGAGCCGATGACACTGCCTTTTTAAAAAAACAGCTTGCATCAGCGTAGTGCCAACATTGTTTTAATACACTTTGTTTGGGTTCAGTTTAATTATAGCGCCAAACGCCCTGCATGCGGAGCACCGTACTTAAGAGGAATTAGTATAGCATCGATCAGATTTTTTTTGGTGTGGCGAACATTGTGTCTGTCCATCTATGTACTCGTTGGAAAACCCTGTGGTGATAGTTCGCATGCCAGTATATAACTGGTAATGGGAATGAATGAGGGGGGGGAACTTCTGCCACGTTTTCCCCTCCAAACTGGGGTTTTTTTAAAGGCAGAAAGGAAAACCCCCTTTTTTTTTTTTTTTTTTTTTTTTTTTCTTTACAGCATAAACAGAATTCTATGAGCCATATGCACTAGGTATCTTCGTGTTTGTTTGTTTTTTTAGATGGAAAAATAAAGTATTACTGCCACACAATGCACTACTCATTTGAATAGAAAGGCTTTTAACCCAATCACACTGAGGAAGCCATGAGATTTCTGGTGCGTATAACGTGCTTACGGAAGTGAATCTATCCAGCAGAATGGCATCTCGTTCTATCAATAGCGTCACACTTTCAGACAATATCAAAACTTTCATAACGTGATGGTTACATGACATTACGTCGAACATTGAATTCCTGTCAGGAAAAGTTTTTTTTTTTTCTGAACAGTGCTTAGATCTTTATATAATATGATTAAAGATTTAAACAATAGATTTTGTCCTAAAGCAGTGTGAAAACCCAAACATATGGTTTTTAGTGTGAAAGGAAAACTGATCTTTTTGGCTCCAAATTTTAAAAACGCTATAACTGCCAACCACAAGAAGGGTGATTTAATGTAACCCTACAGGGCAAACATCTGTGTCAAAATAAACCACTTGTTTTTACTGTTAACAGGGTGGTGTGTTATGAGTGTCTGACTGCATGGAAAGATCCCTGCAGAGATGCACCTGTGTGTGTTTACCTCAGTAACTGTAAAGATGATAACTGTTTCTACACTCATTCTGTTGTGCGGTTGTTTTCCCTGTAGGGTTACAGTGTGTAGCCATTTTACAACTCCATGCTAGACCGATTATTATCCATCAGGCTGTCGGGGTATTATCATGGCTTGTGTCTGCATTCAGGCTGTTTTTCAAGAACTGCTAAAGAAATCACCCTGACATTTTGTGTGTAGGTGTGCATCAAGGATCAGTTTGACCCTTGACCTCGTCACAGTGACCTTGACTTTTGAAATAGTGTCCGGGATATTTCTCAAGACTTGCTCAGCGGATCATTCTGGAATTTTGCACCCAGTTTTCGTAGGGTGTGTAGGTGTGCAAAGGTTTGCCACTTTCCTGGCTTGACCATTGACCTTGTCACAGTGACCTTGACCTTGTAAATTTTGTACAGGATATTTCTCAGTAACTGCAGGGTGGATCATTGTGAAGTTTTGCATGCACGTTCCCCATGTTCCTATTTAATCATTTAAAGCTGAGGATTCGCTTGTATGTTAGAACCTGGTGAAAATCTCGAACAGAGGGCGTCACAGTAATTATTTGTTTGGTTAATAATAAGTAACACACAAAACGCTTGCAATCATGCTGTTACGGGAAAGTACTCCACACCGGGAGGTGTAATGCTTCCTGATAGGGAGTGACGCGGAGTCTCTGTTGTGACACTAAAAGGTTTGTTTTAACAGCACATAACAGCACATCCTACAGTCTTTTATTTCTTTATACTACAGTATTACATTTTTCAGTTTATTCATGAGCAACATATTGTGCTTTATAACCATTTACGGTTACATTTAATCTTGTGGAACGTTCGTGAATGTTATTTCTTATGCCATGACAGCCACAACCTTACCAGCGTCTTCATAAAGTGTTAGTGCTGGAGACTCGTTCCATTAAAATATCCAGTGTATATTTTGTTGTTGTTGTTCTTTTATCTTTGTTATATTGTTTATCTCTGTAAATGAGGTGTTGCCATAGAAACGCTGAAGTGACGTCACAGCTGCAGTTCAAGAAAGATAACAAATAAGCTTTTTGATGTGAATTCAGCAGTCCTCTGGTGTATTATGGTTTTAATAGCTGTATTATTACGTGAACGTGTTGTGTATAGACTTATCCAGGGAGGTCTGTGTTTAAAGGATGGAATCAGTGAGCCGAATGACTTTGGTACGTCTTTCTGATCAGATTAATTTCTTGGCAGATGTTTTGGCCTTTTATTTTGTGCCGCTAAATTAATTCGGATTTATTAGTTAGTCATCGTGGAACGCAGACGGATGGTACGCCACACACCTCTTTTTTTCATATCAGTCTTCTGGTGTGAGTGTGAAAAGCCCCATCTGTGGAAAGAAAAGTCTGCCTGATTGATTGTATGTTCATGTATAAAATAATAAGACTGAGCGTTTGTCTCTTGTAGAAAAGCTGATCTCCCTCCTACCAGAATATGTGGTGCCGTACGCCATCCACCTGCTGTCTCACGACCCGGACTACGTCAAAGTACAAGACATAGAGCAGCTCAAAGACATCAAGGAGTGAGTCGCACTCTCAGTGTGTGAGAGAGATGGGCTTTTACGGCTTTCGATGGGCTTTAAAATGAAGAAAAGCCAGAGAGATTGATTTTATGAGTGCTCTGCGAGTTTATTATTGGGAAAAATGACTTCTCTCTGCTCTTTTCATCTTCAGGGCTTTATGGTTTATATTGGAGATCCTAATGTCCAAGAATGAGAACAACAGTCACGCGTTTATCAGAAAAATGGTGGAGAACATCAAACAGACAAAAGATGGCCAGTGTCCAGATGATCCGAAGATAAACGAGGTGAAAATCTAAGCCTGTTACTCCTCATTATTATTGTTATTATTATTATATTATTATTGTTGTTATCTATCTAAAATCTTTTGTGCCCCAATTAGTTCTGATTAATAACCAGGTAATTAATCCTGCTTTTGGGTCATGATGCGTTGCCTGTTAACGGCTTAAACATTCTCCAATAATTCATGAAATCTCATTTTATCACTATCTTGTTAGAAATTGTACACGGTTTGTGACGTAGCCATGAACATCGTCATCTCCAAGAGCACCACGTACAGCCTGGAGTCACCAAAAGACCCCGTACTGCCTGCACGCTACTTTACTCAACCTGACAAGGTGAGACCGTCAACAATTAACCCAACACTTTGGTTCAAAATATTTATAACGCAGTATTAATGATGCTTGATTCTGATTGGTCAGAATATGAAGGAATAATTGTGTCTTAAATTAATAAGCGGATATTGAAAGTAATAGGAATGCAGTTTAGCTTTTCACAAGTGATAATGGGCACTAACTTGTTTTGAAAACGCTCTACGTTAAATCATCAACTGTTTTTCAATTTCAAAACATTCTGACGTTTATAGAATTAACAAATTATTATTAGTGTTTGTAGATTGCTGTGGTTTCTCTTATTTGCTGTTCTACAAAGTGTTTACACCCCCGTTTTTTGTTTATTTTACAGAATTTCAGCAACACAAAAAATTATCTTCCTTCTGAGATGAAGTCTTTCTTTACCCCTGGCAAGGTACAGCTTTTATTACCTCCACCAACAGGGATGTTACGAGATCGTTTGTGTGTGTGTCTGTGACCACAACAGCTCAAAAACTAATGGACAGATTTCCACAGATTTTTGTCAGCTGTTTTTTCTCCTGGCGCATTCTGGGTGATAGAGCAAGGAGACGGCTATTGCAAAGTGGTTTTAAAAAAAAAAATCTTTAAAACCATCCTGGATCTGGACCACGGCCAAAATTTAATCAGTTCTTGGCTCAAGACCAACATTGGGTTAAAATTTGTGGAAATCTGTCCATTAGTTTTTGTGCTATTGTGGTAATTGTTGAGCTAATTGCGGATAAGGTCACGGGGTGCAACGTAATGCTACATTATCTTCCACTTTAAACCATGCAATGAAGAGATTGCACTATCTTGGTGGAGGTCTGCACTCTGAGCACAGTTCAAGTTTATTAAAATTGGTGTGTGTGTGCTTGACATTTAAAAAAACTTGAACTAGGCCAGACAGGAAGCTGAATTTAGGGATGTGTTTATTGATCGTTCAGTCGGTTCGATTGCTTGTTTACAATGAAGTCAGAAAAACCCACAAACGTTTCTGACTAAAAGAAATTTAATTCACGACAAAAAGTAATCAGCAATAATTCATTATAAGCAATAAATGTTTAATATATTATTACAGGCAAAGAGAGAGGGGTTGGGGAGAAGAAAAGGAAAATAACAGGAAGGGGAACTTAAAAAAAAAAAAAAAAAACCCAGAAGTTAGAAAATATTGTGCATGTGCACATCAAGTCATTAACAAAACACAGACAGCAAAACAAGAATGAATGTAAAAAAAAAAATGAGTAAAACAAGGAAATATACAGAGTAGGAAACAGTTACAATGGAGAGATGAGTGTATGATTCGACAGCTGTGTACAATATCCTCTGTATAAGCTAATACACTCAGTGTCCACTTTATTAGGAACAGTTATGGGCTGCGTCTGCATACTTCGAATGTTCCACTGTAAAATCGGTTAAGTATGTACTATCAGCTCTCTTCCCTTAAGCACAACTCCAGCATACTATGCGGCCATCTTACCTGTCCTTTGTTGAATGAGCCTTACCTTAGCACAGGTAGCACTTAGCACTAGCTGGTCATTAAATTAAATAATGCATAAGATCTGCATTTGTCTTCGCATCCGGGGTGATTCTTTGGATGGTCAGAGGCTCCATCTGAATTTTTGTGATACCATGTAATGAGGGTAGCGTGCTACCTTTGCAAACTATTTTCTTTCTACTGCTATTAAGGCGTAATATATCCTTTCCTGAAGTTATAGGTGTTTGCCTGTACATGACCGTCACACACTCATGATCTTGTTTTTCACAACAAACTCTTTTGAAAAGCTCCAATAAGCCCATGTGGTACCAGCAACCCTGCTGTGATTAAATCCATTATCTGAGATCGCACTTTCTTTATTCTTTATGTGTAATGTTAGCATTAATTACTGTTCTTGGCCTGCATGCGCATGATTTTTGTGCCGTGATCAAATAATTGTCTGATTTAGATTGTGTGAATGAATGGACAGGTGTTCCTATTAAAGTGGACAATGAGTGAATTTTAGTTCTGGTGTTAAATTTCCAGACTGTTCTCTCTCTCTCTCTCTCTCTCTCTCTCTCTCTCTCCAGCCTAAATCAGCGAATGTACTCGGAGCTGTGAACAAACCGTTATCAGCGACAGGCAAGCTGCAGACCAAACTCTCTCGCATGGAGACCATCAGCAACGCCAGCAGCAACTCCAATCCCAGCTCACCGGGCCGCAGCAAAGGAAGGTAGTAGACCAGAGTCACTCTCGGTGTGGGCGTGTGTACATTCTATTGTAATACATCATCCTGTCTGGGGACGACGGTGTATTGAACCCCTCTAGAAAACTATCTCCACCTTGTGGTGCATCAATTTTTATGCTGATCTCATCCAACTTGGGCAAATTACAGTCACACCGTTTAGAGACCCCATCCATTACTTTTATGATGTCATCACGTAGGCGTCTCACGTGAAGTATTTTTTAAAACAATTAAGGGATTTGATACAAATAATGAAGCCATTAGTAATAACCCTAACAAATACAAATGATAAAATCCTAATTTGTATTTGAATTAAGTATTTTAAATAAACGTTAATGTCCGTCCCTCCCATCAGAGATGATGTAATCACTCATGTGGGTGCTCGCAACAAGCAGATTTGCTTCGGCGGCTCAACACTGTGCCAAACCTTGTTGGACCACAGTGGCATGGTGTTCACCATCCACCGGCAGAAACCACGAGATTCTCCCCCCTACTGAATAATAATTTTGGCAATAGACAGGGTCGGAGGCATATATATGATGTGAATGCAATAACTGAACTCTTTCAGTGATTCTCTTTGAATTTATAAAGGTTCACTCTGACTCGAGGATGAACTGGTTAGATTTGGCTATTATAGGTCAAAGGTCACTAACTGTTCTAGTTCATTTATGTTAAAGCTATTTTTTTTAAGCTCGTCCAAATACGAGGAAAGGGAATTTGGGGAAATTAAATATTTAAACACAAAACGGAACTTTTTATTTGATAATGTTATACACACCATTTGGTCGTATTAACTTCACTCGCCAAGGACACAAAGACTGGAGCTACAAAAGTCAACTTCTTCGGGAGTCAAGTGTCATACGGTGCAGCGTTAATGCACATAATCAGTTCATGCCGTGGAGTTAAATTACAGTATTGGCACTTTATAGCCTAGTTAATTGCACTGGGCAGCACATTGCCGGGTGAGGTCGCTAATGAATTTATGATTTGTCCACCCCGTAATGTGTTTGTCTCATCGCCCAGATTAGCAATGTGTCCTCCTCTGAACCTTTATTCTGAGTCATAAACATGGCAATCAGCCTTTCCCAAAGCAATAAAAAATCTTTTCCTGTGCCGTTAAAACCTCATGTATCCCGTGAAACGCTTCTATCCGCCAGATCTGGAAGGGGTGAGGAGGTAATTTCAGACTGAGCTGAATAGGGCAGTAAATACATTTGCATCACAAGGACGTAGTGATTACAGCTTCACTGTATCCGGCTCACATCAACAGAACACTTCAACTTGAAAGCAGGAGGCGCTCGGAGACGGAGGAGCTCTTCAGCGAACCGACTGAACGCAGCACAATTGCTCATTCATTAGCATCCTGAGATGGGTATAATCAGGCAGGCGAGCAGGCGGTGTTTTAATAAGACACTCGGGATATTGGGGACACGAGGTAACTTTTTTAAGAGACAGATGAATATCAAGTGCGTTTGTATGCCTCCATTTGTTCCTTAATACATGTATGGATTTTTCAGTGTAATAAGCAGGATTTGAGTTGTGACATTTCTTATTAAGGAAAAAAAAAATCTAACTTCAAATGTGTCTGATTTAAAGTCATGGAGGTTTTTATTTTTATTTTTTTAGATATAAACCAATACACAAATTTAGTTTTATGTGCATGCAATTTTCATCGCATGCTTTATAGTGTTCATACAAATGAATAGAGAAGGAATAAATATAAAAAATTTTTGTTTGTTTGGTTTTTTTTGTTTTTGTTTTTGTTTTTTTAATTATATACTATACGTAATATATAGTATTTTTTATAGGTTCTGGGTTCGAGTCTCAGGCTCAGCTCGGACGTTTATATGTGGAGTTTGCTTGTTTTCCCCGTGCTTGCATGGGTTTCCTCTGGATATTCCAGGTTTCCTCCCACACTCCAAAGACATGCGCATTAGGCTAATTAGCTGTTCCAAATTGCCCCTAGGTGAGGATTTGATTGTGAATGGTTGTATGTGTGTGTAATCAAGCCTCAGGGTGTTCGCCCAGCCTCCCTGCGATTCTAAAAGTAGGATTAAGCGATATGGCGAGTGAGTGATTGAGTGTATAGTATTTTATCATGCATTCTGTAGCTGCATATAGTGCTGTAAGTAATTTGCACAGTATTATTATTAAAAATATTAACGCCCATGATATTGCAATGAATTATAATCCAATACCTTAATTTAATAATATTTATTAAGAATAACTAAACGCACTGATGAGAACCTTTCAGAGCTTTTAAAAGGTCTGGTCTTATAGTTTTATTATTTGTGGTAAGTTGTGCTTATTGTGTAAAGCATGAAGTTGAAGTCAGGAGGGAAATGAAAGAAGCTGCTTGTAAGCAATATGTTTAAATACTATAAACATTTTCTTCCCTGGATTCATGCGTGTGCTTGAGCGTTTTCTGAAAGATCGTTCCCTGATGACTTGCACACGTTGGTGCTCATCTTTATTCTAAAACCTTTTTTTTTTCCCCTTCAGAATGGACTCTGCTGACGTGGACCACAGCGAGAACGAGGACATCTCCATGAAAAGCCCGTCGGAAGGAGACAAGCCCACCAGGGGGCGCAAGCGAGGAGTCGCAGCAGTCCAGGAGGACAAGGCCCCGGAGTCAAAAGCCAAACGCGGCCGCAAGAAAGCTACCAACACCAGCACGGAGGACGCTGAGGAGCAATGGACGGAGGACAGCAGCATGGTAGACACCACCATGGAGACGGAGGACGAACAGAACAGCCCGCCCAAGAGGGGGCGCCGGGGACGACCTCCTAAATCCGCCGCCGCCAAAGAAGAGACCGCCGCCAGCAAAGGCAGGAGGGGACGCAGGAAGGCCGTGCCGCCACCTGACGAGGACAACGACGACGAGCAGGAGGCGGAGGAGGAAGACGAGGATGAAGATCGAGGCAGTGAAAATATGGAGGAGGTTAAACCTAAAGGCCGACGAGGGCGCAAACCGAGGTCAGTTTTCACATTGATACATTCAGGTGTGTTCTAATAATCAGACCCATTGTAACCAAACGTACGCATCCGATTGCCCTCAGAGCGGAAGTGTCAGAGGTCACCAGCGAGTCTGTCGAGACGACTCCACAGAAAAGAAGAGGGCGACCTCCGAAATCTCAAACGGCAGCTAAAAAAGCAGGGTACGCAACACCTCGTTACTGTCTCCTGCTTAGAACTGGACAATACCAACATAAAGTACCAACAAATTCAAGTTTTGGAATTCGAATTAATTAACCCCTTCTGACCAATCAGACGACTTGTTTTATTGTAAGTGCATTAGTTATGTTAAAATTGATGATTAGGTGGAATTGAGAGACTGGTTTATGTGACTGTCAGCATTATTTTGGGAGATTACCCGTCCTGAGCACCTGTTGTGTATCATGTACTGAGTATATATCCACAAGTGAACATGACACAACATTCCGTAGTGTCGTTATTGCGCTCTAGTGCTTCCCAGTGATATGAAACTTTGATTTAAGCTTCAATGCTGCTGTATTTGTGAAAACATGATAGATGGATCATTATTACCTAATTCTTGGTTTTTCTTTGGTAATTTGCTCCACGTTACAGAGCTGAAAGGTCACGAGCAGCAGTGAGCCAAGGGGACGGGTCTGAGGAGGAGATGGAGACGTCGCAGCACAGTGACGAGGGCGCAGAAGAAGAGCTGTCACAGGAGTCCTCACCTAAAGTAAACCATTAACAAGTTAAACAGCGTCTTTCGACGGGTAGAATCGAAACTATGTAGCAATTTAAAATTCAATTATAGTTCAAACAAATCCGAACTGTAATCCTGAATCTGTTATCGATCAGACCGGATTAAAGTCAGTTATTATTGAAAATGCACAGATAACTGGGGTGGGATTTCATGTGTGAATAGGTTAGGAAGGAGATTCACCCGTAACACTGATGGTTTAATAGTGCTTCTCTACATCATTCAGGATCCCCAAATCCTGAACAACGCTGGTCATTCACATCGATTGAAGAATAGACTCCATAACATCACCATACGTCAGGTCGTATTACGGTTGATTGAGTGGTATCGTCAAAAATGCCTCAAGTATCGTATTGTAACAGATTCCTTTTTACTGTCAAATACCGAATCTCTGGCTTTGGTATCAAATCTGGAGATTCACCGATTTCAATATACTGTTAACTGCCAATACTGATTTGTGCAAATTCGGATTTTGTGGAAGGACTCAAAGCATAGCGCTCACATGACCTTCATCTGTCATGGTAAAAATGTGAAAAAAAGACCTATAACAATCTCATTAGCTCATCCAGCCACATGCCCGGGGAGTTTATGCGGTGACGATGCGGCGTCCATTCATCCGGCATCGGTCAACAGTTTTCAAACTGCTTCCCCTTTTTTCTTGACCGATTTTGTTTATTTATGCAAACCTTTTCAAAATAACAGAATGCTTCTTCTCCTTTGTTTTTTGTGACCAATTTGAATTCTGTTTGCTTCACCCGATGGTGCTAGGAGGGTTGTTATAGTGGTGAGCTCCGTGCTTCCTTCTGCTCACTTCTGTTCCCACAGGTCTTAACACACATCTTCCCCTGTTTCCTTCTTTTACCTGCAGAATTAAAAATGTGTGTAGAAATTCACCTGTCATGTCTGCGCTCATAAATAAGGAAAATTCTGTGAACTTGTCCCGATAAATATTCAGTCCAACACCTGCACTTAATGAAAATTACATAATCTGATCTTGTACAGGCGCCAGATGAGCCCTACGTCATCGATGTTTCTGGTGTTAGTTTGCTTTCCTTTATGTTTCCACTTTGACCGTGTTTAAGCTTTTAGAGAGTTAAAGACATGCCATTGCACAACTCCTGTATCTGCACACGTGCACTCAGAGTTGACCAGCCTTTATGATCAAAACAAGATTTTTGTGTTCTATTGTATACCCGCAAAGCGTAGGGCAGTGGTCTCCAACCCTGTTTTTGGAGATCTACCTTCCTGCAGGTTTTATCTCCAACCAAAATCTAACACACCACTTTGACCTGTTAAAGAACTTCAAGGCAATAATCGGGTATCAGGTGTGCATGATTAAGGTTTAAGGCTTATGTTTCTGTGTAGTATATACTAAAACAGTTATTCACCTCGGGCTCAGTGGATATCACTGAATTGAATAGACACGACGTTCCTCACCTTTGGCGCATAATCATTATTATTTATGTGGAAATTTAAGTCCAACACCCTGAAGCATTGCAATAGAGACTTCAAGCTCACTAAAAGCTTCAAACTCACTATATACACTGAGGAGGAAATTTTTCATTCATTCCTACAACTCTGTATTTTATACAAGTGACACCCAGGGTGGTGTGAAGCATTATTTCTCAGCAGAACCCAGCGATATGTCTTTCCAATGTGAACACATTTACATTTACAGCATTTGGCAGACGCTCTTATCCAGAGCGACTTACAATTATCATTTTTATACAACTGAGCAA
>JBCNYH010000013.1:4970487-4980915 GCA_039654325.1 Tandanus tandanus
ATTTTTATACAACTGAGCAATTGAGGGTTAAGGGCCTTGCTCAAGGGCCCAACAGTGGTGATAGTGGGGATTGACCCGCTGACCTTCGGATCAGTAACCCATCGCCTTAACCACTAAGCCACCACGGCCCAGTGCGGTGTTTAAAGTGAGTTTTGAATATTTCGAAGTATTGAGAGCCAAAATTCTGACAGCGTGTAACTCGCTCCTATCTGAACTCAGATTCCTTTAAATGTAATAGAGCTACGAGTGCTCCATGTGTTCGTCTGAAGCCGTGTGTTATTTTAGAAAGCGGTGTTCTCAGTGCTTGTTGTGCTGTGTGTAGGTGCGACGGAAGGCCGTAAGGCGAGAGCGGAGATGAGCGAGCCGACATCCTCCCTTCAGAGAAGTTCCTCACGGCAGAGCTTTGAAAAGCCCCGGAACATCAGAGGGATTTTTATTATTATTTTTTGGACATTTCCAGAGCCGTGCACCCGCTTCAGCTGTATTTTGCCGTCTTTTTTGCCGTAAGCTTTCGCCACTTCGCTCCACCTCGACCCGTGGATTGTTTGTGCATTGTTACATTTGCTGACCGTGAAAAATCTTGGGCTTAAACACACACACACACACACACATGAATACACTCATACACAAACTGTAAATAGTCTTCGTTCTGTCGCCCCGTGACCCTGAAATCCCCTCCACTGTAGGGAACCTGTATAGCTCTTAGCGTTCCGGATTTTAAGATGTTGCATCAGCTGAATTTGTTCAAGTATTAAAGGAAAAGCGACTTTTAGCAGTACTGTATCAGTCCGGTGTATTTTTCTGTATCTTTCTGTACCAAGCAATGTTTATTTTTTTTTGTTTGTTTGTTTTTTTTGTAGTTCCTTTTTTTCTTTTATCTTTTTTCCTTTTTTTTATGTTGGTCATTTTACTCTTTCCCTTTTAACCCCTTCGTCATTTTGTGTATTTCTTGTGTGCATATTGTGGACGTGCAAATGTGCCTCTGCAGGAAAAAAAAAAAAAGATTACAAAGAAAAAGAAAGGAAAGAAAGAAAAGAAATACTGGTTTGATGACTTTAAAAAAAAAAATCACGTATTTGTAAACTTCTCCTGTCCAGTATTTCTTTTTATCAGTGTTTAGAATAAGGAAAGTATGGTACCAACACAGCGATCGTTTTAATATTGGCTGTGCGTTGTTCCAAAACACGTGCGGATTTAAAAAACAAACAAAAAAAACTCATTTTTCAGTCTGCTGAACCAATAAAATATTCTGTTTAAATAATTCGACTGGTTTACTGACCCACTGATCTGTGAGTGTCACATTTGCCTGTTTTGTTCTTGATGTAAGAAAGAACGTGTTGATGTTCCCTTAGAGAGATATTGTGTTCCTGAGATGGGGGGGGAAAAACCCAGCCATTTAATCACAGCAGTGGAACACTTTTGCCCCTTCACTGTTTAAAAACTGCAGTTGGGTCTGAGCGCATGGTGTATTTATTTAAGTAAATGGATAAAAACCCAAGTATGTTGTTCATGGGCAGTTTTATAGTCGGAGAACACAGGTATGGGTCACTGGGACTAAAAAAATCAACTTCAAATTTCTGTTATATTGATAGGCTCTCCTGTTAGTACAAGTCTTCCTGGATTATCATTTAAAATTTCAGAGCTTAACAGTTTAGTGAAACACAGCTCTTACATTTTTACTCAAAGTGGAGGAATGTGAGTGTTGAGGAGGGGACACTTTTTGATGGACACCAAACCTTCCTTCATATGCCAGTTTTTACAGTATCAGGCTTTAAAGGGTTAATAACACTGATTAGTACATGTATACCTTTGCAAACAATGTAATATTTAGTCTCAGACTTAACGGTATAATCCAGGGCAGAGCTATTGTTTAGGAGGGGACATTTTTGATGGACAAACCAAAACGTAATATGATGGTTCATAAAACTTGTATAAATAGTGGCCAGTCATTATGGCGAAGTCTGTTATAGGTCTAGTATTCAAAGTAAAGTAAAGAGCCGGTACATGCCTCGTTATTCACCTTTTATTTTTCATAAATCCATGTTTAAAATAAAATAACTAATTGACACATGTATGCATTATTAAACCTATATAAACTGCAGTATATAAGTAACTGCTGCTCAGAGACCCACAAAATTTATACAAAGGATTCATGGTGAAACACACACACACCCCTAAAGCTCACACACTTAGTAGCTCTTATTTACCTGTTTTACATCTTGTTCTGGTTCTGCGCCAGTTTATATTAACAATAACGAGACCACGTGGCCAAACGATCTTGTGCACGAGTGATAACCTGGCAGTACAACACTGATTTGTAGAAAGTGGAAAAGTCTGAGGAAACATATATTAGATATTATTTATTTCCAAGAGATATCGCTGTGCTTCATTTTTACTTAATATTTCTGGTAAGTGAATGTGCACCCTTACTGTGGTGGAAGATTCTCTTATCGTATATTATATATAACATCTGTAAACAGCTGTTTTCTCATCAGTCTCTCTGTAAAGTTGATTTAAATAAACCTACAGTTTATTTTAGTAAAGTATGAACTGCTCTGTCCTGAAGATTTCTGACTTAAAATCGGGCTGACACTGGAGACTCCTTCCATAAATCTTAAACATCACTATACAAACAATTATTTGTACCTAAAACAAACAAATATATTGATTAGGAAGGATTTGGGTGACTTTATAACTTGGCTCTTGTCTGATCAATCAGAGGTGAGTAACTGATTCATACATACATATATATATATAAACAAACATAAATATTTACTAAGTGCATGTTTTCTTGCAATAAACTCTAGCCCTGTAACTGAAAAGCGTGCTACACCTAATCCTTTATAAAGAATCAATAATTAATAGGGGTGGGATTAAATAAGATTATTCTTCTTCCCACTCCTTTTTGAATGAGAAAAAGTTGACAATTTCATTTTCTTCATGCTTTTCAGTGTTTATTATTATTATTAGCATTAATAGTAGTATTAGTGGTAGTAATACTTTTGCTCTTATTATTATTATTATTGTCATCAATCTCGAGAGGAGCCAGTCGAGGTGGCTATGTCTCTCGACTGGTCTGGGAATGCCTCGGTGTCCCCCCCCAGAAGAGCTGGAGGAAGTGGCTGGGAAGAGGGACGTCTGGACCTCACTGCTTAGGCTGCTGTCCCTGTAACCCGACCCCGGATCAGGCGGAAGAAGATGACATGATTATTATTATTATTATTATTAAGTTATTATTATTATTTACTTACTCATTTGCCGAACTGCTTAATCCTACTTGGGTTACGAGGAGGCTGGTGCCTATCTCAGCCGACAGTGGGCGAAGGCGAGGTACACCTGAACATCTCGCCAGACCATTGCAGGGCAACACACTCACCTCACACTTAGGGGTGATTTGGAACAGCCAAATAATCGACTGTGCAGGTCTTTGGACTGTGGGAGGAAACCGTAGTACCCAGAAGAAACCCGTGCAAGCACGGGGAGAACATGCAAACTCCACACAGGAACTCTAGAGCCTGAGAATCGAACCCAGGACCTTCTTGCCGATAGGTGAGCGTGCTAACTATTATTAACCACTACGTCCATTATAATTATGATTAGTAATTTGTTCATTTTCTGAACCGCTTAATCCTAATTAGGATCGCGGGGAGGCTGGTGCCCATCTCAGCTCGCCAGGCCATCGCAGGGCAGAAACACGCTGATGGCAATGCAGCCTACTCATTACGAAACTCAGCAATGGTTTATACATGCCTCTCACCACAGACAGTGAGAGACATGGCCGGCCTTTGATAACCCAGTTAGCAGCACTGGGGGGGCAGCAGTGACAACCCGTTGATAGTGGGGCTTGAACCCCCGACCTTCGGGTCTGTAATCCAGCACCCTACCACCGGGCCCCCGCTACCCCAATAATAATTGTTAATAATAATAATAAATGTTAATAATAATAATTGTTAATAATAATAATAATTGTTAATAATAATATTAATTGTTAATAATAATTGTTAATAATAATAATAATTGTTAATAATAATTATTATTATTGTTATTTTCCTTTTGTCATTTCTTTAATTGTTGATTTATTTTGTCATTGTTTTTTTTACATATTCGAAGTCATTCATTCATTCATCCTTGTGTATTTGTGTTGTGTTGTGCCGTCACGTGACTTTAACTGACCATTAACAGCTCCGAGCTACGACGCCGCGAGCGTGCAGTGCACTTTTGCTTGCGTGTAATCCAACAAGCCCCGCCTCCAATGCGCAAGAGCTGTCAAATTAGCGAACCGCCTTCTCTGCCATGAGCTGGCTCGCGCTCAACGGATTGGTTCGTTTAGACGTCGTTCACATCGCCGTGGCAACAGTACAAAAAAACAGCAGAAGAGCCTGAAAGTCCTGAAAGAGAGCACCAGGCCTGGCCTTTTCTTTTTAAGGCAAAAATGTTGCTAGATTTCTGCTGTAATTTTTTTTTGCATCGATATTCGTCTATTTATTTAGTTTTGGTACTATTTTCACTGCTCGGCCAATAGGAGTGCAGTGGGCGGGACTTAGGGGATACGGATGGGGAAATATAACGTGTCGTTCGTGGCTGTGGTTTTGCAGTCAACACCGGGAACACAGAGTGCTTCCTTATCTCCACCTGTCACCTCGGAATGAAGATATAACTCCGTGTAGTGAAGATGTAGATGTGAGTTTATGTATTTCACTCTGTGTGCATGCATATGTGTGTTAGAGATGTGTGCGCGCGCGCGCGCGTGCATGCATGATAAGCAGCACCTGGGGGCAGGGAAGGCACGTGACGTCAGAACATGAATCCTGAGTGGCGTTTCTGCATCAGAATTCCTGCTCATTGTCCATATGCAGGCATTAAAATCAGCAGAGCAGTGTGATGGGTTTGTACTGATGTTTTACCTGTTCAGGTCACTTTGCATGTCTGGACTTGCACCCCATTCCCTTGATTGATGGAACAAAGCATGCATCACCTGGACTCTTGGAAATCTGAATGTTTGTTGTAGTAGCAAAATAATCACCATCAGGGGGGTGTGATGAAGCAGAGTTATTGTTACTGCTGTATTTACTGTCTACCACTTGTATATAAGGTCCTGGGTTTGAGTCGTGGGCTCGGCAAGGGCGATCCTGCATAGAGATTGCATGTCCTCCCTGTGCTTGCGTGGGTTTCCTCCGGGTAACCCGGTTTCCTCCTACAGTCCAAAGACATGCACATTGGGCTAATTGTCTACTTAAGATTTTGTATAGAAGTTAAATATTAAAAACAATAAAAGTTTATATTGGGGTTTGTATAAATTACCCCAAATTTCCAGTTCATCCTAATGAAAATTTCCATTTCCAACTTCCGACAGCAAGAATGTCCTGGGTTTGAGTCTCAGGTTCGATGACGACATCTTTATGTGGCGTTTGCATGCTCTCCCCGTGCTTGCGTGGGTTTCCCCTGGGTATTGCGGTTTCCTCCCACAGTCTAAATACATGCACATTAGGCTGACTGGTTGTTCCAGATTTCCCCTAGGTGGGAGTGGGAGTGGGAGTGTGAATGGCTGTGTGCGTTGGCCCTGTGATTGGAGTGGCGAGCTCTTCAGTATGTCCCCTGCCGTCGCCCGGAGTCGGTTGAGATAGGCTCCAGCCTACCCACAGCCCTAGTAGGATTGAGCAGTTTGAAAAAAGAACGAATTCATTAATTTTTCAAAAATTCCCAGGCTTGTTTTGAAATGAAATGTTTTTGGTAAATTTCCTTCTTGGACCAGGAGTGGGAACTTCTGTGACATCCATCTGTGTCTGGGACTGACTGATGCTCACTCAATAAACCAAATGTTTTCCAATTTCCAATTTAATCCTGCATCTAGCTCATCTGGGAAGTGAGAAGTCGGAATGATTTCAGAATGGCGTGATTTTTCCTTTGTGTATTTCAGCTTCATTTTATTCATTTTCTGAGGTCTGTCTGTCCTGTATTATTGATTAGTTTGCATATTGCTCACATTCATGCACACTGATGATGGCCATGTGGGTGGAAGAGGGTAAAATAACTAAAACCTTTTCCGAAAGTGATGTATTATTCCTACATCCTTCATGCAGCGTTAATTTATCAACCTCTCTCTCAGGTTTCATGTAAATAATCCTGTGCTAAGAACTCGAAAACCCATCGGAAGTGTCAGTCCTGTCACGTCATCCATAGTTTATTGTTTTCTGGTTTTAAACTGAATCATTTGTTTTGAGAATTGAAGATTGTACACCGTCCGTACAATACATTAAACAATCTATAGCATCGTGGGAGTTCAGACAGGACTAAATTCCCAGAGCTTCTGTGGTAATTACCCGATATTACCCCTCCGCCATGTGCAAAACGAATCCAGTGTAGATAGAGGGTTAGTGTAGCAGGAGTAATAACCCTCTCCGAATCAGCTGCACATACGCAACAGCACTGACCCCGAATCAGGAAATATTTTTATAGATGTGCGAGAGTGAGACGAAGAAAATGAGTCAGTTTCAGTATAAACAGGACAATTTATAATAAAACCATCACAGAGACATCGAGCTAAATATAGCAAACTGACTCACGGACACTGAAATGAGAGAAGGAAATAAAATGGCCTTTAAAAACAACAGGGGTTTGTTCACAGCCATTGTTATGTTGTTATTGTGTTTGCCAGTGCCATTATTTATTTAAAAAAAAAAAAAAAAATTTTAATAAAGGGGTTAAATGACCACTGAAAACAGACTAATCTGTTTTCTTTAATGCAAGAAACCATCATCCAGTAAAATTTTCCTTTAGTTCAAAAAAAAAAAAAAAAAGGGAGGGGGGACATCCTACATTCTGCTTTAGAGGATCTTAAAATCTGGTCTTTATTTCCCCAACTGTTTAATTCCAATTTTTAACAATGGAAAAAAAATAGATCAAAATTATTAATGTGTAAGAATGCTATAACTGGCAACCGCACAATAGCTATGCGCTATAACCCTTTGTGGTAAATTATGTCAACGTAAACCACTTGATTTTGCTATTGTGACGTTCACGGTGTTATTATAATTATATGATAACATGAAAAAGGTCCATACCGAGATACACCGGTGTCTGTTGTTGTCTGTTTACTGCAACAACTATAACGAAGCCGACTGTTTCTATATTCGTTTCCTCTGACAAGGAGCTCTTTTCTTTTTTTAACCTCAGTTTGTTACGCAAAAGTTATGTGCTGATTTTTACAAAATTTCTACCATAGGCGGCACTTTGGAAAAGAAAGACTCCAATAGATTTTGGAGATGATCCGAAGTCAATTAGGTATCCAGGGATATTTTAAACGATTCTTTGACATTCTGATAATCCCATGATTTTTTTGGAAGTGTCACATTACAGCAGGCCCAGCAGGGGGTGCTGTGTACTGTCTGTTATTTGCAAAAAGGTATGTGTGGTGGATTTCCATGAAATTTCTACCAGGTGGGGCTTTGAGAAGGAAGACTCCATTAGATTTTGGAAATGTTCTGGATCCAGGAATTTAAAAAAAAAAAAGTCTTTAAAGAGTCTTTAACATCGTGAATGGGCGATTTTTGACATTCTGCTTCCAATGGGGGATTGCTGGGTTTGGCAGAGGCTTGGGCTGTCCGAAAGCTCTTGTGTTTACTTTTCTCTTTCAGTCTCTTTCGGTCTCTGAGACAGTGTCTCATTCATTGCATGTGACTGTGGCCGTGAACTCCTGTATGAATTTATGCCCTAAATATGAAAATAAAGTTGCTTTTTTTATTGTGTAATATCTGCATTTATGATAAAAACATCAGTTTGAAAAAAAAAAAATCAAATGTGAATTATTGCACAAAATATGCCCCAGGGGTGTAAAAACCTTTATATCTGTAGTATTTTTGGCAAACAATAGGAATTTTCCAACGCTTTGCTGATTTTTCCAGGGAAAATGCCTTAAACTTAAAACACCAGCAGAATAAATGATTTTGAGCAGAAAAGAAACACAACTCGCCAACACCTTATGGGACCTTCGTTTTTATATTGGCAGCACGTTCGCAAGTATATTTAACAGTTATTCTATGATCTCGAATCTGATATGATTGATATGCAGCGAGTGTGTTAGAGAGAGAGAGTTTGGAATACATGTTTTATGCTATTTGCACTCACTGGACTGAAAGAAATGAAGCATTTTTACCCCTCAGCCAGTTATGGCTGGAGGGGTATTTTTGTTGGCTTGTTTATTTAACTTTCGTTAACCCTGTTTGTGGGGTAGCTAATTTGCATATGTGACCTTTGACCTTGGTACAGTGACCTTGAACATATAAAGGTTGTCCGGGCCATTGCTCGACTCATGCACAGGCCGGCTTTCTGAACTTTTGCATTAGCACTCCCCATGACCTGAACCTGTGCATAGGGTGGCTAATAAAATGTTAATTGTCCGAAACTGTTCGTATGGGGGCTGGGTTTTGTCCTCCTTGTGCTTGAGGTGTCTTGGCTTAGGGGTTACGACGTTCTATAGAACGGCTATTTTTATTATTTTATTCAGTCTTGGTCTTGGTGTCTTGGTGGGGGGAACCCTAGACATTCTTACCATCAAATACTTAACAGCAGAGCTAGTTAGCTTAGCGCGGAGTCTCGCTGCGCTTCTGGTTGCCGGAAAAATAGCATCGTAGCAAGTTAAACTATGTTGAATATAGTCAAAATGATCACGCTTTTCCTTCGTCATTTTCTTCTCATAGTCAATGTTCATTCCTTGTATATTTTTTTTTGCGGTGCAGCCGCTGGCATCAGGCATTGCTGAGGACTAGAGATCTGTTCCTCACAGCAGGCCAATAAAGAAAGAAAACCTCTAATTTTTGAAAATGATGAAAAATACATTCTGAACATCAAATACTTTATTTACTTTAATTTGGATAAGCAAGATATTTATATTTATGTGAGTATATGACACAGTTAGTATAAATTGTCCCAAATTTCCAGTTAATTCCCATATGTTCCAGTTACATCCATGGAAATTCCCGTTTCATTTCCATGGATGTAACTGGAACATACGGCAGGGTCACCCAAGGCAAACAGGTCCTAGGTGAAGGTCCAGACTAAGTGCGGTTCAGAAGACCCCTATGAGCAAAAGGATTCCAAGGACTCACTTTCCCTTGCCCGGACGTGATTTGCCGGTTCCCCCCACCTGGAGCCAGGCCTGGGGGAGGGGCATGAAGGCGAGCGCCTGGTAGTCGGGCTTCTGCCCATGGAGCCCGGCCGGGACCAGCCCGAAAAGTAGACATGGGTCCGCCCTTCCATGGACCCACCACCTGTTGAGGTGGCTCGGGCATCTGATTAGAATGCCTCCTGAACGCCTCCCTAGTGTGATGTTTCGGGCATGTCCAACTGGGAAGAGACCCAGAACATGCTGCAGGGACTATGTTTCTCGGCTAGTCTAGGAACGCCTTGGTGTCCCCCAGGAAGAGCTGGAGGAAGTGGCTGGGGAGAGGGACGTCTGGACCTCACTTCTTAGGCTACTGCCCTCGCGACCCGACCCCGGATCAAGCGGATGAAGATGATGATGATGATAATGATGATGATGACACCAAATATTGATTTTTAAAAGGACTTTATTGATTTAGCAGTTATATTATTGCTTTTACTAATGACGTAGTCCCTAGCGACAGTCTGTGATACTGAAATAACAAACCATAGAATGCTGTAATTGAAGTATTCAAATGAGCCGTATAATAATCCTAACGTAATAACACTGATCGCGTTTCCTCCGTGCATTCTGACAAAAGAAAATAATCCCTAATCATTTGATAGTGCCTAATAATTAGACATCATTCGGTTTCAGTCCCTGAGAGGATATCAGCGAGTGTTTTTAATTAAATCTCTCCGCTCAATCAGAGCCGCCATCCTGCAGCTGCTGCATGAGGAAAATAAATGTTGAGTTGACGCGCTAAGATAATAAGACTTCTGATGTTTCAGTGCTTTAAAAAGCATATTCGTTTATTGTGAGAGTCCTTGATGATTGCAGTCCTGGTTTTGTGTGAAAAGATTGGCTGTAATGAGGGCCCGCTGCACAGCCTGGTACTTCCACCCACACAACCTGCATTGTCTCACAACAGAATACACATCTCTGCATGACCCGGGTCTCAAATCCAGGTGACAGATCTGGACAAATTGGATCATTACCTCATCCACCGCTCAGCATGAGCTCATGTTTTATTTTTAGTTATGTACACTGCCTGGCCAATAAAAAGTTGGACCCCCTTTAGCCTTGATTCCAGCATGTAATCTCCATAACAGTGTTTCAACAAACTTGAGCAACATCACAACATTTATCTCCATCCAGTGTCGGGTTAATTTCTCACCGACGTCTTGAATCGATGAGGGAAAAACTGAACCCCTCCATGAAGTCTTCTCCAGCACATCCCGAAAACTTTCAATAGGGTTAAGGTCAGGACTCTGGGGTGCCGATACATA
>JBCNYH010000013.1:4987679-5002679 GCA_039654325.1 Tandanus tandanus
AGGACCAACACTCACACAACCATTCACACTCACACTCACACCTAGGGGCAATTTGGAACAGCCAATTAGCCTACTGTTCATGTTTTTGGACTGTGGGAGGAAACCGGAGTACCCGGAGGAACATATCAATTGTTTCCAATAAATTGTATCAACTAAATAAATAACAAATTTGAAAAAAGAAATAAAGAAAGCAAACTCAACATAAGTCCACTACTGAGAGTAAATAAAACCAGTTACTTGTTAAGAATTCAGGTGTATAAAAGAAGTCGCTGCGACTCCGTCTGGCTGTGTACAAGTCGGATCTGCCTTGCACAACATTTTAGAAACCCCTAGTGTGTTGCAGACCTTTCCAATCCTGCATATATATGCATTTCTGCTTCTCTAACACAGTGCCAAGCTGGGCACAAGTAATTTCGTGCCAAGACTCACCGCAGCACTTAATTTTTATTGTCTTGTTTGGATGGAACTCAGTTTTTTTTATCCAGAACCCCATTTTCACAGATTTCCTCCAGATTTTCGGATGTTGGAGGCTTTATTTTAAAGGTGACGTAAATGTGAGTAAAAATACCTTTCACTTTACTTTTGAGAAAGTAAATGTTTGTCTTTCGTGCATCATGTATGAGCTTGGCTTTTTGATGGAGTTTTGTACTGTGATGCCAAGTCATTGTAGCCTTTACTTATGAAGTCGAACGCAAAATTGTTAAGATCACCCCTAAACTACAGTGGTAAAGAGTCCTTTAGAAAATAATAAATAAAACACAACATATTAGATTGTTACTTCAGCCATGCTTGACCCGTCAAAAAAAATCATCAAAATCTGTTTATTTAATTATTTATTCATTCATTCATTCATTTATTTATATATTTACTATCAAATAAATACAAAAACAAAGTAGAAGTACTCGGACAGCTCAAATGCTGGATTCGGACTAAACTTTAGTTTGTGATAGATATTATGTAAATGTTGTCGATGTTGTACTGTTTTTGTTTGGGTTTTTTTCCTGGTTTTTTCCCCCACAAAATGTCATCAAAATTTTTTTCAGGATTTTTTTTTTAAGTTGACAGGTGATTATACTTGGCGGCGTGGTGGCATAGTGGTTAGCATGTGCGCCTTACCACAAGAAGGTCTTAGATTTGAGTCCCAGGCTCGGTGAGGGCAATTCTGTGTGGAGTTTGCATGTTCTCCCTAGGCTTGCTTGGGTTTTCTCTGGGTACTCCAGTTTCCTCCCACAGTCAAAGACATGCACATTAGATCAACTGGCTGTTCCAAATTGCCCCAGGTGTGACTGTGAGTGTAAATGCTTGTGTGTTTTGGCCCTGTAATTGTCTGGTGAGCTGTTCAGGGTGTATTATGCCATCACCCAGTGTCGGCTGAGATGGGTCGTCGTGAGTTTTTTTTTTCTCCTCAAAATGTCATCAAAATACCTTTAGAACTTTGTGCTAATAAATCAACAGACAAACAGCAACAAAAGCAGCATTCCCTTCATGGAGGTAAGGATGCCCAATATTGGTGAAAAGTTGCTGGAGAATTATTGGTTCAATTTTATTTTGTGAGGTAGGCTTTATACTTTAAAATCCTGGTGTATATCTAGTTCAGGCAGAAGGATAATATTACCCCACCCTACCCAAAAAAGTTACAGTTGGTCAAAACAATAATTCTGTGGGTGCAAAATGTACAAAGAATACATCCTCTTAGGTGTAAAGGGTAATTAATAACTTTCAGACAAGCTTATATGGCTCCATTCCTTGTGTGAAGAAGAGTTCAGCAGTCTCACCGTTTGAAGAAAAAGGGTGTTTGCTAGTATGTTTGTAGGCCATAAATGGTTCTGTAATGTTTGCCAGATGGCAGAGGTGGAAAGAGACCATGGTTTGGGTCAGTGTTGTCTTTTATAATCCTCTGTGGCCTCTTCAGACCTCTCCTTTCTGCAATGCTTTTGATGTCTGTGATCGCAATATCAATGAAGGTCTCAGAGGCTGTAATCACCTGCTGCAAAGCCTCACAATCACGCTGTGCCATCGCCATGCCAGTAATGCTGGATGCTTCCTATAGATCCGCTGTGAAATTTGTGGGAATGTGGTGTATCCTAGGGGAATGCAGACCACATCCACTTGTTTGCTTTAAAGTAAATAGAGACAAGTATTAGAAATGGTGTTCAGGGTACACAGAGACACTGAATGACATCTTAAATGAGGATGGAACACGAAGCTGAAATCGAAATGTATTTTAATATGTAATATTTATTGTATTTTTATTATTACTTGAGCAATGTTATACTTTCTAAGGCTATAAAAATGTCTATCATGGGACTAGGAATGGCTTATTATATGAATCTCAAACATACTTTATCTTAGTACCTCTTGTCATAGGTGAAAAATTACAGGTGTGATAAAAATATGCATGAAGAAGAAAATATGGCTGCAATGTTTGTCGAAGACCTCCAGCTCTCGTTGGATCGATTCACAGCTGAGTGCGAAGTGGCCAGGATGAAAGTCAGCACCTCCAAGTCCGAGGTCATGGTTCTCAGCTGGAAAAGGGTGGAATGCACCCTCTGGGTCTGGAATGAGGTCCTGCCCCAAGTGGAGGAGTTCAAGTATCTTCACGTGTGAGGGAAGAATGGAATGGGAGATCAACAAGCGGATCAGTGCAGCCTCTGCTGTAAAGTGGAGCTTGTAACGGTCCTTCGTGGTCTCAATTTACCAATTGATCTATGTTCTAACCCTTACCTATGGTCATGAGCTTTGGGTAGTCACTGAAAGAACAAGCTCGCGGATACATGCGGATGAAATGAGCTTCCTTCGCAGGGTGGCGGGGTTCTCCCTCAGAGATAGGGTGAAAAGCTCAGCCATACAGGAGGAGCTCGAAGAAGAACTGTTGCTCCTCCGCGTTGAGAGGAGCCAGTTGAGGTGGCTCGGGCATCTGATTAGAATGCCTCCCGAACGCCTCCCTGATGTGGTGTTTCAGGCATTTCCAACCACAAAGAGACTTCTGGGTCGGCCCAGAACACAATGGAGGGACAATGTCTTTCGGCTGTTGTGCTGGAGGAAGTGGCTGCGGAGAGGGACATCTGGACTGCTTAGGCTGTTACCCCATGACCTGACCGCGGATCAAGTGGAAGAAGATGACTGACTGACTGTTTGTCGAAGAATACCTACATTTGATATCGACATCTGATATCTGAACTATATCTGAACCAACTGTTCGTAAATATTGGTGCAGCAGGACAATCTTAGAAGCAACTTAGCCTCAAAATTTAAGCTGACAGGTGATTTCACTTGATAGCACATTGGCATTGTGGTTAGCATGTGCGCCTCACAGCAAGAGGGTCTTAGGTTTGAGTCCCAGGCTCTGTGTTTCTGTGTGGAGTTTGCATGTTCTCCCTGTGCTTGTATGGGTTTCTTTATTATGCCACCTTGCTGACAATCATAAGATATTATCCAGCAAATTTCTTAATTACCCCATAATAGATAGTCAACATACAGTCTTGTTAAGGTGTATTCCATATAACAGGTGGGATTTTCATCACCAGCAAGGCACACACAGAGCCGCCATTGTTCAGCAAAATTTCAAATGAAACGAAACACACAAACACACAAAAGACCTAAAACTATTCCAGAAATCTGGGTTTTTAAAAGGGGAGAAAACATTTTTTTCAGCTATTGCATAGAGAGCAAGGTCATCATGGTGTGTACACATTTTTTATATATCATCATTACTTCGGTATTCCACAGATTATTTCCCAGACAATACTTCCATGAACTGTCGTGTCCTTCTCCTTCTCCACTGGAAATATATATATTTTTCCCATTTGTTGGTTATTTAAAATGTATTAGTTTAATATCTAATATAATGTATATGTTAGGTCTCAGTAGCTATGGATGAGCCACCACCACTTTGATATCTTTGATCAACCATGGTGTTGCCATCTTCTTCGCCTCTTTCAAGGCCATCAGCCCATCTCCACCCCCCCCCCCCACCCCCAACAAACACACCCATATATTTACCTAAGTGTGTTGTTCTATACCCCTAGTGTTTTAGGACCAACAAGTTAATACATGTTCACATCAGTATTGTAATTTGTTTATTCTGTAAAACTTTAAAAACTAAACTTTAAAAATGTACAGGTAAAATAACATTACATATAAAGAATTATTGAGCGTGAAGACAATCATAAGGTACATCACAGTGAAAATACTTTGAATGATTTTGTCAGTCACCAAACAAGTAATAAAAGTAATAAATAGATATGTGCAGAAACTGAACCTTTTTCTTGCACAAAGCTTCAGGCAGCACTAATGAAACTAATCATCCATCCATCCATCCATTATCTATTGCACTTATCCATCAGGGTCGCAGGAGAACATGGAGCTAATTCCAGGTAAATTCAGGCAAGATTGCTTGGTACACCCTGAGCAGGTCGTCCATCCATTGCAGGGCTGAAACTAATCATATGATGCCATTTACCACTTTTTATGCTGCCTGGAGGCATTGCAGTCCATCTAACCATTCATACTACAGTCTACACTGACATTTATTGTGAATTATTTAAAGAATAAATTTCATATATTCGGAGTGGCCATTTTATTACATACATCCAACATTTCAGCCCATTATATAGCTGAGTCAAACCTTTCACTACCACATCCATTAATGAAAAGTAACTGTAGGACAGAGAAGATATTATTAAAGTGACTTTTCGATCCCAGAACAGCTAATATCACCACAAGGTAATGATGTGGTAGTGCGCTTAGTTGACTCAGTCCATCCAGTACCTGTTCTGCTTATTGGTGTGAGGAAAGTCAAGCTAATCCTTGCTGACTTTGGGTGAGAATCACGATTACACCCTTAACAGACCACCAGTCCATTGCAGGGTTAACACAGACACACACACACAAAAACATTCCTTACAAATAGGCAATTTATAGTTGACATAATCTATGTCTTTGGACAGTCGAAGGAAACCTATGCAAGCACAGAGAAAACAGGGAACACCCTTGACCAAGATTCATACCCTGAACCTTCTCGCTGAAAGGCAACAGGGCTAATCACCGAGCCAAAATTCATTCATTCATTCATTTTCTGAACCGCTTAATCCTAATTAGGGTTGCGGGGAGACTGGCGCCCATCTCAGCCGACTCTGGGCGAGGGCGGGGTACACCCTGGACAGCTCGCCAGGCCATTTGATCACATAGTGATTTGATAGCTGAGGTCCTAAGTAGAACACGCTGTTAGGACTATGAACACGCTGGAATCCAGAACACGCTGGAAGGACTATGTCTCTCGGCTGGTCTGGGAATACCTTAATATCCCCCCAGAAGAGCTGGAGGAAGTGGCTGGGGAGAGGGACGTCTGGACCTCACTGCTTAGGCTGCTGCCCCCGTGACCCAACCCCGGATCAAGCAGAAGAAAATGAAGATGATGATTTATTTCTCAAAGGGCTGAAGCCCTTAATGGTGCCGCTCTACTCTTATAACACCAGCGTCGGACACTTAAAAGTAGAGATCAGGAGCTCCATCTTAAGGCATTGCCTAAATCTTTATATGAAACTTCTCAAAATAAGCCCAACTTTGGATTTTTGTTTTAAAGTTTTAATTTCTTCTGTTCGTGCCCAGATTATTACCCTGAGAAATTGAAAAAGGATTAAAAAAGAAAAAGAATTTAGTCACATTTGATCACATTTCATGAAAGTGAAAAGAAACAGTAAAGATTTCCATGGCTTTAATAAACTCGACTCACGGATGCGTAGGTACTTAATCACTTTAATGCAGTACAAAAGTACAAAACAGGAAGCAGTGACTCAGATGCACTCATGAACACTACTGTGCTATTTCAGTCCGATCTCATGAACAGTTTCTTAAAATCTGGATCAAAAGTGTGAGGTTTTGTTTGGTTTAAAAATAAAGATGTAAGGGCGCTAACCTTGACTAACCTCAGCCGCTCATTTTCTAATGTTCAGAAACTGCTCATGCACATGCCAGCTTTCTGAACTTTCGCATAGGCACTCCCTATGACCTAAACTGTGTGTGGGGTAGCTAATTTGCATATGTGACCTTTGACCTTGGCAAAACTTCCATTTTTGTCCTCCATGAGCTTGAGGTGTCCTGGCTGAGGGGTTACCACGTTCTATAGAACGGCTATTTTTTATGGATGCATTAACCGTTATATTTATCTTAATTTATGTTTGATTAATTAGCTAATTCACTCTTTTAATCAGCCAGCAAAACATTTACCTATATATTGTTGTAATACGCACCAGAGCGCCTTGTATTCATTAAATCCTCTTTTATTTTATGCAGTAATTCAACCATAAACAGAAGTTTTAAGTAAACTGGCTGTCTCAGCTCCTACGCAGCTCTTCACTGCTCACTTTATTAAAACTTGATGAGTTTATGTTCTAACCCACACAGCTCTCTCACCAGCTGCTCGCCTTCGCTTTTAATAATTGTAATATTAATGCCCCACAGCATGTCATCTAGCTTTATTTAAGCAGAATGGAGTGTGCAAAACAAGCTCTGTTACTTGGATACGGAAGATTTTCCATGTGTGGGTCACCTGGCAACCCTTGGTCATCCTGAGGGAGGCTATTAATGTGCCCGTTCCTGACTGCAGAGGGTCATTTTAGTACTTCAGTGCTGGTGTGCTTGTGCTTGTATTTTCTCTTCTGTCTTTTTTGTCCTAAATAAACGAAACAGTTCTCTCATTTAATAGCTTGGATTCGGCCGTGTGAAGGCAAGATTAGTGTGTGTGTGTGTGTGTGTGTGTGTGTGTAATGCCAGATTTAACACTTCATTGCTGATAACATGTACATTACCGATCAGCCATAACATTAAAACCACCTGCCTATTATTGTGTAGGTCCTTCATGTTACCAAAACGGCTCTAACCCATCAAGGCGTGGACTCTTCAAGACCTCTGAGAATGTGCTGTGGTATCTGGAACCAAGCACGTAACACCACATCCTTTAATTCCTACAAGTTGGAAGGGTGGCTCTCCATGAGGTCTAGTGCATCCACCAGATTTCTCATCGGTGGGCCTCAAAATAATTTGGCCCTCGTCAGAGTCACTCGGATTCTTTCACTTGCCCACTTTTTTCTGCTTCCAACCCATTAACTTCAAGAACTGACTGTTCCTCAACTGTCTAATATACCTCACCTCATGGCAAAAGCCATTGTAATGAGATGATTCACAGTCATGCACTGAAGGTGAGGGAATATTCCCCGAGATGGAACGTTTTTTGTTTGTTTGTTTGTTTTTCCAGAACAGGGCGGCACGGTGGCGCAGTGGTTAGCACCTCCACCTAACAGCAAGAAGGTCCCGGGTTTAATTGCCGGGCTCGGGGCGTCTCTGTGTGGAGTTTGCATGTTCTCCCCATGCTTGTGTGGGTTTCCTCCGGGTACTCTGGTTTCCTTCTGGAGTCCATAAACATGCACAGTAGGTGGACCCTAGGTGTGAGAGTGAGTGTGAATGGTTGTATGTGTGTGGGCCCTGCGATGGCCTGGCAAGCCGTTCATGGTGTACACCGCCTTTGCCCCGAGTCGGCTGAGATGGGCGCCAGCCTCTCCGCGACCCTGATTAGGATTAAGTGGCTCGGAGAATGACTGAATGGATGAATGTTTCCAGAACAGCTCTTGAGTTTTTCGTGGTCTCGATCAAAATGCTGTTCGCCAGTCACAGAAATTTTACCCGGTTTAAAGCAGGCCGTGGTGAACTTTCTACTGGATGCCTCTCGTCCTTTGGTCCACATACAAGGTGATCTTCAGGCTGTTCAGTTTGGGTGGATCTTAAAAAGGAAATGAAATCCGAACTTATTAAAAGTGTACATGCATAGTTTGTCTGTTTGTGTTAAATCGCGCTGTTTCGTGCACCGGCAGTACGGTGGCATAGTGGTTGGCACGTTGCTCAAATGAGTGAGAGTGAGTGAGTGAGCGAAGGCGAACGTGGCTGTGATGTAAACAGGGTATGGTGTAGCGCGGTGTTGTGCGAAAACAGGCAAAGTACATACACACAGGGATGTAACAGAGGGCATTAATCTGAAAAGCGATAAGGTTAACTCTCTCAACATGATGCTTCCACCACCATGCTTCACTCTAGAGGTGTTTATAGGATTTGGGATTTCTACTAAATGTAATATACTTCCTCCCTGTTCTTTCCGGTAGTGGAGCTACCTAGTATTATAATATTATTCTGGAATCTACAATTTAAAAATAAAACCAAAAATGCGGATGTTTTTACTGTTCATCTTCACAAATACAATTTCATCATCAAAGTGAAACTTTTTTCCCTTCCAGTCATCCATCACATGTCGACCAAAGAACGTCGTATCCGGGCGATAAAAGAAATGGCACGCACGTTACGAGTTGGAGGTCGAGTCATGATCTACGTGTGGGCAATGGAGCAGAAGAGACGCAAGTTCGAGAAGCAGGACATCTTCGTGCCCTGGAACCCCAACCCTCCCTTATCTTCTGCCTCGAGAGTCTGTTTCAGACCCAGGCAGCGTGGCAGTGGAACCCAGAGCGTCAGCGATACCGCAGAGTCCGACGACATGCACAGGAACGCAAGGAGCACGTCGTCAATGGCGGATGAAGAAGATCCAGGGAGCCCTGCACAACACAGGAAGCAGAAGCTCTGGTTTTTCTCCAGATCTCTGGACTCTGTGCTGGATTTAAGCACCCTGACCTTGTCTCGCTCTTCCTCCAGAGAACTCAGTGCTTTCTGCAGCCCCACTGATGAACCTGATGCGAGATCCCCAGCCAGAAGCACAAGAGGACAAGCCCTGATCAGACAAGTGTCCAGCTTTTTTACCAACCCGTCCTCCAGGAACAGCCTAGAGGAGGACGTGTTCGTCTCGGAGCCGCATGAGCAGAAAGCCGAATGCAGTAACGGGAACGGGACGGTTTCAGTCGCACTGGTTCAAGACTGTTCATCAGTCCCGTTACCGGATCTGATGTCACGACAGAGGGAGCGCTCCGATAGCGAACGTCTCGGAGAGGAAGATGGAGGAGATATCGGACAGGAAAGCACAGTGTCCCTTGAGCAGCCGGAGGACTGGAGTAAAGACCAGCTGAACGAGTCGTGTCTGCGATATTACCACGTCTTCAGAGAGGGTGAACTGACGCAGCTCATCGAGGAACATGTTGAGGAACTTCATATCCTTCAGACCTACTTAGATCACGCCAACTGGTGTGTGGTGGCTGAGAAGGTCCATGTGTGGAGGGTTTGAGGCTTAAATTATTATAATATTGAAATTTTTTTATGTTCATTGCCTTTTAAAATTGTTTTAATGTTTTTTTTTTTTTTAGGAATTGAATCATTTTGACGTCAGCGGTTGTAAACATGTGTCGATATTAAACCGGTTGATCTTTGGTTGATGGGATCAGCTGAAGATCATCTTATCCGGCGAGAGAGAGAGATTTATTAATGATCTTGGTGCTGTGATGCTTTAGAGATCAGTGCTAGAATTTTCCTATTGGCGGTTTTTTTTTTTTTTTTTTTTTGGTCTAAAATAAATATACGTATAAAAAAGTTTTCATTTGTGTGCATGTCCCTAATTTTTCCACCAACTAAGGCAATTTAAAAGGTTTTAAAGTTTACTAATATCACTGATGGCACTGATGTTTTTCATGGCAAATATATACTGTTAGCTGTCTTAAGCAATTCCTGCCTGAAAACGGACGCCACTGCACATCGTCGTACCGAACCAAACAATGTGAGCACATAAATAGCATTTAAATAGTGAATGCTCCCGTCTCAGGAGTGTGTGTGTGTGTGTGTTTTCTTCTCTCGTGTGATGGTGGTGTATTGTGTTTTATGTTGAACTGTTTACCTAAGAAGAACTGTCATACTGCTGCTCGGTAGGTTGCACAAATATGATCCCTTCCTCAAAACTGGCTGCTGGTGTTAATGAACATTTTACGTTTTATTGCTAGTGTACTGTGTGTTTTTAATTACTGTGCCGTGCCGCAGGGCTTGGGTTCCCACCCTCAACCCCACCCCCCAACCGCTTTTGTAAACTTGGACCTTGTTTTATTTTTTTATTAATTTATTCAATTGTGTGTTCTCACTGTATATTTAATAAATCCTGTATAATTGAATAAGTGGAAGTAAATAAATAGGTTTATATTTTATTCTTGTCGGCATTCTGTGATCATTTCACATCACTCAAGAATATTAATACCCTGATTATATAACCTTATTATTTTTTATAATAATATAATAAAAATGACATCATAATAATTTTGCATCCAATCCAAGATCACTCACTCATTTGCCAAACTGCTTACTAATATTAGGGCTGAAGGCTGGAGTCTATCTCAGCCGACTCTGGGCGAAGGCCAGCCCCGGACAGCACAATAACCATTGCAGGGCCAACACACACGCGCGCACACACACACACACACACACACACACACAAAACCATTCACACTCACATCAAGGAGCAATTCAGAACAGCTAACTGGCATAATATGCATGTCTTTGGACTGTGGGAGGAAACCGGAGTACCCAGAGGAAGCCCGCACAAGCACAGGGAGAAGCTGCAAACTTCACGCAGAAACACCCTTGTTGAGCCCCGGAAATGAACCCAGGACTTTCTTTCTGTAGGGTGGGTGTGATAACCATTACGCCATTTATTGGACTCAGACATTTAAAAAAATTGAAGAATTGCTGTAGAATTCTTGTAGTGGTTCATTCATTTTCTGTAACAGCACCACTCACTCACTTATTTGCTGAACCGCTTAATCCTACTAGGGTCACGGGGAGGGTGGTGCCAATCTCAGCCGACACTGGACGAAGGCAGGGTACACCCTGAACATTACGCCAACCCGTTGCCCTTTCACACCAAACCATTCACACTCACACCTAGAGGTAATTTGGAACACCCGATTAGTCTAATGTGCATGTCTTTGGACTGTGGGACAAAACCGGAGTACCGGGAGGAAACCCACACAATCACGGAGAGAACATGCAAACTCCTCACAGAGACGCCCGAGCGGAGAGGATGGTTCCCATCTCAGCCGAATGCGCACTTGCTACTTTTGCATATTTTTTATACTGGGGTTTTCTAATGGAGCACAATTTTTTCTTATATAATAATAATTACAATAATAATAACAATAATAATAATAACAACAACAATAATAATAATGATAAAGTACAGGAGGTAGGGAACAACAGCAAGAAGAATAAGTTTACAAAAATAAGTACAAAGAGTAAAAACATTAAAAGTTTTAAATAATACTTAAAGGTTTTTCCTCACAAAAGTTTGCTTGCAAATACTGTAAGTATCACCCTAAGCATTCATACAGCTCCAGGGTATTTACAGCCATGTCTATAACTATTTCAGAATACAGTCACAAAGTCACACCTGACGCTAAAACCAAAAATAATATCTATATCTGCTTCTCTAATAAAAAAAATTGTTAAGGTGTTTTGAAATTTTTAATAAATTGACCTTTTTATGTTTTGGTTTGTTTATTTATTGTTATACGTATTGTTGTTGATGAACAAAATTTCTCTGACAATAAAAAATATATTATTTGTTTTATTTATTTATTTTATTTGCCAGTCCTATTACTGAGATGAATAAAATGACCGTCCACTTTAAAGCTGTTACGGCTTGCTTTTATAAACCAGTGACTGGATCATGCCAGACTGCAACGTCATGCACAACAAAGTTGAGACTGTGACTGGATTGTTAAAGCAATTCTTTCAGACTGCCATCAACATTTATGGGTTTATGGAGTATCTCCCAGGAAGCTTTCAGAAAAATAAATATACAAAAAAAATCCACGTCATCCACATTTTATGAGACTAACTGGCAGTTTTACTTGCAGCTAATTAGCCTTGTGTGTGTTTGTGTGTGTATGTGTGTGTATGTGTGTGTCTGTGAGAGAGAGATGAGAAGCACATGTCAGCGTCCATCTGTTCAGATTACTTATGTTGTTAGCGCTACATGTAGAGAACTGTGTTTTATTCCTCTTGTACAGCAATTGTATTTTAAACCCTGCTGTAATCACTGGCGCTTGTGAGTCTGTTTTTCAGTTTGCCTGGGAACAAAACCCTGACCATACCCATGCATGAATTTTCACCAAACTTGGTGTGGACACTCCCCTACCTGAGTGCCAGAGATGATTTGATTTTGGAATGTCTGGGTCAAAGATGAAGGTGTGACCAAGGTCACAAAGCTTTGGAAATAGAGCGCTTATAACTTTGAAACGAGTGTAGATAAACATGTCTTTACTGTGGAACTCTAATAGGAAACCATATCTGGACTTCGAAATGAGACAGTTACCTCGGAACTGGAGTGGTGTTTTTAGGATGATCTGTTGTGACGATTCCAAACAGGCACAGCCAGAAGAAGAAGAAGAAAAGGAAGTAGAAGAAGAAGATGATGATAAGGAAGAAGAAGAAGAAGAGGATAAAGAAGGAGAAGTAGTAGAAGAAGAGGAAAATAAAGAAGAAGAAGATAAGGAAGAAGAAGTAGAAGAAGAAGAGGATAAAGAAGGAGAAGTAGTAGAAGAAGAGGAAAATAAAGAAGAAGAAGAAGAAGAAGATAAGGAAGAAGAAGTAGAAGAAGAAGAGGATAAAGAAGGAAGAAGAAGAAGATAAGGAAGATGAAGAAGAAGAGGATAAAGAAGGAGAAGTAGTAGAAGAAGAGGAAAATAAGAAGAAGATAAGAAAGAAGAAGAAGATAAGGAAGAAGAAGAAGAAGAGGATAAAGAAGGAGAAGTAGTAGAAGAAGAGGAAAATAAAGAAGAAGAAGAAGAAGATAAGGAAGAAGAAGAAGAGGAAAATAAGGAAGAAGAAGAAGATAAGGAAGAAGAAGAAGAGGATAAAGAAGGAGAAGTAGTAGAAGAAGAGGAAAATAAAGAAGAATAAGAAGATAAGGAAGAAGTAGAAGAAGAAGAAGAGGAAAATAAGGAAGAAGAAGAAGATAAGGAAGAAGAAGAAGATAAGGAAGAAGAAGAAGAAGAAAAAGAAGAGGATAAAGAAGGAGAAGTAGTAGAAGAAGAGGAAAATAAAGAGGAAGAAGAAGAAAATAAGGAAGAAGAAGAAGAAGAAGTGGAAGATAAGGAAGAAGAAGAAGTGGAAGAAGAAGAAGAAGAAGAACAAGTAGAAGAAGAAGAAGAGGAGGAAGATAAGGAAAAAGAAGAAGAAGAGGAAGATAAGGAAGAAGAAGGAGAAGTAGGAGAAGAAGAGGAAGATAAGGAAGAAAAAGAAGAGGAAGATAAGGAAGAAGAAGAGGAAGAAGAAGAAGAAGAAGAAGATAAGGAAGAAGAAGAAGAAGATAAGGAAGAAGAAGAAGAAGAAGAAGAAGAAGAAGAAGAGATAAGGAAGAACAGAAACATGATACTACACCCTCATTTTCTTCTTATTTAATGTATTGTTGTGGAACATCCTTGTAAATCCTGTGATTTTATACTTTGGTTGGAAGAGCTGTATACAGTTATTCTTTTTACCAGCGATTTTTTCTGATTCTTAAAGTTAATTAGACGAAAAATACAGCTTGGTCCTGAAACTGCAAAATCCTAAAATTACAGCTTGACTTTTGACTGTTAAAAAGCGCTAGCACTTCCACAAATATTAACTAAACATCACCTTCCAAATTTTTTTTAAAGCATCCACAGTTACACCTTTCCTAAATTGTTTTATGTGTCATATTTGTCAACAAGAGTACAGTATAAAAGAGTGTATGTTAATGTAAACCTGGGGCAGTGGTGACTCAGTGGTTTAGGCTCTGGGTTACTGATCAAACGATTGGGGTTCAAGCCCCATTACCACCAAACTAACACTGTTGGGCCCTTGAGCAAGGCCCTTAACCCTCAACTGCTCAGTTGTATACGCAAGATAAAAACGTAAGTCATTCTAGATAAGAGTGTCTGCTAGACGCCTTCAGTGTAAATTTGAATTACAGCTGACATGAGGTCATCTTTTCTACCTGAGCAATCAGATTTAGGAACCTCACAGTACCGTGGTATAAAATTTTCACTTGGTTGAGTACCAGAACTTCACTGAGAGATCCAGCGACACAGGGATGGGCTGAGGCCCAGGAACTCCAACTTAGTGGTGAGTATGGAGGGAATTATGGTGTTAAACGCTGAACTGTAGTCAACAAACAACATTTTTACATAATTCCCCTTACCGCTGTCCAGATGACTCAGGGCTGTATGATGGAAGTGTGCGATGGCGTCCTCAGTAGATCGGTTGGGACGGTCCGCAAATTGTAGCGGGTCCAGGGTGGAACTCTGGTCTATAAGACGTATATGGACAAAATGTTTATGGACACTTGACCATTACACTCATAATATGAGGCTGATGAAACCTCTTATCTCCATTTTTGGTCAAAATGAGAATATGCATGAATATAACCCACTGCATCTACTTACATTTATGGCATTTGGGAGACACCCTTATCCAGAGTGACTTACATTTATCCTTTTTTTAATACAACTGAGGTTAAGGGCCTTCCTCAGGGACCCAACAGTGGCAGGTTGGTGGGACTGGGGCTTGAACCGCCAGCCTTCGGATTAGTACTCCAGAGCCTTAACCACTGAGCCACCACCAAAAAAAAAAAAAAAAAAAAAAAGCTGTCAAAAAGCTGTCACACATATATTTTATATATATGGCACTGTATGATCATTAATTGTTCCTTCGTTCAGCCGACGATATTTGTTTCTTGATGGTTGGACTCCAGGTTTCATTCCTCTCTGCTGTTAGAATGAATTTCTCTCTTCAGGGAAGGCTGTCCACTGGATTTTGGAGTGCGGCTGTGGGGATTTGTGACCGTTCATCCACAAGAGCGTTATTAAAATCAGACACTGATGTCAGGTGGGGACACCGGGGGCAGTTGGCATTCTATAGTTCATCCCAAACATGTTCAGTGGGGTTGAGGTCAGTGCTCTGTGCAAGCGACTCACGTTCTCCGACTCCAACCTTGGCAAGGCACGTCCTCATGGAGCTCACTGTGTGCGCAGGGAGGACGGTCATGTGACAACAGGTTTGAGT
>JBCNYH010000013.1:5048119-5091465 GCA_039654325.1 Tandanus tandanus
TCACACCTAGGGGTGATTTGGAACAGCCAATTAGCCTACTGTGCATGTTTTTTGACTGTGGGAGGAAACCGGAGTACCCGGAGGAAACCCACACAAGCAGGGGGCAGCATGCAGACGCCCAGGAGACTCCTTCTATAAACGAGCACGGTAATATAAACCTCATCGTCGACGCTGATGTTAACGGAAATGAATTAAAACTCAGAATTGAAGTTCGCTCTCGAATTCAACCTTAACTTTTCCTGTCCCGAATCTCTGGATTTAATTCTTCTCGCACTCACATACAGCCCTGTTATTACAAATGCATATTACAGAGACGACAATAACTGCCTACCATATACTATATAGGTTTTTGTATGACAAACAAGTCGGTTCTCCTTCAGCCCAAGGCATCAACAACCAATTATTATATCGTTGTGGCTTATACTGTCATCCCCTTGAGGAAAAGCATCCTCCTATATGACACCCCCACTGTCCCATAGCTGCACACATGACGCATTTCAGCCGAGGTGTCAGAAAGGAATGCTGCTTTATTTCCTACTGGTGTCGCTTCTCCTGTGCGTGTTTTGTTGTTGGGGAGTGGGGGTGAGCTGTAATGAGGGGGTTAGTCAGCTTGCTCACCGCAGCTTGGCCGGTGCCCTTTAGCTTCTCTGATGAATGGACTGCTGCATTGTAAATCAGCCAGTGGGGGAAGAGACGCTGGATTCCTCACGCCGCTGATGTCACTGCCTGAGACAGATCCAGACTTGAACACCTCAGTTACAGACAGATGTTCAGCCTCAGAGATTTTCTCTCCCCCCCTCAGTAGGTCTCTCGCTCATGGCAATAAACACAATCAGCCAAGAACTTTATACAATATACTATGTTCGATCTTGGTGTGGAGGGCTCAAAGAACTTCAATTTTGACTTTAGCTCATATTTAACTGTATGCTTAATGGTAAACACACGACTCATTTTTAATGATTCTAATGTTCAATTAATTTTTAAGTACTTAAATAAACTTTAAAGTCTGGCGAAAAGACTGCACACACCTACCAGGTATAGTTTTCTTTCTTTCAATATATTTGTTAAAACATTCCTATTATTATTATTATTATTATTATTATTATTATTCCTATTATTATTATTATTATTATTACTATTATTATTATTAGAGCAGCACAGTGGCGTAGTGGTTGTGAAGGTCCCGTGTTCGACTCCTGGGTTTGACGTGGGCGTTTTCGTGTGGAGTTTGCGTGTTTTCCCCGTGCTTGCATGAGTTTCCTCCAGGTACTCCGGTTTCCTCCCACAGTCCAAAGGCATGCACAGTAGGCTAATTGGCTGTTCCAAATTGCTCCTAGGTGCACCTTTTCACAGTGTTGGCTGAGGTAGGCTCCAGCTCTCCTGCGACCCTAGTAGGAGTAAGTGGTTCGACAACTGAGTGAGAGTGAGTAATAATTATGATTATTACTAATTTTTTATTATTATTATAATTATTATTATTATTATTATTATTATGACAATAGTGAAATTCGCATTTTCTAACCGTCCGTGTTCAATGCATTTTATTACTGGTGCCCTGAATAAAGTGCATTGGTTTGGGGAGTAAACAACATGCTTATGGTGGAGCCCAGGTAAAAAAAAAATCATACTATGTATAAATGTCATATTCACTATAATTGAAGGTCATATGTAACCTGTGAATATACATTGAACATTTTCTGATGCATTTATAAAGCACTATGTTAGTATATAAGGGCTGCAATGCATGCACTGAGCCACTACTAGCTTTCCCCCCCTTCATTTTTCTCCATTATTTGGAATATTCCAAGAATTATGGCGATTCTGCATTCCTTCACGCTTCACATTTTCTGCAAATTCAAACAATCCGTGTCCACTGATTTTTGTTATTGGTGGACTGAATGAAGCGTATCACTGGCTTGCGATGAAAAATATGATAGAACATTAAAAAAAAGAAAGAAAAAAAGCACATTATTGTTCTTAGAAAGAAATAAGAACCACGTATGCACAAAGCCCCTGAATACATACATACATTCATAACATGTTATAATCCACCGATAACAAACAACCTCATAAACCCTCTGAGACCAGCCCTGATTTCGGCGGCGTAATGGCTAGCACTTCGGCCTCACAGCAAGAAGGTCCTGGGTTCGAGTCCAGTGCTCGGTGAGGGCGTTTCTGTGTGGAGTTTGCATGCTTTCCCCATGCTTGCATGGGTTTCCTCTGGGTACTCAGGTTTCCTCCCTCAATCCAAAGATCAGGTTAATTGACTGTTCCAAATTACCCCTCTGTGTGAGTGTGAATGGTTGTGTGTATGTTGGTCCCAGATATATAATACCATATTTTTGAATTTGTTTCATTATCAACATACATTTAATTCCAAACATCATATATATTACATTATGTTAAGAACTGATAATAAATAATAATATTTGCTTTAAAGTCTACTACATATTCATAAATAATTATATGGAAATTATGGATATTTTAATACATGCTATGGCATGTTCATACTTCACTATACATTAAATGTGCAACCCTTGAAAGAAAGGGTTAACAAAATATCCAGTAACGCCTGTTGATGGTGCTCATGAGGTGACATGACACATGTATAAAGACTTTTCCCTCGGGCAGCGAGAAGGTCCTGGGTTCGAACCTTGTGGTCGGCAAGAGCGTCTGCATGTTCTTCCAGTACTTGCTTGGGTTCCTCTGGGTACTCCAGTTTCTTTCCATAGTACAAAGACATGCACATTAAGTTAACTGGCTGTTCTGGATTGCCCCCAGGTATGAATGGTTGTTCCTGTCTGTGTTGGCCTTGCAATGGACCGGTGAGCTCTTTGAGGTGCCAAGGTGGGACTGGCTCCAGGTTCCCCATGACAGGATCTGCGGTACAGAGGCAACTGCGGTGCCTTACTCCAACAGGCATGCTGTTGACATACCATCTGATCCAAATGATAGATTTTGCTGACATTAGGTTGTGTTTGTAAGCTGATTAATGCTGACTAGAACTGCATGACAACTGACTTTGTAGCTCCATATACTTCTGATGTTATTGGATGTGATGGTAGTTCGAGATTGTATGTAGAATATGTATAAAAGAAGTTTTACAGTGTTTCACTTGGTTGTACCTTTAACATGAAAACTTGCTATACTGGCAAATTCCTGCTTATTAATGCTCATGAATATTTATAGAAATGCCTTTATCCTCTAACAAGTTTGTGCACGTTTGGTTTTAAAATGCTGTATAATTAGCATCATTATGACGGTCAGAGCAAGGTAACAAAGTTTTGGCATTAGAGTGCTATAACTTCGAAATAAGAGCCTATAGACATGCCACTACTATGGAAAACTAATAGGAAACCATATATACACTTACAAAAGACACCATTACCTTTAACCTTGTGTAACATTGAAAGGTCAAACCCCAGCCATATCATCAAACCGTCAAGCGGCTGAGGTTTTTTTGCTAATTTGGACACTAAAGCACATGGGCAATGACTGGTGGAGTGAACACACGTGTTTACTGACCTTTCACGTAACACCAACTGGCATATATAATGTCAGATCCTTGTTGTTGTATAATAAGGCCTAACGTTAGGTTATGTTACGGTACCTGAATGACGTGTTTACGCTAATACTACTAATAACACTATTACTGTCATGACGTTAGCTACTATGTGATTTGTGTGGAAAATCGTATTTAAAAATTTACCTCTTCCGAGTCTTTGGACACACGCGTGCTCTGTCTAACTTGAATGAAGATGAAGTTGAACTTGTAATGATCTAATTAGATCCCGGTGTTAGACCTATTGGAAAGTTCCTGTCTATGTAAATGTAATGATGATCGTAATATTACATAACTTTAGTACAATTCCCGTAAGCTCTCAAATGTTTAGTAATAATAACATTAACAATGTATAGCTTACACGAAAGGTCATAACTTACTAGAACTGACATGCACTCGTGGACTGTGGACAGACAAACACACACACACACACACACACACACACACACACAATTTCTGGCGGAACGAAAATCTGCGCGTCACAGTACCTTCCGCGTAGTACACACGAAAGGAAATTGAAATCAACACCCATGTAGGGCCTAATTGCTTCTTTATTCATGTTATGTGGCAAAGGTACTTTGCACTCTATAAGTGCCTCTTAATGTATGCATGCATGTATGTATTTAGATTTGAATTCTTATACTTATTAACACATATTTGAATGGGATAAATTTAATCCAAACCTCAAGAGCCCAAAAACAAGCGGTCGTAGGCTGAATTTGGTATGTTTTGCCCTATTCTACAAATTTTATTCCGAAACTACTTTGCCTCTAGATACATTACAGCAGATTACAGAGCAATTTTCTCTTACAGCCTTTTTTTATAATAATATTTCTTTGTTTTTTTTTATTACAGGCAAACCATCACTGATTTTTTCACATTTTGATGACCAGCATCTTCCAGATGTTTAAACATGCTAAACACACCAGGACTTGGCTTCCGACTAAGATTCTTTTGGATATACCTTGTGACTAGTACTGGACTATAGAATGAGTCATGGAGGCTCTGTGCATGGTCACGCAGGAGGGACAACCGACCTCATCGGTGACACCACCCACTGAAATGACCTTTTCGGTACAGATGGCTGAAATAGGCATGAACGGGGATAGACGTCAGCCCTTGAGGAACACTGGTGTTAATGCAGTGTCTCAGGAAAATGAGATTTGTGGCTTCTGCCAAACCACAGACAATAAACAAAATTCTTTATTAAACCAAAACACTGGTAATATTTATTCTCTTCCATCAGGACAAGTCTGTGCTTCACAAGATAACAATGTAAAAATGGGATCTACTTCAGACCTTTCCAAGACAACACAGGAATACGTCGATGGAAGGGGAAATTCCGTAACCAAGAAGGAATTTAAAGGCGCACATAGATGGGAAGTGGAAAGAAAATCTGAACGTGATCTACATGGATGCTACCAATGTACATGCTCATCACCAGAGGACAACCAAAACCCATTTGCCTCAGATGTTCAAATAGGAAATAGCCATGATGTTGACATGATACCTCCATCCAAAGACGCTGCAACCTCCAATTCGCACATCACTTCGTCCTGCCCTCCACTTGGTCCATACCCAGACAGTTCCACCACATCTCCCAAACCTCTCTGTGTTTCCTCCTCATCCAGTGGAGGAGCAGAACGTCCCCGAATCATCAAACACAAGCCCAGTTCTATCACCTTTGCAGATTACGATAGCACCTCAAGCCTTAACCAAGGGGTTCATGAGAGCTCTGATTGTGGTGAGTCTTCCTCTGAAGAAGAGGATGATGATGTCTTTACAGAGATGACTCAGATCAGGAAGATCCTTCCTGGCTGTGGACACAGGAGAGCTTTACGAAGAAAAGGATTCGGTGGAGGGGAAAAGGAAGAATGTAATGGAGATGGAGAACTTGACTCTGACGTCAGGTTCAGTACCTGTATTGGCTATGAGGCTGAAGAGGAGAACAGTAGCAGAGAGGTAAATGCAGTTATTTTTGCGTCATGTATGGGGTTTTCATACGCAGCGTTGCCATGGGGATGCTGAGTAGAATTTTTTAATTTTAATTCTTTTTATTTTAGTTCTGATATAAGCTAGCTCATATAAACTAGCTATGATCAAATGGGTTTTACAGTCATTTTTATAGTTATATAACTCATAACTAAAGAGATAAAGTTGATTTGTAAGTTATTGTTTCTGCTCTATGTATATAATGATGTTTGACAAAAGTGCTTGCTAGCTAATATTAGCCAGCTAGCTTGCGATTTACACCGAACATGGTTCATGGTAGGCTATTTTCCTCCCAGTTTATTTTTGTTAGCACAGTCTAGTTAACTTGGTGTGAGCTAATTAAGTTCCTTTAAAAAGTCAAAGCATATAAAGGGTTTACAAGTGTATTATTATAAGCAAAGAGTCCAAAGTGTGAACTTGCCAGTTTTACCTAGGTAGTTAAAAGTAAATAAATTATAAAAATACAAAACAACAAAACAAAACAAACCTTACACTTTGTTACTGCTAATATTCTACTTTTCCATTGTTCATTATCTGAATTCTCCGACTATGACCTATCATCAAATTTAAGCACTAGCAAATAGCATGTATATATCAAGTATAATTAGCTATAAACAAATAGCTAGTTATCTTCCTTTCATTGGATCAGTGTTCAGCTAGCTAGCTAAACCCCAAGCTCGTTTAAAAGGAGAAAATATATTTTCTGTAGGTTTATTATTCTTAGCAAAGAATCTGATGATCTAGCCAGCTAGCAACGTCATTCATGAACTGTGTTCTCTTAATCTGTGTTCTGTTTGCCTCTGTGAAAGCTGACCAGTTACACCAAACGTGAGTTTTACCTGCACCAGGGAGATTGTTTGTTAGTAACTTAACATGAAAAGTTATGGCGCCCATCTCAGCCGACTCTGGGCGCGGGCAGCGTGCACCCTGTGCGGCTCGCCAGGCCATCACACACACACACACACACACCTATTCACACTCACACCTAGGGCCGATTTGAAACAGCCAATTAGTGTACTGTGCATGTCGTTGAACTGTTGGAGGAAACCAGAGTACCCGGAGGAAACCCATGCACGCATGCACGCATGGGGAAAACAGGCAAACTAAACACGGAAATGCCTGAGCCCGGGAATCGAACCCTGGATCTTCTTGCTGTGAGGCGGACGTGCTAGCCACCGTGCCACCGTGCCCCTTTATGTCAATATATAAATCGTAATTTCTGTAGAAATCGAATGGAACACTTTATATGCGCTGAGAACTTAAATAATCGGCAAATATGTCATTATTTTCCAACCTGGAGTTAAATAGAAGGGTGTTAGCATAGATCTAATATCCGCGATTATAAAACTGTTTATTCACTGTCTCATGCTAGTTGTACATGTGTGACACACGGAAATCATGCCTCCATGCCTGATTTATAATAATTACATACCAACACCAAAATCTCCACCTACTCACTGCCTTATCAAAAGAACTAACAAATTCTTACAGTGTACAGAAAGACATATATCAGATATCAGTATACAATCTCCGACACAAGACCAGACCAGTACAGATTTATATTCCATCATTTAGCCATTTTTCTTTCTTTTTCGCCAAAGGCTATTTAATACCAACACATTAGCATTTCGATCGTGTACCTGTAATGTAAACACACCCTCAGTGCCTGTTGAAAAGGAATTTAGTAGCTGTCTCCCTCATCTCCTTCATCTGTTTCTGTCAAACCAGATGGTTGTATTGAACTACGCCTTCCACTATTTACAACTCCCTTTAGTTGCAAAAAGTCCTGGAAGATTTGTGACTTTTTCCCAACCCCTTTCCCTGACCTGCTGATTAGCAATCCGTGACCTTGTCTTTCTTGTTCTTACTGTAGTGCTTTAATGAATAGTAGCTTATGTATGCAGGGGTTAGGGAGGACTCTTGTTTAAAAAAGGAATACAGATAAGGTCCACAGGCTGAACGCACAAATGAGAGTATAGTTAGATAAGAAGATTCCAAGTCACTCATATTTTCTTTAAGCTCACAGGTTATATAAGGACATCCGTTCTGTGTTTGAAATGTTCTCGAGTTCACGAATAACAGATATGAAGATGCCTTTAAAACAATCCGTTGCTCATTTTTGTAAAGAAATTTGTTTAATACTTTATAATACTAGGGTGGCGTGGCGGCGTAGTGGTTAGCATGTCCGCCTCACAGCAAGAAAGTCCTGGGTTTGATGAGGGTGTTTCCATGTGGAGTTTACACATTTTGTAAACTCATGCCTGTGGGTTGTCTCCAGGTACTCTGGTTTCCTCCCACAGTCCAAAGACATGCACATTAGGCTAATTGTCTGTTCCTTTCTTGGGGGCATTTAGGGTCCAGTTAAGATCATTGTGCATGTGGATGAAAAGGAACTTGAAGCTTGGCACATGCTCTGCTAGAGCTCCACTGATGAAGATGGGTGTGTACACATGGCTCCTGACCCATCTGAAATCTATGATAATCTCCTTGGTCTCTTTGGTTGTTACTGACACACCACACAACCAGGTGCTGGACCTCTTGATCACCCCTGATCAGACCCACTGTCATGTCATCTGCAAACCTGATTATGGTGTTTCAGCCATGGATAGAAACACAGTCATGGGTGAACACTGATTACAGAAGGGGACTTAGCATACAGCCTTGTGGCATGCCAATGCTCAGGGTTATAGTAATGGATGAGAGATTGTTTTACTTAAAAGACTGGAGTCTTTTAGTCAGAAAGTCTTGAGTCCGGTTGCAGAGGGATGTGCTAACACCAAGCTGGGTAAACTTGGAGATCGGCTTGGAGAGGGTCACGGTGTTGCACTGAAATCAGTGAACAGCATTCTGATATATGAGTTGTAACAGTCTATGTGGATTACAGTGAAGTGGAATGCTGTGAAGATGTTGATCTGTTGTAGTGGTAGGGCAGACTGATGTCGGTGTAGTGTGAAGGTGTGAAAGAACAAGTTTCTCAAGCACTTGGAAATGATGGTGAGTTAGTGCGACAGGACGGAAGACATTAAAGGCTATGGCATTGGCGTGCTTTGGTATCGGAAGAGTGGTGGCTGCCTTGAATCTGGTGTGGAAAATGTCTGTAAAGACCTCGGCCAACTGCTGTGCACAGGCTTCAAGAACACGGCCAGGTATTCCATTAGATCCAGCTGCCTTATATAAATTCACTTTGCCCCAGGGCAGAGTAAACATCTAAGGTGGGGAAAGTGAAAGGCTACTCATGGAATGGAAGTTCTCCGGTCCAAGTGAGTGTAGAAGTAGTTCAGCTTGTCGGGGATGGAGTCCGAGCTGGTCGGTGGCACAGTGCTGGGAGTGCTGGGTGGTTTGATGTCAGTGAAAGGATCCAATACAAAAAAAAAAAATCTGCTGTTCATTGACCGCCACCTTGCCTTCAGCATGTAATTGTTAAGTATAATGTTTCTGAGAAAAACTTACCTATTAACCTATTTGGCACATTCATGGTGACACGGTTCGAGTCCCAGGCTTGGGCGTTTCTGTGTGGAAGTTGCATGTTCTTCCTGTGCTGCGTGGATTTCCTCTGGGTACTCCAGTTTCCTCCCGCGGTCCAAAGACATGCACATTAGGCTAATTGGCCGTTCGATATTGCCCCTAGGTGTGGGTGTAAGTGTGAATGATTGTGTGTGTTGGCCCTGTGATGGTCTGGCGAGCTGTTCAGTGTGTACTCTGCCTTCACCCAGTGTATTCTGGGATAGGATCCAGCCTCCCGGCAAACCTAGATGGATTAAATAGTTCGGCAAATGAGTGAGTGAGTGAGTGCACACATTGATGTAAACTCTACATAGCTACTGTAGAAATTTAATCAAACCTCCGGACCAATCAGAGTTGAGCTATCACTGATAGGCTGCAGTGTGATGATACATTATAATAAATTAATTACATTATATATATATATAACATTTTTTTTTTTTTTTAAAGAAGAGATGTCTGTGAAATGATTTGTTGGAATAAATTGGAAGGGGCAGTGGTGGCTCATTGGTTAAGGCTCTGGGTTACTAATCAGGAGTTTGGGGGTTCAAACCTCAGTCTCACCATTCTGCCGCTATTGGGCCCTTGAGCAAGGCCCTTACCCCTCATTTGCTTAGGTGTACAAATGGGATAAAATGTAGGTCGCTCTGGATAAGGGCGCCTACCAGATGCCGTAAATGTAAATTGTATTCTAATGTTGTTTTCTTTAAGCCTGAGGGTATACAAACGTTGCTCTTCACAGTATGAAGGCCAGAATCAAAGCATCTCAATGAAGCGTATTATAATTTGATATTTGCCTGCATGGCTCAGTGCAGTCCACAGTTATCTTTCGATCTTTTTTCTTTCTTTCTTTGTATTTATTTTTTGTCGAAAACAGAAAACGAGTTCATTAGATTTGAGTTTCTGCTGCGTTTCGTTCCATTGAATGGCTGTGAAAAACATCTTTGCAATGATCCTAAAATAGTCTTGACGGAAGAACAGAATGGACAAATTGTACAAAGTGCTTTTCACCCACAGTACACAGTGCGGCACAAACAGTGGGGGGAAAATTATAGCCTCTCTTCATCTGAGTGATTTTTATTTTTTTTTTTCTGTACGTCTTCCAGTCCTGCTTTGTTCTGCACATGCTGTTCTCTTTCCTGTTGCTCCTTCCTTGCTCGTACGCATTTTAAGAATGTGTGAAAGAATGTTGAACCTTTCACAGACATGTTGACCTTGCTTCGTTTGCACCTACTTCAGACATTCCAGTGCATTCAAGTCTATGTTTAAAAGGAGCCTGAATGTAGACGATATGCTGCGGTGACTATTTTACTGAGTGATGGTGGCCTTTTCAATGCTACTTTTGTTGCTGATGGTATTAAATTTCTAATGAAATTCGGAGCATGTATCACAGTAATCAGGGTTAAAAGGTTTCACCTTGTAGTTTTGGGTGACCACCATATGAGGGCGCCATTCCCAAACATTCTTCAATTTAGGATCTGGAAAACAGTATCCTTTAAGTGATACGGGTATCTATATCAAATCAGCTGATGACCCATTTTTCACTGTCGTGGTTCATAATGAAGCAGAATTAAAATGTCGAACCCGGGTGTTGTCTTGGCGCAGCGTTGTGAATGACTTCATCTTCGTATAATCTTCCATGACCCAGATCTGATGCATTTAAACAAGCACGTAATGCGTAGTGGCCTCTTTCTAGTGCATCTTTCTACCTCTACACAGTGTCCTGACACTCTCAGTGGGTGGTATGGCCATGGCTGGTAGCCCAGAGCAGTGCCACAACCGGCCACTTAACTCCTCATTTGCATATCAAAGAGCTAGCAGGGCGGTTTCCAATGTGGCTAATTTGCAGTGATACAGTTATGGCCCTCACTCATTCTGTCCTCTTCTGAAGATAACAATGATGACTTGATCTGGAGGGTTGACTCATGCCAACCCCGTTGCCATGGCGAGTGTGTGTTTCACGACTGACGAGCCTGAATAGGGGGCTGAAATGAATCGAGGCTACTGTCTCAACTCCGAGGATGAAGAAAATTCTGGTCATTCCGTACAAGAAACGGACAGATTCCGAGAAACACTTTAAGTGGCGCTTGTACTGTTTATCTGGCATCGGTTTGTGGAAAAGTTTGATGATTTCTTTGTATTGACCCGGCCCAAGTTACACGTTAAAATTACATTTATAAAAATGGCCATTTTTGTACTGAAATCTGATTGGCTGACACACTGTTGCCACATCTTGCTAATAAAATTCTGTAATAATGCACCATATCCAAGCTAGCCAACAAAGCTTAATCTCATGCAATTGTTCTGCGTAACAAAATAATTTTTGCAAATATTCTTAACAATATATTTTAATAATTTAATAAATCCATTCATTCATTTGCCAAACCACTTAATCCTACTAAGGTCACATGGAGGCTGGAGCCTATCTCAGCCGAATCGGGACAAATGCAGGGTATACCCTGAACAGTTCGCCAGTTCATCGCAGGGTCAACACACATACACACAACCAGCCACACTCACACTTACCCCTACCCTTAGGGACAATTTAAAACACCAGTTAGCCTGATGTGCATGTTCTTTGACTGTCGGAGGAAACCGGAGTACACAGAGGAAACCAACGCAAGTACAGTTAGAGCATGCAAACTCCACAGAGAAATGTCCTCGCCGAGCCCAGGGGTCAAACCCAGGACATTCTTGCTGTGAGGCAGACGTGCTAACCGCTACGCCACCGTGCCAGCCCTTATTTATTAAATGCCATGTTTTAACATATTGTTTCCATTGGCGTCCTTCTCCGCTTCACGTCTTCCCTGTAACGCCCTTACCTGTGATAAGATCACTGTGATGCAATGCTGCTCTTGGCTTAATTCTACATCTCAAACTGATTTTTGTTGAATTCAAAAGAGTGAAACATGATGAGGCTGGAATTTTTTATTTATTTTTTTAAATACCAGTTAAAGATAATCGGCGGCTTTAACCTTGCATGAGCGCTGAACGCATCAAACCGTGTCACAGCCAACCGTAGCATGCACGTACCAGAGCAAAGTATCTACGCGGACTTCCCTAGGTTCCGCGGATATCGCGCAGTGCACGTGTGTGGTGTCCCATTTAACAAACCAAGAACAGGCCCCCTTCCATATATGGTAAAGGACTCTGTCCCACATCTTGTGATTTGTCCTTATAGGAAAACTCATTTAGATCATTAAAAATATTGTTGATGTGGATGTGTTAAGGCACCCAAGACCTTGAAAAACACTCAGGGTTTTCGTTTTATTCAATTTATCAATTCAATCAACAGAATTATTTATTTTTTTAATTTCGTGATCAATTTCCTTTAACCCAGGAAATGTGACAAACTCTAACCCCAGTAGTGCTTTCATGAACGTAAACCTGAACTTAACCTTCATAACCACTTGACTCTTGTTATTTGGTGCAGATTTGAGAAACCATGTTGGATTTATTGCATGAAAACTTGAAATGACACTCAAGTGTCTGTTTTATTTTAAATTCTTACAAAAATGACCTTAATTTCCATCATACTCCCATCTAAGACTCAGCTGGCGCCCCAAGATTTAGCCACTATAAACATGTCCTTTCTTTTGTCTAAGTCAAGGGCTTGTTGGTTAGTCTCATAGAACTACTAAGACAGAGTGACGCTACCTTCTTGACAGAAGTCTACTTGAACCTCCCATCGCCAGATTTGACCCCAGACCACCCTGTTTCTCAAAAGTCAATCTGGGATTTCAGCAGCTTTTGGTCATTTGTGCGAGCTTCAGCTTGAGCGAGCCACTTTCGCCTGCTGAAGGTCAGGCATCTGACCCTTGATGAGAGCCTGCTCCCTGTTCAGTATGCCAGATCAGGTTCTCATGGCCACACAACAAGCATGGCTCCTGTCTTTATGAGTTATTAAGGCTCACAGATACCACTGGAAACAAGCAGCAGAGCTGAAGGGATCACGGGGAGCCTCACTGTTACTCCGTCAGTTGGACAATTTGATTTCCAGTAAGCTCCAAGTAAGTTCATGTTTAATTGTAACCCCCCAAATCCCCAAACCCCTCCTACACCCCACATATCCTCCAAAAAGGAAGCCCTGTGTTTGGAGCCTAATTGGTTATGCCTCTTAACATCGCCACATTCCATGGGAATTTACAGGACTTGTAGTCTCAGGCCCTCAACCAAGCCTTGTAGCTCAGCTGCCTCTGACAAATGCGTTCCACTTTGGTATGACACCCATCAAAAGCATGATTGTGTATAGATGAGAGCAGGCATTGATAGGCGGAGAGCTGTTTGCCCCAGGGCTCACACAAGCATGCTGAGCACCACCCCCCCAAACAAATTCCAGGAAATACTCCAACATCCCTGTCTGTAGTATGTCCTTGTCACTGCAGCTATTGTGAGATCTTTCTAATAGTCAGATATTTCGTCCTCTTCCTCCTTTTCCACTTACGTACGAATCGAGAAGGGGTCAGCCATGTTGATATATCGCTTGGTGACTAAAGTAGCCATCTCTAATTTATAGCCATGGACTCCCCGGATTCCCAAACACAAGCGATGTCTCTGTGGTCGATGGGGGTAGTCTATTTATACCCTTGTCTGCGGGTGTCTGGAGTGTAGTGAAAGCAGTCAGAGGAGGAATGCCAACAGGCTATACATGGGCCACATGGCAGTCAGCAACTCGATATTTGTTTTGGTTTGATCACATTTCTGTGCAGTGTTACATCTTACGTCTACACGGCTGATCTAACATTCAAAGCTTTGTTCTTGGCTAGTGAATCAAAAGAAAGTTGAAAGACTCATTCGAGCACCTTAAACAATAAAAGGACCCCCTGCTAAGGTGGTTTTCCATCATAAGGATTAGGATAAGCCAGTAAAGTATGGCAGCACGGTGGCACCATGGGCCTCACAGCAAACAGGTCTTGTGTTCGAGTCTCAAGATCTGCGTAGGCATTTCTGTGTGGAGTCTGCATGTTCTCCACCATGCTTCCATGGGTTTCCTCCGAGTATTCTGGTTTCCTCCAACAGTCCAAAGACATGCACATTATGCCAATTGGCTGTTTCAAATTGCCCCTAGGTGTGAGTATGAGTGCGAATGGTTTTGTGTGTGAGTGTGTCTGCCCTGGCCCTGCGATGGACTGTCTATCTGTTCAGGGTGTACCCCGCTTTCGCCCAGAGTTGGCTGAAATAGGCTCCGGCGTATCTGCGCCTCTAATAGGATTGAGCAAGTGAATTAATGAATGAATAAATGAATGATGTATCAGTCACTCACACTTGCCTAACCACTTAATCCTAATAGGGTGGTAGGGAGGCTGGAGCCTATCTCAGCCGACACAGGACGAAAACAGGGTACACCCTGAACAGCTCGGCAGACCATCGCAGGACCAACACACACTCACACTGACAGCCAGGTAGCCTAATGTGCATGTCTTCAGACTATGGGAGAAAACCGAAGTACCTGGAGGAAGCCCAAGCAAGCATGGGGAGAACATGCAAACTCCACACTGAAACCCGCCCAGCTGAGCCCGGGACTCGAACCCAGGACCTCATCGAAGTGTTACTGATTATAACTTCTTTCTGCCTGCAGGAGTGTCCTCTCGTCCTGCTGTCTCCCTGGTCTGAATCCATGAACCAACTCATGAAGAGACTGGACCAGCTCAATCTGGACATTGAGGAAGCCCTGAGTGCTAGCTCCTCCCCCTCAGACACGCCCTGCACCACCAGGAAACAGCTAATCAGCGATAAAGCTTTTCACCAGGTTAGCAAAGGACTTTCTTCAACTTTTGCTTTCATATGACCTCCACACAGAGATTTATGTATATTATTTTGGAAAGATAAATTCCAAAGGGTTTATGGGAGGAGCCTAGTTCTCATCTACTTGCAGAAGAGAAAAGCCAACATAAACACCTCCAGAAGCTCAGCAACTCAGATTTTTGACCCAAACCAAAGATATAACAAATATTTTGAAGATTATAAACATCATCGAACCATTAGAACAACAATGATATGAAAGAGTCATTAAAACATTTGGGAAACATCCATCCAGCTATTCATCTTTCATCCATACCGCTAATCCTTCAGGGTTGCCGGGGAAGCTGGAGCCAATTCCAGCTGACTTCCAGTGAGAGGCGGGGTACACTCGAAAGAGGTCGCCAATCTATCATAGAGCTAACAAAGAGATAGACAACCATTCACACTCACATACCCACCTATGGACAATTTAAAGTAGCCAGTTGACTTAACGTGCATCTTTTTGGACTGTTGGAGGAAACTGGATTACTTGGAAGAAACCCACGTGTGTATGAGGAGAACATGCAAACCTCATACTCTCTGCAAAGCTCAAACCCAGTACCTTCTTGCTCTGAGTTGACCATCGCACCACTGTTCCGCCCTTTAGGAAACATGATGCAAGATAAACTTTGGAGAAACGTTACATAAAACGAGCCCCACAAGTTCCAGCCCCATTCCCGGTGGGGACTTTCTGTATGGTGTTCTTCCTGTGCTTGCACGGGTTTCCTCTGGGTACACACAACCAGTCACAGTCATACTCGCACTTAGAACAGCCAGTTAGCCTACTGTGCATGCCATGTCTTGGACTGTTGGAGGAAACCGGAGTACCAGGAGGAAACCCACAGCAGCACTGGATGAACATGCCAACTCCACACAGAAACGCCTGAGCCCAGGACCTTCTTACTGCGAGGCAGACAGGCTAAAAACAATACGGCACCGTGCCGCCCTGGACTCATGCTGTTTTCTCTTAAATTGTATGCCGCATGACCTTTGAATACGGTTAGTCTGTGAGTTATGGTTGTAAGGAGGTTCTATTGATTGCTTCACTGGATGTTTCAGTCATAATCAATCCATATTTGGTCTAAGAGCATTCCTATAACTTTACATATCATTTGATGGGTCCATCACTGTCTCAAGCACAGTGAAATCAGTGATGCTTTACTGTTATTAAATCCTCGCTTGACCGTGAACACAAAGCTGGGAGAGTAGCATTGCTGTGAAGTATTGATGCGGTGCATGAGTTCGTCAAATGATTCTTGCCAAATATTGCTCACAAGGCCTGCTTCGAGCAGGTCACGCTTGCTTGAACTCTAATCAATTACTGGAGTGGTACTATATGAAGTCTAATGTGGATTATAGAGCCTGTCCACAAACAGGTGGCGCTATAAAAGCTAGGCGTATAAATCAACAGCACAGACTTTTTATACGCTTTCGTTTTCACTATCAGCTCATAAAAATATTTCAGATGCCTGGACGTGTTATTGATATTCATCCCATGGGACTGTGGAGTGCGTCTGGAAGGGACGTGACTGTTCATACCGAAGTGTGTTGGAATTTTTCAGTTCAGTTATGCCATTGCATGTAGACATAGCGTCCATTTAAAATTTGTAATTTTTTTTTTTTGCAATGCCCTCGGGTGACACGCTACAGTCTTGTAAAGATTGCACAGCACCACGGGGACTGAGACAGAGGTCCTTTGTGTTGTCAAGCTTCACCACTGGGAACTTTCAAATCTCCTTCTAAAAAAACCCTCCATTGAAGCTTGTGACACGTCCAGCCCATAAACCAGACTTCAGAAGGAAACAAAAGTGGCTTTTGGTTCCTCATTGGCGTCCGACAATGCGCCTGTTCTTCAACCAGAGCTCTGTTGGTGTGTTTGTGTCATTCTGTCCACTTGAGATGCTTTGAGCGATGCGCATCTCAGAGTCACACTGACTGGCGTTACGAGTTCCCAGCAATCTCAGGTCTATTCTGAGAAAGGTCATAATCGCCAGCTTTTTATCTATTATCTCTCCTTTTTTTTTTCTTCTTTCAATACAGTCTTCAACATCTTTGGCTCTGGGTCTGGTTTGGATTCTTTCCCTCGGCGCTGACCTCTGTTCTGATTTCCTCTTTCCCATTCCGAGTTCTCTCCAGAGTCCATCCTGTCCAAACCGTCTGTGTGTGTGTGTGTGTGTGTGTGTGTGTGTGTGTGTGGTGACTGTGGTTCTGCTGTCATTACAGAGCACGACAGCGTGGGGAAGAGAGGGAAACCAAACCCTGAACAATAACAGGATCGCTAGAGGACCAGGCTGGAAGGAATGCCATGGCCAGGATATCTTCTTACCTAACTCTTCCTCTGTGACCAGGGCACGTCCCAGAAAGACAGAGGTAAGCGGATAATCTCACTTTATTGAGATTGCGCTCTCTTTGTGACCTTTGAAACAATGTGTAGTCTGAGCAAAGGTCTGGTCCTGTCAGATAAAATAATAATATCAGGAAATCGCATGGTGTCGAGGAATTTAAGTGTCATCGAGTGGGGAATTAAAGCTTGGAAATATTTCCAAACCACAATATAGCATAATGAATGCAGAAATATAAAAAAAACAAACAAACAGATCATTTAAATATTACTGGGAGCAAAATTGTTATTATTTAAAACTAACATCAGCATTTTGATTTAAATTTTTGAGAAAATGTATATATACATATATATATGTATATAAAAGAAATATAATAAGTTATATTGAGACTCAGAAATGCCTTAGACTTGTGTATATATTATGATATATTTACCTATATAAAAGCAGTGGCACAGTGGTGTAGTGGTTAACACGTCACCTCACAGCAAGAAGGTCCTGGGTTTGAGTCCCAGCCTTTGGCGTTTCTGTGTGGAGTTTGCATGGAGTTGCATGGAGTGCATCTTGTCCTTGAGTAGGTTTCCTCCGGATACTCCAGTTTCCTCCAACAGTCCAAAGATATGTACATTACTCTACTTGGCTGTTGCTGTTCCAAATTGCCCCTAGGCGTGGATGTGAGTTTAAATGATTGTGTGCGTTTGTGTGTGTGTGTGTGTGTGTCTGGCGAGCTGTTCATGATGTATCCTGCCCTCACCGAGTGTCGGCTGAGATAGGCTCGAGTTTCCCTGTGACCATAATAGGATTAAGCGTGTGAGTGTGTAGACTGCACGATTTCGCTTTTAATTGATCAGATTAATAATGTAGGATGAGTTAGAATAATATTAGTAATAATATTGTGTAATAAATAAAATAATTAGATTGACATATACATAAAAAAAATAATAATTCACTTTTAATCATGCTGTAATTCATGTGTCACTGTTCATAAAATAATATCTGTGCAGTATTTATTAACATTTATAAAAAAAAAAAAAAAATCTCAAACACATTGCTACAACATTTGAATGTCCCCTTTGGGGATCAATAAAGGATTATCTTATCTTATCCTATCTTGTCTTGTCTTATCTTATCTTAATAAAATTCTAACAAGAAATCATTACCACCTCACAAACAGTTATAAGCACAGGTCTAGTGATTTATATATATTTGGGTTTCATAGAATGTGTTCCAGAGTGAGTAAAATCAATGTAAACAGAATTATTTGTCTAAGTCGTGTAAGGCAACCAACCAGTGTTTAGATTCTAGAGCAATCTGTGTCTTTTTTTTTATAGCCAAATTTTTGAATCAGTGACCTTTCGTCGTTCATCTCCTCATACTGCTGAAGTCAGATGATAAAGGACAGTCTGTTTCCAGAGCTGAAACACAACCTCGATTATTTTTGCTCAGCGAAAGGAAATGCACTGCTGAAATTTTGGAAAGCGAGAGCCAGTAAGCGGATTAATGGCAACCGCTGGTCCTTACTAATACTATTTAATTTTTATATTAAATGTCATTTACAGACGTGCCGCAGCTTGTAATTCGGGCTGGAAGACACACAGTGACTGTGTGTTATCTGTTTGAAGAGGCAGGAAAGAATGAAGCGCTGCTGAAACATTTAGGCCGTGGCATAGAAAGCCAAGTCTGTATTTGCACTTTGTGTTACGCATGTGAACGGGTCAAGAATCTACATTCGAGAGTACTGAAGGCTTTGCCAGGACTCTGCGAAAGCACAGAAGATTGCATTTCATGCACGATATAAATTTACTTTTCCTGATTATTGATGTCTCCACATACTGTACACTGATCAGCCATAACATTAAAACCACCTGCCTCCTATTGTGAAGGTCCTACTTGTGTCACCAATACGACTCTAACCCATCAAGGCAAGGACTCCATAAGACCTCTGAGGGAGTGCTTTGGTATCTGGCACGAAGCAGCTCTCGATACACCCTTCAAGTTGCAAGTTTTCCCACAGATGGGCAAAATGGCGGCTAATTTTCATCAAACCATTCCTGAAGAGTTTTTGCCGTATATAGGGGCATGATCCTGCTGAAAGAGGCTACTGCTATTAGCGAACACCGTTGCCAAGGAACTGTTGGTCTGCAGCCATGTTAAGGTAGATAGGATGTGTCAGAGTAACGTCCACATGAATTTTAGGACCCAAGTGTTCCCTGCAGAACATTGCCCAGAACATCACATGGTTCCACCCTGGTGCCTTGCCTTCTTCATCCTGCGATTCATCAGACCAGTCCACCTTCTCCCATTGCTCCATTGTCCAGTATTGATGCACTGTAGGCACTTTCAATGATGGACAAGGGTCAAGCATGTGCACTCTGACCGATCTGCAGCTACATAGCCAGCATTCACTTTTTCAGCAATTTGTGCTCTACTGTGGGATCAAACCATACGGGCTAGCCTTCATGCCCCATTCGCATCGATGAGCCCTTGTTGTCCTTGAATCTGTTCCTGGGTCACGCTTTGTTCTTTCTTGGACCACCTCTGCTAGGTCCTTACCACTGCATACCAGGAACATCCCATAAGACCTGTGGATCGGAGATTCTCTCCATGGTAATTTGGCCTTTGGTCAAAGTCACTGAGATCCTTACGCTTGCCCATTTTTCCTGCTTCCAACACATCAACTTTGAAAACTGACCTTTCACTTTCTGACTAATGCACTCCAGCCCAATACAGATGCCAGGAATGGAACAATCACTCTTATTAACATTTCCTTCCAGGGGTTTTAAAGTTATGGCTGACTGGTGTATATTTATATTGAAATGTTGATTCTGGTGCTAATTTGTTGCTTGGTGCTATGTTGTCATTATTCCTGTTAGAAGATTACCCTTGTGTGCTGTGCTGTTGTCTCGGTGTTCTTGCTGATGCAATTTAGTGGTGTTTGAGAGGGGAAGAGAAATTTTAGGAATCTCAAACAGGCAGTTTTCACTGGTAGCTCTCTAATCAAACATGTAATGGCTTAATTTGTCTCTCATTATTTCCCAGTGGTGTTTAATTTCACATTGATGAGAAATTCAGAAACATGGGTGCAAGCAATTGACTCGAAGTTCCAGAATGCATTGTAGCTAAACGACATGCTAGTGGTGCATGCTTAGGTGGTGATGTATAAGGCGATGAGCATGCTGACATTGACGGCGGTATTAGCATAATCATTGAATCCTTGGAGGCTGATCTGTTGGAGCTGAGTGTATGGGGGGTGGATATATATAAATAAAGTGGATGCCTAAAATGTTTTTTTAAGACTTGGGTCCCTTAACACATCCACATCCGATAATGAGTGTTTCCTGATGAGCACGGCTGCCTCACAGCAAGAAGGTCCCTGGTTCGAGTCCCGTATGGCGTTTGCATGTTCTACCCGTGCTTGCGTGGGTTTCCTCTGAGTACTCTGGTTTCTTCCCACAGTCCAAAGACATGCACATTAGGCTAATTGGCTGTTCCAAACTGTCCCTTGTTATGAGTGTAAATAGTTGTGTATGTGTTGGCCCTGCGATGGTCTGGTGAGCCGCTCAGGGTGTACGCCGCCTTTGCGCAGTGTCGGCTGAGATAGGCTCCAGCCTCTCCACGACCCTAATAGGATTGAGCGTTTTGATGAATGAATGAATGAATGAATGAATGAATGAATGTTTCCCAATAAGGAAAAAAAAAAAATCATATCAGAGTCTAAGTGTGTGTGTTGCCATGTGTTCAGCCAACACACACAACCGTTCACACTCAGGGCAATTTGGAACAGCCAGTTAGCCTAATGTGCTTGTCTTTGGACTGTGGGTGGAGACCAGTGTACCCAGAGGAAACCCACACATGCACGGGGAGAACTCCGCACAGAAACACCCAAGTCAAAAGCTCGAACCCAGGACCTTCTTGTTGTGAGGCGGAACCACTGCACCACCGTGCTGCCCGTATTATTATTTTTGTTGTTGTTATTGTTTTACTATCTTTGTATGATTTCGTGCAACAAGTACTAGACCCCAGGAAGAAGAGCGGCAGTACTTGCTCCAGCTCATGGGGATCCAAATCAATCAATAAATAAATCAACAAACCACGTGTGTGCAAAGCATGGTTTCTGCGGCACCTCGGGAAGTCGGCGTATGTAGTTCGCTCTGGTAAATGTGTGCTGCGGTCAACTAAGGCGTCGTTTGATGTGTTCAGTGCTCATGCTAGGTTAAGGCGACCGATTTGCTTTAAGTTTTAGTATTATCATTTCTATCTTACACACCACAGAGTCTTGAACATTTGGTTTCCGCCCTCTAGAGAAAGCTAGTCCTGGTGATGATGTTACATTGTGTTTCCCCTGATGTTGTTTACCGGCGGTCCTCCAGGCACGGATAGGGTAAAAGGTTAGGCCGTTAGCAAAACTACAGAGTTTACAGCTGCTTGGCTTCCAACTCCTTTTGTCACTTCATTTCAGTCCAAATGCTTCAAAAGCTCTCTCCCTCATGTTGTTTCCCAAACACTATCAGATGAGCAACGCTGAGTCTCAATGAGTACGATATCTGTGGGAATCCGGTTCTTTTCCGTTCGGCTGGAGAGCAAGGCCAGATGTGTTTGTTTAATCTTGGAATAGCTGAGCAGCGTGGCACTGTTAGGTAGGGTTGGTTTTTTTTTTTTGGTTTTTTTTTTGGTGCATGGGAACACGGATAAAGGTTTCTGGAAAGGACTGAGGAGGCCCACTGATGTGTGTGTTTGTGTGTGTGTGCAAGCGTTTGTATTTGTGTGTGGCATTTGAAGAAGGTAATTGGCTTGGAAGGAGTAATAGAATGATTTGGCTTTGGGCCCTCTGACAAAATGAAGTCTGGTTCTCAGAGAAGCTTAGCAGGTCACAGAGCCGTTCTGAGGCTGTGGAGTGATTGAATAGAGTCCGCCACTTACAGATGAGTAATCTGAACCTCTGAAGGCAAAGCAGTGATTTATTTATTTATTTTAATTTTTTTTACCAATCATAGCTTTGACTGGATTTACCTTACACAGCCAATTCTCACACAGATCCTGCCATCTAACACCAACGCCGTCTAACATCACTGACCAGCCATTTTAAACTAGATTTTCTTTAATTTATTTATTCATTCGCCAAATTGCTTAATCCTCCAAGGGTCGCGGGAAAGCTGGAGCCTATCTCAGCTGACTTTAGAGCAAAGGTAGGGTACACCCTGGACAGCTCGCCAGTCCATCGGAGGGCCAACACACAAACAGAGTAGCACATGCCGTGTGGGGCCCTGACCATTGTCCCTAACGGCGGAATCATCTGCTCGCGACTTAGAAGGAAAGAACCGTTACCAAAAATTTCTTGGACGCCTCTCTCTTCTCGCTTCCCCTGCTTACCAACTCACCGAACCCTTTGGTCTGACCCCTCCCCAAAGAACTGTCCGGCTAGGGTGAACCTGCCAGGGTCCACAAAGTCCCTGCCGACATAGCTCTTGAACTCCACCACCACGGGCAAGGCATGTACACATGGGCAGCACTGTTGTTTATTAAAAAAATATATAATAAATAAAAATAAAAATGTATTTGAAGAAATATTGAAATAAATAAATAAAAATTAAAACATTGATTATGAATTAATAAATCAATTTACTTTTATGCTACCTTAAAATAGTGTGCTTCCTTTTCATCTTGAATTGGTTTCTTTTTAACACCACACGTCTACATTTGTACACAGGAAGTCAAAAAAAAAAAAAACCCAAACCCTGTTATTTATACTGCACTACTTCCTGGTTCCGTTGGATAGAAAAACCGGTTTACCCCGCCACAGTTCTGCAAAAACTTAAAGCTGCCCCCCATGCGCCCAAGCCTATTTTTGAATAGCGGAAATCACCGAAAATAGCCGAGGGAGTCTCAGATGATGTAGCTTTCTGGAAGACCATAGGCTTCTGGATGTACTCCATAGGAGTAAGTATGCAATGTGTGATGAGAATTGGAAATGGAAATGGTTGGGTGCAGGAGAAAAAATAAGGAAAATGAAAGAGACATGAAGACACACATAAAGCCCATCACCCAGAATACCTAATAAGGATGGAATTTAAATACACTCACTCACTCACTCACTTACTGAATCACTTAATCCTAGGAGGCTGGAGCCTATCTCAGCCAACACGGGGCGAGTGCGCGATACACCCTGAGCAGCTTGCCAGACCATCGCAGGGCCAACACACACTCATCCATTCACACTCACACTGTCAACTAGGGGAAATTTGGAACAGCCAATTAGCCTACTGTGCATGTCTTTGGACCGTAGGAGGAAACCAGAGCTCCCAGAGGAAACCCATGCAAGCAAGGGGAGAACATGCAAACTTTACACAGAAACGCCCTCGCCGAGCCCGGGACTCGAGCCTAGGACCTTCTTGCTGTGAGGCGGACATGATAACCACTATACCGCCATGCTGCCTTTAGTTATCCAGTCTGTTTTAAATGTCTTGATTTGCTTCTTCTAGACCAAATAAACATTATAATTAATCAGCCACTTTGGAATTCACATTTGTTATTAAGAAATCTGATAGTCAGACATTTGATTCTTCACCATTTGCCTACATTATGTAGAAATCCAAGCGTTAGAGGCCAGCAGCTGGTCCATATCAGAGTGCACAGAGTGTGTACGTTAGTTCTCAGTCCAGCTGCAGGTGTGTAGGGTGGGATAAGTGCAGAGAGGAAAGCAGCTCAGCTGGACGGAGATAGATTACAGAGCTGAGAGCAGCACAGGAGGCCAGGATTTGTTCTGCTCCAGCAGAAGTTAAGCTTCAGTGCGGGCCATGGGGCCAAGAGCGCTCCTGCAAAGTGACAAAACACTGCTGGGTGGAGAGGTCAACCCTCTGGACTTTCTCCTATTTTCTCTCTTTACTGTATTTCATTCTTTCCGGGAGTTGTTTTTTTGTTTGTTTGTTTCTCTCACTGCCTTTTTCTTTTACTGCGTCAGCTTTATGGGAATTTTATGTATATTTCAAGGATTCTTATCCAGCACTGGGGCAAGGTCTTATGGATTTACCTCTCATTCACAGTAATTGAATACTCATTCACTTCTCAACCTGATCTCTGTTTACAGTATACAAAATCACACCAGCACCTCCTTTCTTTTGATCGTCTACCCTTAGGGGCACAGTGAAGACAAACTGTAACCGCGATCTAAATCTTTAATACATCTGTAATAATGATAATAATATAGTAATAAAACTCATGTAGTGGTACTAGCTAAGACTTGCGATTGTTTTTAATGGTTTAAACAAACACGGCTTTGTCAGAGTCTTCATACTTAAAATAATAGATATACTTATATATAAGTGATATTTATTGATTCGTTCATTTTCTAAGCCGATAATCCGAATTAGGGTCACAGGGAGGCTTGCGCCCATCTCAGCCGACTCTGGGCGAGGGCGGGGTACACCCTGGACAGCTCGCCAGGCCATCGCAGAGCCAACACACACACAAAAATGCTCACGCTTACACCTAGGGATGATTTAGAACAGTCACTTAGCCTACTGTGCATGACTGTGGGAGGAAACCGGAGTACCCGGAGGAAACCCCACATAAAAATTCCCAAGCTCGGGAATCAAGCCCAGGCCTTTTTGCTGTGAGATGGACGTGCTATGACCATATTATCACCATGCCGCCTATATAAGTGATATATAAACTTAAAATAATAGATAATTCCACAATGTCAGCGCAGTGGTGTAGAGGATAGCACTTCCGTCTTACAGCAAAGAGGTCCTGGGATCAAGCCCCATGCCCAGCAAGGACTTTTTTCTGTGTGGGGTTTGCATGTTCTACCCGTGCTTGCATGGGTTTCCTCCAGGTTCTCTTGTTTCCTCCTGCAGTCCAAAGACATACACATTAGGCCAATTGGATATTATCAATGGCCCCTAAGTGAGAATGTGAGTGTGAATGTTTTTTTTTGTATACGTGTATGTGTGTGTGAGTGTGTGTGAGTGTGTCGGAGTCAGCTGGCATGGGCCCCCTCGTTATCTTAATAAAGAATAAAGTGGTTCAGAAAATGAAGATAAATAAGAATAATGTGTAGTTATACTAATAACAGATTAGTGTTATAGAATTCTTCCTTAGGACAAAAAAACATAGTCTTATCTCTGAACGAATAATCCAAATTAAAAACTAGCCACTAATTCCATCCATCCATTGCTTAATCCGACTAGGGTTGTGGGGAGGCTGAGGCCTATCTTAGCCGACTCTGGGCGAAAGCACAGTACACCCTGAGCAGCTCGCCAACCAATGGCAGGGCCAATACACACAGCAGTTCACATTCACACTCATACCTAGGGGCGATTTGGAACAGTCAATTAGCTTAATGTGCAGGAAACCGGCGTACGCGGAGGAAATCCACACAACCACAGGGGGAACTCTACACGGAAACGCCCTCGCGAAGCCCGGGGCTCAAACCCGGACCTTCTTGGTGCGAGGTGGACGTGCTAACCACTACACCACTGTGCCGGCATATAGGAAGTACATAATGCTAAACTAGGTGTTAGTACGCCTGTCCTTTTCTCTGCACAAGACACATACAGACATGAAAATATTGGCGCTTCATGTGGTGCATAGTAAGCATCGCTGCTTCATTTACACAGAAATAGATTTGGTTTTTTAGGGCAGGCCAGCACAGGAGGTTTTTAATGAAGCGTTTTGTGTAGTAACTAGTATGAATAAAGAGTTTGTGTAAAATATTTGTGTGAAAAGTGTGGTATGTACACTTTCCATATGATGCCCATCCTGTATAGGCATGTCTGCTATATGGTCATACAGAAAGAACTGATTCTGTCCTCATCTTTTGACATCTTTTCGACTGTTACCTATACTTGTACAGTGGAGTTCCTGGAAGTGTTTCATGAAGACACGCTGAATAAACGAGTAGTGATGTGTGTTGACAGACAAAGTGTGATGTTTCATCTATCAGAGTATGTGCATGATTAGGACAAAATCCATGGAGGTTCTGGGTCTCTTCCTGTGCATACCCTCGTGTAATGTACATAAAGCATGTTATGCATACTGTACACGCATGGTTTAGTGATATGCGATCCTGTCATGGCTATCAAAGGTGCTGGCATGGAGCCGAAAAACCTTCCTAAACAGGGTAAGCTTCCTGACTGCTTGATTGTGTAATCTGAGGTCATCGAACAGGCAGCGTCGAGGGACAGGCTGTTGAGCACAACAAACACAAATCTTTTCCAGTTCACTTCACCTGCAGAGGACTGTGACAGAGAAATATTCAAGTTTCTGCAGAAGTTCTTATCCGCACGTCTTCCCCAGGCCGTCTCTGTCATAACGCAGCACAGGCTCTGCACTGCACTGAGTGCATGACTGCATTCCTTTCAAGTCCCCTGGGTGCTTGGTTTAGAAAGCTACGTCTTCCCCAGCTGTATAGAAAGTGTGCTATGATCGATGGAGCTTCAAATAACAGCCTCGGCAAACTTTCCATCAAAGTAGTTCCAGTAGCCCCTTAAATTTAGAACCGGACCAAAAGGTTTGAAGGTGATGGATCAAGTATGGAATGTATTGAAGGCTGAATCCGAAAGGCTGAACGGCAGCAAGATATAGAGCTGTGCGAACATGGTTTACATGCAAGAGGAGATGAAGAATCGTTTTACTCGACCACATCTGAGTTGGTTGAGGCCTCAGGGTGCACTTTGAAACAGATGCTGTGGGCACTGTTCTCTTGAGCTCCAGTTCTTTCACTCTTACACAACACCCTCTGTCTCCATTCTATCTCTCACTTCTGTTTTACTCTATTTTTATTACGATTCTCCCTTTTCATGTACATTATCGGCAAGAGTGGCCAGCTAGATATGATGCTCTAGACCAAAAAATGACCATGATTGTTTAAATGTGAGGGTACTACTTGCTTGACGACACCGCAGTCATTTATTCATTTTCATAAAGATAAGAACCATGGAGGGCGGCACAGTGGTGCAGTGAGAACGTTCGCCTCACACCAAGAAGGTCCCAGGTTCGAATCCCGGAATCGAGTGGAGTTTGCAGGTTTTCCCTGTGCTTGTGTCGGTTTCCCCCAGGTAATCTGGTTTCCTCCCATAGTCCAGAAACATGCACAGTATGCTGATTCGCTGTTCCAAATCGCCCCTAGGTGTGAGTGTGAGTGTGAATGGTTGTGTGTGTGTTGGCCCTGCGATGGCTTGGCGAGCTGTCCAGGATGTACACCGCCTTCAGCCAGAGTCGGCTGAGATGGGCGCCAGCCTCCCTGCGACCCTAATTAGGATTAAGAACCTTAGAAAATGAATGAATGAATAATAACCATGGAAGCAGGTGGAATTAGTCAGAAGTTCCTTAGAAGCGGACGTGATTGGTCAAACATCCCACAGTAGTGGGTAGAATTGATCAGATTTTTGGTGGGAATGGGCAGGCTTGGTGAAGCTTCCAGGTGGGGCAACAGGAATTTATCAAAGTTTATGCTGAAGCAAGCAGGATTGGACAAAATCGCTGTTGGAATGGGAGGGATGGGGATTTGTCAACAAGATTCAGTGAAACTTTCTGCAGGAATCAGTGGAATTATTCAAAAAAAAAATTCTGGGAGCATACAGGATTGGACTAACCTTCTGTAGGAATGGATGGGATGAGTCAATGTTTTCCCCAGAGTCAGAAAAATGGATCAAACTTTCTGTAGGTGTGCATGGAATTATGAGTGGGTACAGTGGTCAAGCCTTGTGGGATTTGTCAGATTTTCAAAGAAGGCAGGTGATAGTGGTCAAAACTTCTATTGGAGTAAGTGGGATTGGTAAGATTTTCTAAATGGGCAGTGGTGGCTCAGTGGTTAAGACCCTGACTTACTGAGCCGAAGGTTGGGGGTTCAAACCCCAGTACCACCAAGTTGGGCCACTGAGCAAGGCCCTTAACCTTCAATTGCTCAGTTGTATGAAAATGATAAATGTAAGTTGCTCTTAACAAGGGTGTCTTACAAATGCCATAAATGTAAATGGACCAGTTATCATTAGTCAGAGGTAAGTGGGATTAGTCAAGTTTCCCGAGGGAGCAGGTGGCATTGGTCAAAACATCTGCAGGATTGAGGAGGATTGGTCAAAGCTTCTCAAGGACCAAATGGGATTGATGCAGTTTTCAGCTGGGGCAACTGGAATTGATCAAACCTTTTGTTGAAGTTGTCTGTAGGAGTGCAAGGGATTGATCAGATCTTCTGCTAGAGTGAGTAGGATTTGCCAACCTTTCACCAGCAGATGATGCAAGTCTTCTAACTTCCAGCAGGAGTTGGTGAAATTGGTCAAACAGGAACCAGAGGATTGGGTAATCCTACTGATGGACCAGGTGATGGGATTGGTCAAGAAAGAGAGATGATTTTTTTTTGTGGTTGTGAGCTGGATTGGCCAAAGTTCCTTTGGGAGTGTGCAAGAGATTTGGAAGTGGGTCGGACTTTCTTTCTGAGTGGGTGAGGTGGGATTAAAATCAATCCCATGCACATACCTCCAGTGTGAGAACTTCCAAATATTATTATATTATACTTTGGCTTTCTCTGGGTTTAGGATCAGCGCAAACAGCCTGGACTGAGATGACAAACTGCAGGAGGGGGTCTCAGAACGCCATTCTCTGTGATTTAAGTTATATAATCTTAAGTATTAATTCATGGCTCTCTGGTGTGGTTAGGATAGACAAGTCAGCCAAATATAACAGTACAAAGTGAATTGGAAGGGGAATTCTACCCATAAAAAATGTTTCATGGGCCACAGGGACTAAGAGCAGAGAGAAAGTAAACACACAAGTTAAAGCAGAAACCTATGTTGGTGTATGATGGGAAACACTGATGGTTAGGTAATAAGGGATTTACGACCATCATACCCAAATCCAACTCAGCTGAAGAGTCAAGTGCGGCTTTGCATACCTTTGGACAAGAAAGCAGTTCGTTAATTAGGTTTCATGTCGAGTAAAAAAAGCATTTCTCACATATTGGTGGCATCCACCGACCTTCTGGAGACAGTGATGAGCTCCGCAAAAATGTTCTGTCAAAGTATTAATATTTTTTTTAAGTCCACCAAGGAGGTTATGTTTTCACTGGCATGGCTTTAACTGTTTATTTCTCAGGCAGCATGGTGGTGTAGTGGTTAGCATGTCTGCCTCACAGGAAGTAGGTCCTGCGTTCGAGTCCCAGGCTCAGCGAGGGAATTTCACTATGGAGAACCTCTTAATCCCATTACGGTCGCGGAGAGGCTGGAGCCTATTTCAGCCGACACTGACACCAGGCGGCACCTTGAACAGCTCGCCAGACCACTGATGAGCCAATACACTCTCACCTAGGGGCACTTTGGAACAGTCAATTAGTCTAATGTGCATGTCTTTGAACTATGGGAGAAAACCTGGGTGCCCCAAGGGAAGCCCACACAAGGACTGGGAGAACAAGTAAACTCCACACAGGGACACCCTTGTTAACCCCCGGGACTCGAACCCAGGACTTTCTTGCTCAGGGTCTGATGTGCTAACCACTATACTGATGATCTTTTGATTGTTCCTTACCCATCAGCCTCTGTTTCCTGCTGGACCGACTCCTCCTTTTGCCCCAGGCTTCAGAAAATTTCATTTCATTTTGTCAAACCACCTGAAACAAAAGAGTGTTGAGCTTTAAACCATCAGTAACTTTTTTTTTATGAAATGTAAAAAAAAAGTGAGGTGTTTTTTTAGGTGTGAATGTGGGACATTCCTCTGTGCATGACTTGTACGTAAATATGTGCGTGTGCTGCTCTCGGGTTACAAATCCTACAGGGATTTGATAGCCGAGTAAAAGGATAAAAATTTCAGGTTGCGGGTGAAAAACAGGACTCCTGTGGATTAGAAACACAACCCTGTCTCTAAACAAGTAGCACTTGCCGTCTGGGCTGGACCAAGGGCACGTTAAATCATGCACGCCTGGGGTGTGCTCACTGATCTACAGCTCTGTGGGAGAAAGTGCAGGGCGGTGGCCAGGTGATAGCCCAGTTCACAGCGATGGGGGGTGAGTGTTATTAATATGTGTTAAAATGTACAGAGTCTGATCCCGTCGACTTTTAGACCCCTTAAAGTGGAGCTCGTCTTTGATGTAGAACGGTAAAGTACAACGCCGACTCTGTCTGTGCTTCAGCGTATGCAGTTAGGGAGGACCAGAGGATAGCATAGTGCGTATAGGGTTATGTATTGTATTAAAATTGTACTAAAATTTGCCACATTTCTATATCACTGTTGAAAATAGTAATCAAATCGAGAATACTGTTCCCACATCATTACCTTTTACGTGTGCCATCAATTTCTACTGATGAGTCGAGATCTCAAAAAGCCTCCCAGCAGGATCACAGTGAAATTCCATTCGGGTTCCTCCCACAGTCCAATGGCATGCAATTTATTCTAATTGGCTGTTCCAGATTGCCCCAACGTGTAAATGTGAGTGTGAATAGTTGCCCTGCGATGGTTTGGCGAGGTGTTCAGGGTGTACCCTGCTTTTGCCCAGTGTTGGCTGAGTTAGGCTCCAGCCTCCCCGCGACCATAGTAGGATTAAGCAGGTCGGCAAATGAGTGAGTGAATGACTGTCTTGTTTGATAACACCATTCATGATTTTTGGGCAATTTTTTCCCCCCAAGCCCCTTTAAACCCTATTAAAATTTTATACATAGCTGCCAAACTTTGCTCTCATGGACTCAGATGGCTGTTGCATCATTGTGAATTAAACTTGCAGTGTCTGGGTGATCGTGTGAATGCTTTTTTTTTTGGTTGCACCACTCTAGTGCCCTTGCTAAATTAATACATTGGCTTTGAGCATATCTTGTAAGTTCTGCTTTTATGTAGAAGAACCCCAAAAGCAATATTAATACTTCAGACAGCATGTTATTGTTCTCAAGTAAAGCACACAGTCCTCGGTAACATTCATTTATTTATTGGTTTTCCAAACCGATTCATTCTACTAGGGATGCGGGGAGGCTGGAGGCTATCTTAGCCGGCTCTGAGCAAAGGCGGGATACACCCTGAACAGCTCGCACACACACACACACACACACACACACACACACACACACACACCTGGGGCAATTTGGAACAGTCAGTTATCCTAATGTGTATGTCTTTGGGCTGAGCGAGAAAACCGGAGTACCCAGAGGAAACCTATGGAAGCACAGGAAGAGCAGACTTCACATACTCCATACTCCAGCAAACTTCACACAGAAACGCCCCCTCCAAGCCCAGGACTCGAACCCAGGACCTTTTTGCTGTGTGCTAACCCCATAGCATCAAACATCAGTAATGTTTCTGGGATAAAAAAAGTCATCAGTTTACCTTATTAGCAGTGATGGCTCACTGGTTAAGGCTCTGGGTTACTGATCCAAAGGTCCCCTGTACCACTATGCTCCCACTGTTACTGATCCTAAGGTCGGGAGTTCGATCCCCAGCACCTCCATGCTTCCACTGTTAGGCCCTTGAGCGAGGCCCTTAACCCACAGATGCTCAAAAAAAAAAGAAAAACAAAAAAAAAAGATAAAATATAAGTCACTCTGGAGGGCACGTCTGCCTCACAGCAAGAAAATCCTGGGTTCGATTCCTGGGATGGGGGTATGTCTGTGTTGTTTGCTTGTTCTCCCCGTGCTTGCATGGGTTTCCTCCAGGTACTCCGGTTTCCACCAACATTCCAAAAACATGCACAGTCGGCTAACTGGCTGTTCCAAATCACCCCGAGGTGTGAGTGTGAGTGTGAGTGTGAATGGTTATATGTGTGTTGGCCCTGCAATGGTCTGTCGAGCTGTTCAGGATGTACCCCGCCCTCGCCCAGAGACGGCTGAGATGGGCACCAGCCTCCCCGCAACCCTAACTAGGATGAAGCGGCTTAGAAAATGAGTGAATGAATGAAGTCACTCTGGATAAGATTGTCAGCCAAAATGTCATAAATGTAAATGTAGCAAGGTGAAAAGTATCTCTAGGAGCTGGAGAAGGAGGTAAATGATGTTTATGGAAATGCGTGGAGTATCAGGATGGGAAACTCAACCATGACCAACTGTTCTGTCTCTTGTTTCTAGATGTCAGCGAAGAGAAGGCATGGCGGTGCAGGTAAGCCCCAGTTTTCTTTAACTTTGGCGTGCTGTGCTTACAGATGTCTCTTGACAGCTGGTCTTAGCATAAAAACCATTAAGTTGATGTGCTGGGTTCAAGTGGAAGCTTTTTTTTTTCTTCGCGGTTTCGAACCTACAGCTCTTATTAGAAATTCAAAACCATCAGCGGTTTAAAAGGTTCCTCGATGGTATTTTCTCACAACAGTTTTTGTCTGTGAGAGACATGAGAGGCCGTGTGTGTGTGTGTGTGTGTGTGTGTGAGAGAGAGGCACAGTGTTTAATCACATTACATGTGTGGTGTGAGAGGAGGAGAGGGGAAGCCTGAGCTTTCTCCGATACAATTAAATTACTTAAGTGTTCTGTAATGCGACAGCCTGGATGGTGGTGAACCCGAGTAGGAGACAAGTCTCAGCCCTTAAAATTTCAACTGTGAAATATTCTTTGGTTTATAAGTGTACCCTTGGACAATCTGTGCCATTTTCTGTTTTTTCTGAGACTCTGGCTCATGTCTGGGTTGGTAAGAACAGACAGGAACAGGTGTCTCTGTGTCTGGAGTTTAGAGAATGCAGAAGTATGTATTCCCCATATTATAGGCCTATTTCGGTGCACTCTGTGAGGTACACATTACGTGTGTGTGTGTGTGTGTGTGTGTGTGTGTGTGTGTGTGTGGTGGTGGGCGGAATACCGGAGCATTGTTACTGTTATGGCGATCTGAAATATTTGGCGTGGCGTGATGTGGCCCTGGGGGGAGGGGGCAGCTGCGAGATCTCGATTGGATGCTCTGGGATTCCAATTTAGGCTCAAGTTGCTCTCTCACATGACCCTGAGGTCACATAGCAATGTGGCACAAAGGTACATTATGGCACGTTGACACTTCTCACTTTCAGCCTGACATCAGTGCCGCTGTAACTGTGTTCTTGAGTGACAGCCGGTTTTTTTTGTTGTTTTTTTTTTTTTTTGCGCCGTGCAGGCGATTCCTGTCAACGACAATGCACGGCAAACCCCTCAAACATGCCATTACCTCACTCTGACCTCGTGTGGAGTATGCTGTCAGGGTTTAAAGGATCAATGATATTTTGGTAACACTTGAAGGTTATGTACTGTACATACCACATTTCTAAACAGTACATACATTCCTTTATACGGCAATATCGGAGAATTTGTCTGACATCACATCGTCATATACATCAAGTGAACGTGGCACGGTGGGGTAGTGGTTAGCACATCTGCCTCACAGCAAGAAGGTCCTGAGTTTGAGTCCCAGGCTTGTCAAGGGCGTTTCTGTGTGGAGTTTGCATGTTCTCCCCATGCTTGCGTGGGTTTCCTCAGGGTACTCCGGTTTCCTCCCACAGTCCAAAGACATTCGCAGTAGGCTAATTGGCTGTTCCAAATTCCCCCTAAATGTGGGTGTGAGTGTGAATGGTTGTGTGTGTGTGTTGGCCCTGCAATGGTCTGGCGAGCTGTACAGGGTACACTGCCTTCGCCCAGAGACGGCTGAGATGGGCTCCAGCTTTTGCGGTTTGGCAAATGAGTGAGTGTTCTTTTAATAAAAAAGTGCGAGAGGTGTGAGAGGAATGGAAGAGTCCAAGATGTGCTGTTATGATGATAATAACGATAACCGAGGTCAATTTTTGTGTCTTTAACGAACCGATCAAATCATATACGGCACAATAACAAACATAAACAATGAACAAACCTCCAGCACTACACAATGCTTATGAAGTCTTATAAAGAAAGAAAGAAAGAAAGAACTACTGATAACCCTGTGGAAAATCAAACAATCAGAGGGTTATCGCTGATTAACTGGTTGCCATAGTGACTATGTTGATAAGTTGTTGTTTGAGAGTAAATTTTCGAAATGACTTCATTTCACAGTGTTTGTTTTGGAAAAGTGCTTTAGCATGTGTTGAAGGTGCCGTTATCCATATTAACTCTGCATACTTTGGCTGGAAAGCCTCACTCAGTGTCACAATGTGTTACCCTCCGCCACGTGTTTCGAATCGAACAGCCACGGTTAATGGCAAAAAAATAATGATGATGCCATAAAAAGTCCGAGCCCATAGCATTTGTGGCACATGATGTAAAAATTCCGCTCTCATATTTTACTACTGAGCCATAGAGGCTGCATGATGTCAGCGTACGGTGCGGCCAGATGGCGAGCAGACGCTCCGTAGAGCACTAATCGTCTCATTACAGTGCTACTCCACAGCAAGAGCAATGAAATGTACAGCTAAGGCTCCAGACCACAGTCAGAGTTTACTGTGAGGTCGACCACTGGCGGTTAATGATCAGCTCTAAAATTAAAACAGGGTAATTTTTTTAAATATGATATACAGCCTGTTATTTCAGCTCATGCATTATTTAATCAGTGAGGTTTGTGGATAAAAGCTAGGACGCAAGCAGCTGCTGGTTTTAGATTTGTTTGTGAAAACGTTAAGGTAGAGTTATGAGGTAGAAGTTTTGCATTGAAATGAAATTAGTAGTGACAGATACCAGGGTTTTTAGTCCATGTGATGTGTATTGGAAGCTTTCCATAGATTAGATCCCTTATATAAATGTCACGTTATTAGTTTGGGCGGCATGGTGGGGTAGTGGTTGGCATGTCCGCCTCACCACAAGATGGTCCTGGATTTGAGTCCCGGGCTCGGTGGTTTCCTCCGGGTACACCAGTTTCCTTTTACAGTCCAAAGACATGCACATTAGGCTAACACTTGGTTTACATCGGGGCACGATCGCGCGATCATTGCGAATCCACAAAGTTCCTTCAAGATCATCACGGATCCATTAAGTTCCCTCAAGATCATCACGATTTGATCCCACGAGCCCCCCACGCTCATCATGACTCTCTCAAAGCGTGGAGATCATGGACAACGTACCCCAGTGTAAACCCAAGGAAATTAGATATTTCGAATTGCCCCTAGGTGTGAGTGTGCAGGTCGGAAGAGGATTCAGGACCCACTGACTCAACTTACTTCTGAAGAGAGTTATGGATACACAAGGAGAGCAATGCGAGGAAGCAGTGAGCGGTGTAGTATGCCCCCCAACCCTCAGCCATGAGAAGATGAATACGACTATTAGGACGTCGATATAAAAAAAAAGAAAATGTCTACTTTCAATCTTTTTTACTCTCACTTTCTCACTCACTCACTTATTCGCCGAACCGTTTAATCCTATTAGGGTCGCAGGGAGGATGGAGCCTATCTCAGCCAACACTGTGTGAAGGTGGGGTACACCCCAGACCATCAACACACACAACCATTCACACTTACACATAGAGCCAATTAGCGTAATGTGCATGTATTTGGGCTGTGGGAGCAACCAGGAAAAAACCTCAAGGAAAACCCACCAAGCACTGAGAGAACATGCAAACTCCCCACAAAAACGCCCAAGCCCGGGACTTGAACCCAGGACCTTCTTGCTGTGAGACTGTTACTATATGTTTCTATGAGGCTAGTGACCATCTCAGCCAACTCTGGGCGAGGGTGGGGTACACCCTGAACAGCTCGCCAGACCACTGCAGGACCAACACACATACAAGCATTTACAATCTCCCTCACATCTAGGGGCAATTTGGGACAGCCAAGTAGCCTACTGTGCATGTGTGTGGACTGTGGGAGGAAACCGGAGTACCCGGTGGATACTCTTTCATGCACCTTACTCACCCGACCTGCACCATCTCACCATCTGCGAGGTTGCGTTTTTTTTTTCTGCGTTTATCTGGAGGCTTAGGATGTGACAATTCTTCGATAAAGTGATAAAGCGGATGAAAATCATTTCAAGAACACACACAATTCTACTGTCATTTATTATTATAGGAATTATAGCAGATCACCACTGTTAAGGCGAAAGCGTCTAACCATCGAGTTGCTTTTGGAACGTCAAGAAACACCCATAGCATCCGTCAGTCCGTCCCTCTGGAGTACGTGTACAGCTGGGAATCCCTCTGCTCTTCTTTGAAAACTTTTTTTTACTGGGATCAGTTTTGCAGCTGTTACTTTGTTAATTTGATTAAAATTGGTGTACAAACAGTCTCAAGATGTATAGTTTCCTTAAAGCATGGTTGTTAGGAGTCTACATATAATGTTTTTGTGATGAATAAGGAAGGAATAAAAAATGAAAAGAGAGAACGATGGATCATTAAATGGATGAATGCGTTTTTGGCTGTTCTTCAGACATAAAGTGAACCTTTGTAGTCGCTGCCATCGATTTAGAATTTTTGTGTCATTTCTGACTTTAGAGTAAACATATTCTCTTCCCCTGAATTTACCTCCTTCACACCCGTAGCCGATTGGACAGCGATTGAACCTGCCACCTCATGTCTTTACCGGTCTGGTTCCTGCGCCCAGCCGTGGGACAGGGTCCCATAAACAGATGTCTCTCTGATCCCATAAAGGGACATTAGCTCTGAGGCGAGTCAGCGCCAGACCCCTGGGAAGAGGTCGAGAACAAACAAGACCCAGTGCGCCTTTTAGACTCTCCGAGAATACAGGAGCTCCACTCATCCGCCAAACCCCCTCCAGAAGGTTGGATGTTTGATCTCTGGCTTCACAGACCCTGGACGTATCTCTGTCTAGACAAGGCCGTTATCGATCGGCATGCATTTACTGTCTGAGGAAAATTAATAATCTGTGCTTTGTTCTGTTGGAAACATGACTTAAGCTACCAAGAGTCTGCAGCAGATTCCTCAGTGCTCATGTTTAGGAAACGGAAATGGGCAGAAACATATGGAAAAATACTTGAACTTGTTGACCCTTGCCATTTTTTTTTGTGTCTGTTTGGATATAAACAGAACTCCTCTGCTAAAACCCAACATGGAGGGACACTGGAGGAATTCGTTCAATTCGAAGGAATTGCAGTAATTGTTGAAATTCATGCTGATGAATTAAAAGGAAGTTAAGATCATTGGACCACATTTATCAAACTTTTATTAAATGGAAATGTGTGAGGTGGCACGGCGGCATAGTAGTTAGCATGTCCACTTCACAGCAACAAGGAACTGTTCCAACAAGGAAATGTTCTCCCTGTGCTTGCATGGGTTTCCTCAGCGTCAGCCAGTTTACTCCTACAGTCCAAACACATGCACATTAGCCCTAGTGGCTGTTCCAAATTGCCCCTAGGTGTGGGTGTGAGCGTGTATGGTTGTGTGTGAGTTGGCTCTGTGATGGACTGGAGAGCTGTACAGGGTGTACCCCGCCTTCACCCGGAGTCGGCTGAGATAGGCTCCAGCCTCCCATCCACCCTAGTAGGATAAAGCAGTTCGGTTTCTTTTTCAAATAATGTACTCATACGCGTATGCTCCAAATGGTCCATCGATGTGAATTGATGTCTATTGATGTCGATGTGCTAGCCCTACGATAGACTGATGACCTTGCCATGGTGTACCCAGCCTCTTGCCCACTGCCAGCTGGGATTGCTTACAGTTTGAACGAATGAGTGCCGTGTGACCTGTAAATCAAGAAACTATAAAGTAGTAAATGACTAATGCTTTCTGCTAATGAATTAGCACTTACACTAATGTTCAGTTTATCATGATCATGCTGCTATCAGGGTGATTGTGTTCATGAAGATAAAGCTTCTTTTGTGAAAATGGGCTTCTTGTTTTGGGTTGATTTCTTTATTGATTCTGTATGTTTTGCATAATTACATCCGTATATGGATTCCAGTTCCCAACCCTGGTCCAGCAGTACCTTTGGTCAGTTGTATTGCATACTCTCATCCCAATGCAACTGATTAACAGCACTTCCTCAGAGGACGTGGGAGTGATAAAGTGGGAATATGCAGGAGACGACTGTAAGAGGGTATTTTAAGACTAGGAACCTGTGGATAGAGGGCTAGGAAGCTATGGATTGGTGTACCAGTGGGGGATAGCATTGGCGTTCAACATTTATTCCTAAGGTTGGGTTAAACCTCCATCACAAGCTGCCATGCTCCCACTATGGCCTTTAAGATTGGGTGGAATAGGAATGCAGTATAAACCAGTATGGTTGTGATATGGGGCAGTGGTGGCTTAGTGGTTAAGGTGATGGGTTACTGATCTGAAGGACAGCAGTTCTATCCCACTATCACCACTGCTGGGCCCTTGAGCAAGTCCCTTAACCCTCAACTGCTCAGTTGTATTAAACAAACAAATAAACAAAAAAAACCAACATAATTTTGTATAAGAGCATCTGCCAAATGTTGCAAATGTACATATGGTCTCCCAGGACATGTGAAAGTGCTAACATGTTAAAATGTAGTGTGGATATGGTCCAATTAGAACGTAGTAATGACATAACTAAAACCTAGCAGGGACTTCACGGCCTTATTGAACCTAACTGTGGACACAGGAAAACTTGTAGAACAAATGAAAAAGTCGACACAATAATTATAAGGACCAGACAGATGCCGTGAGAATGTGGTAAGGGCTTGGTGTGATCTGATTGGTCGCAGTACGAATGTATTCTGCGTGGTAAGAATTACTGGGAACATGTTAGATGTGGTGAGAATGCCGCATGGATGTAGTAAGGACTTCGTCTGAGTGTGATGGTGACATGAAAAGTTTGTAGAGTTTGCAATGCTCTCCATATGTCTTTGTGGGTTTCCTCTGGGTTCTTTGGTTTCCTTACTCGTCCCAAAAACATTACCTACTCTGTTATGGCCTTGTGTGCTATTCAGGATGTCTTATGTCCAGGGTCCTTAGGATGGCCTCAGCATCCACTGCAATCTACACATAAAATATATAGATTTAGGCACTTCCTAAGAGCGGAGCTCCTGAGAGATATCTCTATTAAAAGGTGTCTGAGACTGGTGTTATAAGAGAAGTGCAGCTCCTTTAAGGGCTAAACCAACTTCAGCCGTGTAGGAAATAAATAAATAAATAAATCTTCCCTGCATTTCCCAACAACTGACTCGCTGATATTGTTCGTTTAATTATCCGTTCAACGAGTTCATGTTCTGTGTTACCAGTCATGTTTTGTGTTGTTTTGCCTGCAGAGAGTGGTGAATGGTGGTGTATGAGCCTCTATTTTTTTTGCTGTTTCAGTTTATTTGTGAAAAAATATTTTATTATTATTATTATTATTATTATTATTGCTGCCCAACATCATGCAAGTCATACATAAGAGCCAGTGAGCAACAGCTCTGGCATGGACACCGGACAACCATCCAAGTCATATTCCATGCCTATGGGGCTATGCTCAGGAGCTCTACTAAAACCTGTATGTATGATGTGTGTCAGTGAATTAATTTAATTGCCCTCATAGATTTACTTCACTTACATTAGAGTACGTTCTATAATGCAGTAATATAATACCATTGTAGGACCAAAAAAATTTGTTTCCTAATATTCCTTTCTAAATATATTTGGAATGCATTTGGAATTGGACTGGTGTTATTTACCATTCAACTGTTTTTTTTTTTTTTACGTTGAGTACTTATTAAGCTGGGAACCCTAGTTTCTACAATGTCCCGGCGTGGCTATAACCCTTTGGGTTTGGGGGGGTGGCTGGGTCTATTCGCCCTTGTTCCATGTGTGTATTAATAACCGGTAGCTCTCTTTGTTATGATAAAACTCACCTTGTCAGACCTCCCTTCTCACAAAAGCTGCCATAACTGAAAAGCTGAGGCACGGCGCCCCCAAAACTGTCACCTAGAGGCCACCAGATGCTGAAGCCTAAGACTGGATTTAGAGTCTCGAATACGACTCACATGCTTCTCTCCTGCCTCTCTATCGGGTTATTCCACCCTGACAAGGCGCATCCAAAACCATTCAGTACGAGAAAACAAAAGGAAGGCTGTGGGAGATGGGAAAGGGTCGGAACACTCTGTACCGATATATTAGCATTAGCAAAAGAAGCAGTCCTACATGCCCTGGCCACATGAAAGCAATATTCTCTCAGAAACATTTTTATGGCCAGAGCGTTCGATTTATTTATTTATTTATTTTGCATTTTAAAAGTAAAGCGAACACCACTCACATTTCCTTAGTGCATTTTGGATGGCCAGCATTGGGTGCAACTGAGGTTCTGGACTTCCTCACGTACACAAATTCTTCCTTGAAAAAAGATTAAATCGGTCGCTCGAGCAAACAAATGTGCGCATGGTGAAATTGAACAGATCATGATATACGACAAATGATTTGTGTTTGTATTTCTCAGTAGTGCTGCACTCCTGCGCTGCATCAATTGAATCACGATGTGCTGTTTCATCTGGGGATCTATAATATCGAACCATCAACGCTCAAGCTAATTTTGCTAATGCGCTTTTTGTTGAATGGATGGTGCCTGGGGGAACACTTAAAAGCACAGATTAATCATCAGTAACACTCCCTCTACCGTGCGATCATCAGCATTTCCTTCTCAACGTTCACCCGCCCCCACAGCACCATTTGTCTTTCCTAATCCCTGCAGACGTTCCGCTAAGAGCATTACAGAAACATCCCAATTCTGAAGTACTACTCCTATCTTTCTTGTTTACCACCATAGCAGCCAGGTTCATGGTCTAATTTCAGCTCAAATCCTTAAAATTTCTATAACCACACTTAATCTTAACGTCTAGTTTAAACATCTGTTACAGGAGGTATAATCCTAGCTAGCTTACTAGCATACATGTATGTTAGCATAACGGCATTACATGCTTTTTCTAGTCTTGTTCTGCCAAATATTAACTTGGATATTTGAGTTTGACTGGATATGTGAATATATAATTCCATTCATACGTATACCAAATCGATTAATGCTGGGTGAAGGCAGGGTACACCCTGAACAGTTCACCAATCCATCATAGGGCCAACACACAAAATCAATCACACACACACACACACACACACACATTCACACCAAGGGGCAATTTGGAACTGCCAATTAGCCTACTGTGCATGTTTTTGGACTGTGGGTAAAAACCAGAGTACCTGGAGGAAACCCAGGCAAGCATGGGGAGAACATGAAACGGTCTCACTGAGACCGGGACCCAAACCCAGGACTTTCTTGCTGCGAGGTGGACATGTTAACCACTACACCACCGTGCCACCCTACATCAAATGTGAATTACATTATTTTTATTCTTATCAAACCATTCAGTGAGCCCTTGAGCCTTTTGGATAGGGGTGGAGTAATTTGAGATGAGAACACGCCCATTAAGAGAGAAATCATATGATATCATCATAGGATAAAGGTGATCAATCAGAGAAACTTTGGACTGGTTTGTAGTAATGCTTCTCTCTAAGGGAACAACTGAAGCTGAAGTAAGTATCAACACAGTCCAAAGACATGCACAGTAGGCTAATTGGCTATTCCAAATTGTCCCTAGGTGTGAGTGTGGGTGTGAATGGTTGTGTGTGTTGGCCCTGCAATGACCTGGCGAGCTGTCCAAGGTGTACCCCGCCCTCGCCCAGAGTCAGCTGAGATGGACACCAGCCTCCCCGTGACCCTAATTAGGAATAAGCGGCTTAGAAAATGAATGAATCAATGAATGAATGACATCATACCTGGCAAGAGGGCAGCATGGTGGTGTAGTGGTTAGCGCGTTCGCCTCACAGCAAGAAGGTCCTGGGTTCGTGTCCCGGGCTCGGGCGTTTTTGTGTGGAGTTTGCATGTTCTGTCTGTGTTTGCGTGGGTTTCCTCTGGGTACTTTGGTTTCCTCCCACAGTCGAAAGACATGCACATTAGGCTAATTGGCTGTTCCAGATTGCCCCTAGGTGAGGACATGAGTGTGAATGGTTGTGTGTGTTGCTCTACGATGGTTTGGTGAGCTGTTCAGGGTGTATCCTGCCTTCGCCTAGTGTTGACTGAGAGTCAGTGTGATTTGAGCTCGAAATGTTCAATTCTAGGTTATGAAATCTTAAATAAATTGATTTTAAGGCAGGTTTTCAAACAGAATGTTTCTGTAATACAACCCCAGGATCTGAGTTATTTTTACTTATCTTGTCTACTGTGTGATTTGTAAGTTTTCTTAACTTCTGGTATATTGCAAAGTGAGTTTTTACCCACTCTTTCCCCCTTTATATCCTCCCAGCTCGGGCCATCTGCTTTCACGGGGTCTCTTTCCCATCTGTAATGGCTAAATTCCGTTGACTTGAGAGGCGACCCCCAGCCAGCTGAGGCTGATCAAGACATAGGCCCGTCTAAAAGAATCATGGCTTAAGTCCTGGTCCTTTTGGACATTTTGATATTGTAAGGACATCGCAAGCATAGTGGTTGGAAGTAGCTCTGCAAGAACCACATCAAGTTAAACATCTCCCACACCACCTGGGAGGAGCTTGCAGACAGTCAGCCTGCCTGGAGACGGACCGTCAAGACTGGTCTTGCCATTGCTCTAATGGCCTCTAAGGAGAGGAGGTTGGGAATCAGGCTTTGACCAATGATTCCTTGCCCCCAGTGCCGGCAACTCTCCCACACCAGTCTTGGATTAAGCAGCCATCGCTGGCACAAGCACCCTCCACCACCATCTACATGACAGCTAGCCACTATCGAACACAACAATTCGCAGCAATATGGAAGCCAATGTTGGCGTTCTAGACGCCAAACCTTTTGCCCCATCTGCTCTTTCAGTGTCTTTTTCACATCCGGAATGGCTGAATGCCAGTGGCCAAAGGGTCGACCCCAAACAGCTGAGGCTGATCCACACACAGGATTTTCTGGAAGAAAAACACATGGGCTTTCAGAAAGATATTTTTTAGTCATACTTGGTTTTAGAATATAGTACAGACCTAATATTTCATAGACAAGTACATGCCAATTACAAGAAATTTCCATTACATGTTTTTGCCTATCGGATTAAAGCATACCTTCAGTAATTAGGCAGAAGTAAAATTTTAGTTGATGCATGTTTTGCAAGTACCACAGTTTCAGCACATACATACTCAGACATCACATAACGATTGTAAATAACACCAGATGGAGTTAAACACTTTGGCATGTGATTTTATTTTACGGCGTGTACTTCCATAATGTACATTCGTATGCACTGGGATGCTGATTGGCTATGTGCTCTTTGAAAGGAACTTGATGTGTGCCGACATCCGGTAACATATACTTGGGGGGGGGGGGGGGGGGGGGGGTTCTCCCTTTTTTTCCCCCCCCCTTCCCCCCTCCTGGGGAACACAAACCACCCGAAAAAAAAGGGGGGGTT
>JBCNYH010000013.1:5099758-5111266 GCA_039654325.1 Tandanus tandanus
CCCTTTTAAGTGGAAACCTTGCACCCTTAAGTCACGTTTAACATAAAGTAACAAATAAAGAAATAAACAGAATGTAGACAAATGCAGACAAATCCTTCAAATATAATAAAAATAACTACTGAAATTTTTTAACTGACTTTTCATGTTCATGTTCATAATGCACCTACTTAACCCCTTCATTAATAAAAGCTCATTCCAACTAGCATCTCTTTTTGCTAAGGCTGATTTTTGCTAATTCTGATATTACGTGATGATACATGAGATATATGACGTATTTAAAAAAAAAACCAAACACACACACACACACACACACACACACACACACACACACACACACACACACACACAAAAACCCAACCTTTACAGTGGCTCTGTTACACCGATTTGGGCTGATGCATTATAATGACTGACTTTGTACCCGAGTGCACTTCTAGTACATGACATCTGGAATACTCTAAGCCTCTGGTAACTCATGTATAAACATATGACTCATTTAAAGGTGCTTTGTTTAATGCTGATGCTGTGCGGAGCCATTTTCATTTGATGTTACCTCTTAGGCGAGGGGTTAAGGCGACTAGGAATTCCATGTTGAACGGGTTTTTCGTTGGGATTTTACTGGTCAGAGGAAGTTAATGCAGCATCAGACATCATGGTGTCACGGTATTTCAGTTACATTGTTGTGGGATAGGGTGGCACGGTGGGTGCTCCTCAGTTCGAATCCCAGGCCTGGGCCTGTTTGTGTGGAGTTTGCATGTTTCATCCCCATGGTTGAGTGGGTTTCCTCCAGGTACTCCGGTTTCCTCCCACAGTCCAAAGACATGCACATTAGGGTATCTGGCTGTTCCAAATTTCCCCTAGGTGTGAGCGCGAGTGTGAATGCTTGTGAGTTGCCCTGCAATGGTCCAGAGTGTCCCCTGCCTTTACCCAGTGTCGGCTGAGATAGGCTAAAGCCACCTGCGAGCCCCCCACCCCCACCCGCCCGCGACCCTAGTAGGATTACGCCAATGAGTGAGTGTTGTGGGATGTCTTATGTAATAGACCATTTAGCGAGGCTCTACTGATGGCTGGACTCCATGTCCCTTTGTCTCTCTGTATCTCTTGTGTGTCACATGACCTACAGTGCAAACTCTGTATTGATGTCACATAGAGACCCTACTGTGTGACCTGTTGTTTGCATGTTCTCCCTGTGCCTGCAAGGGTTTCCTCCGGGTACTCCGGTTTCCTCCTACGGTCCAAAAACATGCACAGTGAGCTGATTGGCAGTTCCAGATTGCCCCTAGGTGTGAGAGTGAGTGTGAATGGTTGTATGTGTGCTGGCTCTGCAATGGCCTGGCGAGCTGTTCAGGGTGTACCCCGCCTTCACCCAGAGTCGGCTGTGATGGGTGCCAGCCTCCCCGAAACCCTAATTAGGAATAAGCAGCTTAGAAATTGAATGACTGTATGGAGAGCCAACATTTTCGCTAAATAAACCCCTTGAGGGTGATGCAAGACGACTCCACAGTCCTGGCTCCACTATAGTCTTGCTGTACATTATCCCTTATATATTAACCTTATAACATGTATAACATACTCATTCAAGTGAATGAGAAAGCCCCAGCTTCAACGCGCGGCAAGTAAATGTCCGGAAACCTAATATACAGTTTTGCCTCTGTGACCTTGAAAAGTAGGCCAAGGTCACTCACACAAAAATTCATCCTCGCACTCATAGTAGTGATCCTGCCTACCAAGTTTGAAAGCTCCAGCTTCAGCAAGCAGCAAGTAAATGTCCAGAAACTAAAGTGTGACGGACGGAACCCATTCCTCCAGCTCTCAAGACATGTGCCACTTTGTGGGCGGAAGCTAAAAATATCACCTATTACAGCGTTAATATAAACCTGTGACTTGTATTAAAGCTGGCATGCTATTAAGTGCCGCTATTACACAAAATGTATCAACACTTTTTGTCCAATCAGATTTGAGAAGTATAAAATGATTTATGAAGGTTACAAGTTCAAGGCTTCACGCCAGCTCTGTTTTGTAGAGCTGAACACTTTGTGTTTGAATTGTCAGTAATATTTTAAAGAGCGCTCCATGCGACAGAAAAGTGCGGCTCCGAGTTCGAAAAGAGGACCGGCGTCTGTGATTAAGTCCTCCAGCATCTCTCTATCAGCGACTGTCAGCGGGGAACCGTTGCTTGTCCTTCGCTTTGCCAAGACTGAAGTCAACGCCAGCCCTCTATTCTTTCCCTTTGTATCCTTTTGTGTGAAAACCTGACACGGTGAATGCTGTTACTTTGGGATGGTGTTTACTTGTTGTGAAGTTGTTGTGAAGCTTTACATTTATTTATCAAATCCTATCTGAGTGTGAAGTTTGCTGGTGTGTGTGTGTGTGTGTGTGTGTGTGTGTGTGTGTGTGTGTGTGTGTGTCCGTGTGGGTGTGCTTGAGAGCCCCCTAACCCCCACCACCACACCCCCACACCCCCATCTAATAGAAGCCAGGTGGTGTGTGGAGACTGTAAATGTTTTCCCATGGATTTCTGTGGCTGGCCAGGCCTTAATAGATTCTGACTTGACGGCATTACATGCTTTGTCATACAGCGAAACAATAGTGTTCACATACCCCCCACACCCCCCCCACACCCCACCCCATCCTTCTTCAGCCTCTCCTCATAAACTGCTGTGCTTTTTGTGTGTTGGCCTACACGAGCTCTCCGAGCAAATGGATGGTGCACGTTTCAAGACTGAACCGCAAGCGACTTGCGATAACGTCATCATATTATTTGCTTCTCATATCCACACATTCTGAGTCTCACACTTATTCACATCCTTCACATTATTATACATCTCAAACTTCATTTATTTAAACTGACACCAAAACACAAAAACACAGAGCTGTAGCTTTAAGACCTTTCCTTTCCTTCCTTCCCATCCGATCCCCTCATCTAAACCCAGATATATACCACATGTGTGGTTTCTCCGGAAAAACTGGAGGCACGGCTTGGGAATATTTGCTCAGGAAATTTATAGCGCATGCCTCAGACGGGCTTGAGCAGGACGAGGATGGGGGAGGTTCCACGCCTTGAATCCATTAAGACGGGAGCGTAATCCCCCCAGGATTCAGGGGGTCTGTCCTGGGACCTCCATTCTTTAAAAAGATGGCCAATCAGAGCTTGGAGAAAGTGGGCCCAGAACATCTGGGCTTTTTCCCATTGAAGTTCATTGGTCAGTTCAGAGCTCTGGGTTAAGACCATGTAGGCAACAAGTAAAATTCATCAGAAGGGATTATTATGTTCTTTAACACATGATTAGAATAATTTTTACTGGATATACTGTATGCGCACTAGCCAGTTTGAGCTGCTCATGGAGAACACATTAGAAATTGGCTTTAAATGGTTTTGTAAAAGGGGCGGCACGGTGGCGTAGTGGTTAGCACGTCTGCCTCACAGCAAGAAGGTCCTGGGTTCGATTCCCAGGATCAGGGTGTTTCTGTGTGGAGTTTGCATGTTCTTCCTGTGCTTGCGTGGGCTTCCTCTGGGTACAAAAATCCAAACAGTCAAAAAATATGCACAGTAGGCTGTGAGAGTGAGTGTGAATGGTTTTGTGTGTGTGTGTGTGTGTGTGTGTGTGTTGGCCCTGCAATGGCCTGGCGAGCTGTTCAGGGTGTACCCCACCCTCGCCCATAGTTGGGTGAGATGAGCGCCAGCCTCCCCGTGACTCTAATTAGTATTAAGCGGCTTAGAAAACACAATTTTCTCAAATTCTCAGAATTCCTAAAAATCAAAAAGCACACTAATAAATATGGTGTGTCCATCCATTCATCTTTCAATTCATATGTTATCTGTACAATTTATCTGTCAGGTTTGCAAGGGAAGCTGGATCCAATCCTGGTTGACTTTGGGTGAGAGGCGGGGTTACACACACACACACACACACACACACACACATATATATATATATATGTGTGTGTGTGTGTATATGTATATGTATAGGTTGCCAGTCTATCGCAGGGCTAACACAAACACAAACAACCATTCATTCTCACATTCATGACTGTAGGAGGAAACCGGAGTGCTCAGCAGAAACCCACTCAAGCATGGGGAGAACATTCAAACTCCAGACAGTTCATTTGCAAGCTTTGAACCCACAACCTTCTTGCTTTGAGGTAACAGTGCTAACCTTACCATCACCATTCCGTCCATGGTATATCCAAAACAAATAAATAATAAATATAGTCAAGTGTGAGATCTGTGACAGGTTCTAAGTAGAACCCGACAAGAGTGTAGAGTGTTTCTCCAGCTCCGTATTCCAGGTACATCCCTTTTAAAAGGTTAAGAGTCGTCGTGGTTTGAGCAGTTCATGACTGATCCATGACAAGGGGTCATAAATTAAAAGATCTTTCACTGGTCGGAATCCCAGATGAGTCTGTTTGGTTTCCAAACCATGTTTCTTTGGTTATTCTCCAAAAGCTGTCTGCACGTGGAAATTCAAGACTACAGTTATATAAAGCGGTCCAGGCATAAAAGAACCATGAAAGTACTAGGAACCAAGACACTTTAGCTCAACTTCAACTTTTCCACCTGACAGGTTTTTGGTATAAAACAATGATTAGTAATTCAGTGTTTGTACCACACCCTTGTTCAGTTATATACACTGTATATTCTGAAAAACAAAAATGGTTTTTTAAATGTTCGCATCCAAAAACAATGCTGGATGTGGAACAATTTCTAAGGGAGAACCGTTTGGGTTCTACATACTGTCATTAATGGTTACACCCAGTGGAAGAGCCAGCGATGGGCAGCTTATTTTGAAGAATTGTACATCATGTAGCATTGCTGCCTCACCGCCTCAGGGTTCTTGGTTCCATCCAGATCATGAATTACTGTTTGTCTGAAACGTTAAATGTTTTTGCTGTATCCATATGGGGTTTTCTGGGTAAGTTCTTCTCTGGGAACCCTTTAATGTTCGGAGTGTTTACTTTTGGATATCGTTTGGTAAGAGCTGAGATCCCATAATGAATATTTACATTTACTTTTATAGCATTTAGCAGACACCCTTATCCAAAGCGATTTCATTCATCCATTCATTCATTTTCTAAGACGCTTAATCCTAATTAGTGTCGCGAGGAGGCTGGCGCCCATCTCACCCGACTCTGGGCGAGGGCGGGGTACATCCTGAACAGTTCGCCAGGCCATCGGAGGGCTAAAACACACAAAACCATTGACAATCACTCTCACACCTAGGGGCGATTTGGAACAGCCAGTTAGCCTACTCTGCATGTTTTTGGACTGTAGGAGGAAACCGGAGTACCCGGAGGAAACCATGCAAGCACATGGAGAAACTACACACAGAAACGCCCTCGCCGAGCCCAGGAATCGAATCCGGGCCTTGTTTCTTTGAGGCAGATGTGCTAACCACTGCGCCACCGTGCCGCTTCAGAGTGACTTACTTTTTTTTTTAAGTCTCATTCATAAAAATAAAGGTTAAGGGACTTGAAAAAACACGCACCAGTGGTTGAGCTGTCCATATTTTTTTTTCTAAGTACCGAAAACCTGTCTCATGTGACCAAGCCATCATGGTACTTATTTGTTTGGTACCTATTAGACTCTTTGTTAAAATGGCATTTATGGAAGTTGTTGAAATTTTCTGCAACTATAGTATACCTATCCATTGTCCTTAAATACACAGACAACTGGTTATTTGCAGAGTATTACCCCCCATTTTGTTCAAACAATCTTGAAAAATACCAGAAATACCTTTTTTCTCATAGATATCCATGCCTTTTGTTGTGAAGTCCATGAAAGTGAAGCACATGTTGGTTCAGGTAGGAATCATTGACCTCGTGCTGCCAAGATAGGAACTATTTCCATTGCCATTCCATTAGGGAAGCAATAAGCTGTGACACACAAATCCTAATCCAGAAACAAACACTGAAATCCACCTATTTGTAACTGGATTAGAACGTTGTTTGAGGCTACCAATTTCTCCTAATCCCAGTTTGAATGAACCCAGCTTCTGAATTGATGTTACTCATACAACAGCCCTATGGAATATAAAAGGCTGTGACTTAAATGAGTGTATAAAAAAAGCCCAACAACCAATTACAACAAATTAGCTAAAGAATGTGGGCAGAAATTAGAATACCCAAGTGCAAACGTTTGCACATCCTTAAAACATTGGGAAATTATTATAAGATATAAAAATCTTCCCACTGAGTACAATAGATGGACCTTTGGAGATGTCTTCAAATCTGCCGCAAGGTTTGTTTGTTTATTCTGAACAACGTATAGATTGTTGTTAGATTTTTGTACATTCTTGATGTTGTAGTCACTGAATATTAAGAAGGGTGGCACGTGGGGTAGTGGTTAGCACGTCCACCTCACAGCAAGAAGGTTCTGGGCTCAAGTCCCAGGCTTGGGCATTTCTATGTGGAGTATGCATATTCTCCAAGTTCCTCCGGGTACTCCGGTTTCCTCCCCCAATCTAAAGACATGCACATCAGGCTAACTGTCTGTTCCAAACTGGCCCTAGGTGTGGATGTGAGTGTGAATGGTTGTGAGTGTGTTGCCCTGCGATGGTCTTGCGACCTGTTTATGGTGTACCCCGCCTTCGCCCGGTGTTAGGTAAGATAGGCTCCAGCCTCCCCACCACCCTAATAGTAGGATTAAGTGGTTTGGCAAATGAGTAAATATAAAAAAAAAAAAAAAAAAAAAGAAGAAGCCACAGTTGCATACCAACAAATGATTACCCATTTTAGACCCCCCTCCCCCGCTCAAAAAATGACCTTACCTCCAGTCCTGCGGAGAAACACCAACATAATACACAAGCGTTGTTCAGCACGTTTCCAGTTTAATTCTCATAACTTTAAAGGCGTATATTCATAGACAGTCATTGAAGTAAAGAGACACCGGATCGGTCAGTTCAAAGCGATGTGTAGCTCACAGGGTGAGTTAGTTAGAGAGCGGTTACCTGTACAGGCGTGTCTAGTTAGGATGCGTTCACGTGCGCAGCCACAGGTTTTTTCCTCATTACTACATGTGCGCTTCTGTGAATAAGAGAAATAATAATTAAAAAAAATACAGTGTGTGCTTAATATCACCTAACAATTGTTTGATGTAACATAAATTTTTATTTTCCATTACTTCAAATCTATTATGGAAACACACTTTTGCATTCAATCATATACTTACAGCAATGGATATTTTGCATATATACTGTATTTAATGCCTGTAAGCCCTAATGGCCCAACTCACGAATCGTTTTAAAGCTTAAACAAGGGAAGTGAAGTGACAGTGAAGATTGTTTGTGTGCATAATTAGGACTGAAAGAGAAAGAAATGTTGTGTGTGTTCAAAGAGTTTGTCACTGTTTAGAGAACAGATTAATGCCTGATTGGGTCGAGCCAAAACAAGCAACCCCGGCGAGATGGAGTGGAGAGTCATTCACATGCTGATGGCCACTTCCTGCCCTTACATCAACTATTGCTTCCTCTGTGTCTGTTCTAGAGGCCACGGTCTAGCCATAATAATCTTCTGTAAGATAACTTCAGTCCATAGCTTATGTACTGTGGGGTGCAGAACATCAAGGACTAAAGAAGGATGTTAACACTGACTTGTCGGATGCCGCCATGATATTGCGGGGGGGGGGTTCTTGTGATAGATTCATGGGAAAGTCTTCCGAATGAACAAGCAACAGATGTGGCTGAATTTGTATAAAAATCTGCATTTAGTATATATATATATATATATATATATATATTTTTTTTTTTTAAAGTTTGAACACGGCAGCATAGTGGCGCGGTGGTTAGCACGTCTGCCTCACAGCAAGAAGGTTCTGGGTTCGATTCCCGGGCTCGGGCTTTTCTGTGTGGAGTTTGCATGCTCACCGGTTTCCTCCCACAGTCCAAAATGCACAGTAGGCTGATTGGCTGTTCCAAATCGCCCCCAGGTGTGAGTGTGAAAGGTTGTATGTGTTCTGGCCCTGCGATGGCCGGATGAGCTGTTCAGGGTGTACCCCGAATCGGCTGAAATGGGCGCCAGCCTCCCTGCGACCCTAATTAGGATTAAGCAGTTCAGAAAATGAACGAATGAATGAAGGTTTGAACACCCGGCCTTGCGATGGTCTGACGAGCTGTTTGAGGTGTACCAGAGTCGGCTGAGATAGGCTCTAGTCTCCCCACGGTCCTTGAAGGATTTAGCAGTTTGACAAATGAGTGAGTAAGTGAGTGGGGTTTGAAAACTCATACTGCTCTTAGTGTGAGAATGGTTGTGTGTTTGTTGACCCTGTATTGGAGTGGCAAGTTGTTCAGGGTCTACCCTGCCTTCCCCCAGAGTCAGCTGACATGGGTGCCAGCCTCCCTGCGACCCTAATTAGGATTAAGCGGCTTATAACTATATGATAATAACTAGATGCCGTGTGTAATGCTCAGTGGGTGGGATGTCCCAGGATGGTAGCACCGCTCTCTGTGACATCATCACAGAGTATGTAAGTAATGTGACACACTGGCACGATATTGTGACGGAGAGACAAGCAGAAAAAGACACAGAGGGACAGAGTCACACAGAGTCTGGTCCTATTTAGAACATTACTAAGTGTTCTATCCTATTACATATTGCATCCCACAATTACATTTCGTACTGTGGAAACTACAGTGGGTGTTATTACATACCTTATAGCAGCTATAAACAGTCATTCTTTGTCCATTTTTTCCCCCTTTCTTCATTTTCTCAATTTTTCCTGTGGTGAACCATTTTCCTTCTGACCTGTGACTGTACACAGACACTAAAGACTCCTTCCATAAATGTTAAATCAATGTCTCGTTCCTGAAAACAGCACATGGACAATATAACAATATCCTAAAATAAGCACATTAATATAAACCAGAACTGCTGTTATAGAAAACTCATTGACACCTCGTGACCAATCAGAACTGAGAACTCAACAGCACTGTAATCAATAACTATTTAAGCAAATGTTGAAGTTGAAGGCCACTCTAATGGACATGCTAGGCAGGAGTCCAGCTGCTGACAGACCTGTGATCTCGTCAGGTTCTGTGATCGAATGAGACAGGTTGTCTGGGTGTGCGAGAGCTGAGCTTTGCGTTACTCTGCGTCCTGCAGTCTGTCTGCACCAAGCAAGCTGAGCCCAAAATAGAAAGCTGAAAGTTCTCAGTGGGGAGGACTCTCTCTGTCGGGCTGACCTCAAATATTTCTGTGTTACCAAATTGATCTGAGGTGAAACTCGTGTGGCTGGACTGAGAGACCGTTCTGTGTAGTCGCACTAACCCCACTCCTCATACTACTTCTAACCATTAGTAACGTAATGGATTTAATTCGTATTCTGGGTCGTTTAAACCCGACAAAACATGGTGTGTATTTGTGTGAAAAGATTTCAAAGTTGAAAATCCACCCCAACTTTAGCCAGTGTAAATTTTCATATTAAGCCATGAAAATAAAACGAAATTTTCAGAAACAGACTGCTGGATGATTAATGCAACATTATGATTTATTTACATTACATATTTATTATTTAAGGAAATACCACAATTTTGAAAACATTATTCCTTTTGACTAAACTGATCAGCTCACAATTGTATATTAGAAAACTTAACAGTAAAAATTTTAGATTAGGCTAATTGGAAGGTATCGTACGATTTTACATTAGCAACCTGCTAACAGCGAACAACTTTAGATTAGCGAACAACAATTTGAGATAAGCTGTAAGTTAACTACTAACAATTTTTTAAGTCCCAGAAATTTATCAGCTAACCATTTTAGATTAGCATAGCATTAGCTTTTCACAATTTTAGCTTAGTTGGAAGTCAACAGCTAACAGTTTTAGATTAGCTTAAAGTGGACAGATAACAATTTTAAATTAGCAGCTAGCTAACAGAAAACTAGTTTAGATTAATTGAAAGTTGACTGCCAGAAATCTAAAACTAGCAGCTAATAGCAAACATTAACTTTAGATTAACTGGAAGGTTACAGACAACAATTTTAAACTAGCAGCTAGCTAACAGTGCCCAACTTTAGATTAACTGGAAGTTAACAGCCAACAATTTGAGATTAGCTGTAAACTAACTAATAACAATTTTAAAGTACCAGAAATTTATCAGCTAACTATTTTAGATTAGCATAGCATTAACAGTTCACAATTTTAGCTTAGTTGGAAGTCAGCAGCTAACAGTTTTAGCTTAGCAGAAAGTTAACAGCGAACAGTTTTAGCTTAGCAGAAAGTTAACAGCTAACAGTTTTAGTTTAGCAGAAAGTTAACAGCTAACAGTTTTAGCTTAGCAGAAAGTTAACAGCTAACAGTTTTAGCTTAGCAGAAAGTTAACAGCTAATAATTTTATATTAGCACAGACAACTACAGCTGACAATTTTAAATTAGGAGAAAGTTAACAGTGAACATTTTTAGATTACTTGTAAGTTAACTTCAAACTATTTTAAAGTTGCAAATATTTAACCACTGACCATTTTTCATTAACAGTAAGTTCATAGCTAAAAATGTTAGATTAGCAATTATAGATTAACTTGCACATCTAAAAGCGTTCTAATATCGTATATATATATATCATTCAGTCACTCCAAAGCTTGGTATTTCTGGACATTCTGTTTGGTTTTTTTTTTTCTTTTAAATAAATGGATGCATTAAATAAACTTTTGTGTAGAAAAATAACTTAATATAGTCCTGACAGTGTGGATCTTATTGAAACCTACAGCACTAAAGTAATCAAATTAACCTTTCCTTTTTCTAAGTGACCAACCAGCGCTGTCTCCAAGCCAAACATTCCACTGCAAATCCCACATGAGGGGAAATGTTTGGCCCCAACCTTTGACCTTTGACACATATATGGAGGCGTGGCAGATGCCGTCCACGTCCTCCCAGGAGGTTTTTTTTTCATCAGATGACTCTGTTGCACAATAAATCAGAGTAAAATTCTTGTTGAACCACTGGAACAAGATTTCGGAAATAGAGAGGAAATAAACAGCCCAGTTATTTCTAACAGTAATTGCAGAGTGCATTGCGAAGTACATCTGACTCATTTTCTGTGAAATGTGTTCAGGGTATAGCACGCCCTATAGCCAATCACTCATGGTAAAATAATGCACATCCTTCCCCATCTGTCTTCTGTTTCCGTTCTAGGCTGCCTTTTTTTTTTTTTTTTTTTTTTCAAATCCCAGCCAGCAATCTCTGGATAAGCTTCAGCTCGTCAGATTAGAGAAGTGAAGCCTCGAACACAGAGCAGTGACCCCATAACACTCCTGTCTTCTGAATTAATTCAGGATAAGAAAGCAGGTGTGGAATTCCATGGGTTCAGGCATTATATCACCCGCCCTGCCTTATTACCTGAGCTTGAGTGAAAAAGGAAAATCTGTTTGGTGCATAATATCAATCAGTGAGAGGGGAAATGTCTTTCACTGAAACTGCAATCAATTAAAATATCACGTGAGGGATCAATTTCTATCTATCTATCTATCTATCTATCTATCTATCTATCTATCTATCTATCTATCTATCTATCTATCTATCTA
>JBCNYH010000013.1:5133854-5144754 GCA_039654325.1 Tandanus tandanus
GAGAGTCATTTACTATAAAAGTGACTGAATGATTCAGAGAATCATTTATAATAGAAATGACATAGAGTTTCAGAGAGTCATTTACTATAAAAGTGACTGAATGATTCAGCAAATCGTTTATTATAGAAATGACATAGAGATTCAGAGAGTCATTTACTACAAAAGTGACTGAATGATTCAGAGAATCGTTTATTATATAAATGACATAGAGATACAGAGAGTCATTTACTACAAAAGTGACTGAATGATTCAGAGAATCGTTTATTATAGAAATTACGTAAAGATTCAGAGAGTCATTTGCTATAATAGTGACTGAATTATTCAGAGAATCGTTTATTATAGAAATGACATAGAGATTCAGAGGGTCATTTACTATAAAAGTGACTGAATGATTCAGAGAGTCACTTTTATAGTAAATGACCCTCTGAATCTGAGTCGTTTATTGTAGAAGTGATACAATGATTCACTGAAAAGAGGTCACAGTCTCAGTGTTTGTTTCATGCCAAATCAATATATTATGTATACCTCCTGGCAGTTTTGCTTTCTCACTGTCACCTCTAAAACTATTAACACCCTTTAGGAGAATGGGAAAAAATCCACTGTACACATAATGACTTTTCTGTGATTATAAAGGCACTTTTGTCAAGATAAACATTTAAATAAAACAAAAGCTCCATCCTTGAAACAAAAATGCCTTAATAACAAAAGGCTATTTGGGTAAAATGCACAAAAGGAATTCTGCTTGGAGTGTCACACACAGTGCAGCACACAAACTTCACCAGATGTTCACTGGAATGATCTTTTCTGGCTGCATTTTTGTTAAAACTATACAGCATGCCATGAAATCTACGGCCAAACTGCCACCCACATTTTCATGAAGGGTGCTGATCATTTTGGACTAAATTTCATAAAATGGGCGGCATGGTGGCGTAGCGGTTAGCATGCCGCCTCACAGCAAGAAGGTCCTGGGTTCGAGTCCCAGGCATGGCAAGGGCCTTTCTGTGTGGAGTTTGCATGTTCCCCCCGTGCTTGTGTGAGGTTCCTCTGGGTACTACAGTTTCCTCCCACAGTCCAAAAACATAAACATTAGGGGTGTACCTCGCCCTTGCCCAGAGTTGGCTGAGATGGGCGCCAGCCTCCTCGCGACCCTAATTAATATTAAGCGATTCAGAAAATGAATGAATGAGTATACATCCTTAATAATAATAATAATTATTATTATTATTATTATGTGTAAACTTGTAGTGTAGGATTTAACATATACAGTACTAATGGCTAATGGCAGATCTTAGTTGTGGACATGCACGTCTGTTCTGTGACTAACATGGCCAATCATTAACATGCATCAGGACTGGGTGAAAAGGTATGCGTGGGACACACTGAGTCAGTGATTAACAGAGTTGTGGGCGTGCGTGCGCTCTTTCACGAACTATTGATGAACTCCAGAATATTCATCCCAGACCAATAAAAGTTGAAATCCAGTACTGAGATCAGCACGAGTTGCGATTTCTTCTACAGTAGTAAGTAATACCGGGATTAAGATTTTGACCCTTTTATGCAAAGACTCCATAAATGGTCAAATTAATCTGATTCCAGGAAAAGCCTGGGAACAGGAACGCCATGTTTTATCATCTCCTTCACTCGGATCATTTATAAAGATCTTTTAAATGGAAGTCAAATGGGAAGTCAAATCCTGATGTCAACTTCAGCTTGCTTTGTGACCTTGATGGAAAAAGGATCCAGTTAATGGATGGATGGATGGATGGATGGATTGAAGGTCGGATCGTGTCATTGCCCATTTGCTTCAATGGGATTAAATGGAAGTTACCTCACATGCATGATAGCCCAGGTAATTCTTCGTTCATGCACCAAACGAGATCGAACCAAGACGTTTACGTAGAAATCGTTTATTTTGTCTACACTCTGAAATGCGTCCTACATCCTTTTTTTTTTTTAACCCACATACAAGTATGAGTTTTCACACCATTACAGACAAAACAACTTGACATTCAGAGTCAACTTAATGCAGTAATAAACACTGGTGCTTTAACTACGGAAACTTACGTCATTGATCAGTAGGAAGATACCATTCATGCTTCTATGCTGAACTCAGTTTCCTAAGTTGTAATTTAATATTAAACAAAAGTTAGCTACTGTTCTCATGGTTCTTGTCGTTCTTTACATTGGTTGTCCCTTTTTCTTTCGCTATTACATTTTTATTGTTATTTATGTTAATATTGTAATTTTTGTTAATGTCGTTATCAAAAGCATTTCCTGAACAAGTGTTAGCATGAATTAGCATGAATGCTAAAACACTCAAGCAGTGCATCTAGTTTGTCCGATGTAATTGTGATGCCCATGTCATTAAAATCTAATTAAATTCACTCACGTACATTATAGCAGATCCATGTAAACTGATATTACCTCACTGATCTTTTTTTTTTTTTACCTCTTAACTATGAGACTGGTGGGGCATTGTCATTGCCTGCGTCTGCTTTGCCGTTCCAGTTTCCATCCATGTCCCCAAATTCACCATCTAATACCTCGACAACTATTACTATAATTGAAATTTAATACTATATATTGAAATTTTATATAAGCATCCTCTATGCTTGGGTATCCAAGATTATACTGTTGTTTTATTCATGTGACCTTTGACCTTGTCACAATGAGCTTGACCTTATCTACATTGTCTGGGCTGTTTCTTAAGAACTGCTGGGTGGATCATTCTGAAAAATGCATGCATGTTTCCTGTAGTGTGTAGTTATGCATGGGCTTATCAGTTTCTCTCTTTGACCTTTGACCTTGTCACAATGACCTTGACCTTATCTACTTTGTCTGGGCTATTTCTTAAGAACTGCTGATTAGATAATTCTGAAATTCGGAAAAACGCATGCATGTTTCCTATAGTGTGTAGGTATGCATGGGCTTGTCAGTTTCTCTCCTTGACCTTTGACCTTGTCACAAAGACCTTGACCTTACAAGTTTTGTCTGCACTATTGCTTAAGAGCTGCTGGGCGGCTGAGGGGATTCGCCATCTCTGATGACTATTTTCTTTCTTTTACCATTGGGTAAAGTTGGGCTTTTACACCTGAACCTACTGGCTCATCAGGGCTGGAGCTTATCCGAGTTTCTGTACCGTGAAATGACTTGGAGTTCAATTCCTCCTGGATGACACACTAGTCCATCGCAGGTTACCTTTTCAGTGTTTTTACTGGTACCAATTTATACTGCTGGGTGGACAGAGGCACACTTGTGGTTAAGACCTTGCCCAGGGGTCTTAGCAAGGTGGAGGTCTAACAGGGATTCAAACCTATGACCTCTTGATCATGAGCCCAGCACTGCAACTACTTTACCACTGGCCCCACTTTATTTTAACATTATTAAGACCAAAAGGCATGTCATAATAATTTTAATAGTCCAGTCCAGGCAGTCTGTACTTGGAGCGATCAGGGGGCCAAGAATGATATATTAATACATTTCAAAATATTCCGCTTACAAGCATTGTTTGTTATGGCTATTTTTTTTTTTTTTTTTGCAAAATCATTGTACCAGGAAGTCTAGATGACTAGATCTGTGGTTTAACCTTGAATGTTTTCGACACTAATGATTTTAGTCAGGTCATCATCCCATCAGATTAGTGCTGAAATGCCTAACGCAAGATCAGGCATGTGGCAGAAAGCGCTACATGGCTGTATGGTTCCTCTTAGAAGGACAAACCACTCAACTGATTGTCACATACTCGTGTAGATAGGAACATTTCTGCTCATTTATTCTTTACACGAGAAATAACATTACAAGACCAGAGTGTGTGTTAAGGAGGTGTTTTGAGCTGTAGCATGCCTTGCAATGTCCTATACATCTGTCTGGAATTGTACCAGAGAAATCAACACCATTCTTCTAAAAAAAAAAATAAATAAATCATCTCGCAGTCGGTGTTTTAATGATCTGAAACATTGCTCCAAGTCCAAAATTTCCCATAGGTGTTAGATGTGTTTGGATCTGAAGCCTGGGAAGCACATTACCTATGATTTATGAGATTCATATGTCAGTGTCATTCTCATCAAAGCTTTTAGTGGGATAGGGGTGGAGTTATGTTAGAAGCGACCACGCCCATCGGGATTAAAATATTTATTTGTAGGATAAAAGTAATTCCTGGGAATGACTTTGGATTGGTTTGCAATGATTTTCCCATGCAATGAACCCCCCCCCCCCACACACACACACACACACATTATAATAGTCACTGTTGTATGTATGTTATACATCTTTAATTATCATTTATTTGTCGCTCGGCGCGCTGGTAGAACGAATCTGCTTATCTAGTAGGGTTCCACTCTGGCTTGTTTACTGTGAGCATGAGTTTCAACCCTTGCTTAGATCTTGGCCAACAGGAGCCCCCTGCTGGTGATTATGTCAGTCTGTCATTTTTGAACGGAGAGGAAGACAGACCTTGTGCTGTTGTGCTCACCGCAGAAGTTCAGCTGTTCAGTTTCTAACATGCCTTCCTCAACGGAACAACAACTGTCTGAATGTAGACACATTTAAATAATGGTCCAGTGTGCAGCATGTAAGCTGTTTTAAAAGAGATCTGTAACACACACACACAAACACACACACGGGAGTCACGCACGCACGCACGCACGCACGGGTATGGTTTACACTCACCCGCATGTACAAGATGTACATGGAAAATCTGATTGCAGTCCTGTACAATCCAAAATCTGTGTGTGTGTGTGTGTTTTCTTTATTATGAAGTGGAGGGAATTACAGGATACAGTACACAAGCGGTAGTTACACAGCAAGCAGCGATTTGAAGGACAGCTCCGTCATATTGTTGGCCTCAGGCGAATCGACGTGCATGACATGTAGACATTATTACAGGGTGGAAGAGACTTTTCACACGTGGTGACACATCACAGGTGGAATATATACATCCCACACTCATCACTGCCGAAAGCTTTGAACATACCAGAAAGCCTCGTCTGGGTTTAATGAATGCTGGTTAAACTCACACACACACACACACACACACACACACACACACACACACACACACACACACACACACACACACACTCGCGTGGTATATAACACACACACATATTTACAGATGCGAGAGATCCATGTGTGTTTTTCATTAGCAGTGCAATGACTCACCTGTAATCAAACAGGAAGAAAACAGTGTGGAAGGTGCAGTTACAGGAAATTATTGCACTGCTTAGTCGAATGTTCGATTCTGATTGGTCAGTTACGGTTTTCAGACCTTTCTTATTATGGAATGTTCCACATAATGGGCAGATCTCTTAGTGATGTTTTCCTCTTTGCCAGACTCCCAGTTCCTTTGTCCTTCTGTCACGATGTCCTGCAAGGGTGTCCCATGACCTACACACACTCTCTCATCATCACCTACTGTCTGACCTCACACTTTTGGGTCATGTCAGTGAGAGGGGCGTTACCTGTCCTGGGACATTCATGCACTGCTTCAGGTTTCTGTATAACAGACCGTTGCTTTGAATAAAAGACCTTTGCATTAAATAAAAGACCATTGCTATGAATAACAGACCGTTGCTCTGAATAACAGACAGTTGCTCTGAATAACAGACCGTTGCTCTGTATAACAGACAGTTGCTCTGAATAACAGACAGTTGCTCTGAATAACACACTGTTGCTCTGTATAACAGACAGATACTCTGAATAAAAGACCTTTGCATTAAATAAAAGACCATTGCTATGAATAATAGACCGTTGCTCTGAATAACAGACAGTTGCTCTGAATAACAGACCGTTGCTCTGTATAACAGACAGTTGCTCTGAATAACAGACAGTTGCTCTGAATAACACACTGTTGCTCTGTATAACAGACAGATACTCTGAATAAAAGACCTTTGCATTAAATAAAAGACCATTGCTATGAATAACAGACCGTTGCTCTGAATAACAGACCGTTGCTCTGAATAACAGACCGTTTCTCTGAATAACAGACAGTTGCTCTGAATAACACACTGTTGCTCTGTATAACAGACAGATACTCTGAATAAAAGACCTTTGCATTAAATAAAAGACCATTGCTATGAATAACAGACCGTTGCTCTGAATAGCAAACGGTTGCTCTTTATAACAGATTGTTGCTCTGAATAACAGACCGTTTCTCTGTATAACAGACAGTTGCTCTGAGTAACAGACAGTTGCTCTGAATAACAGACTGTTGCTGTGGTCTGTGTCAATAGCGTAAGCAATAAAATCATTTTTATAGCAATAAAATAATTTTAAATTGTGTTTTGTGACAAATAATTGATTTTCCCCCTATAAATAGCTAACTTTTGTTTAATAAATATGTTATATTTAGGAAAATATGTACAGTGAGTAATAAACCCCTGTTTCAAAATCACTATGCTTTACATCAGGGTCCTGCCTCACCTTGTCTCTGTGTATTACACTGATAATGACATTATCCTGACATACTCGACAATAGGGTGGTACGATATGCCTCAACATGTTTTTTTCCCTCTTACTTCATAGCAAGGAGGCGCAGTGGTGTCGTCGTTAGCACTTTTGCCTCACAGTAAAAAGGTCCTGGGTTCGAGCCCCTTGTGCCTTGTGAGGACGTTTCTGTGTGGAGGTTGCATGAAACCCCGTGCTTGTTTCCTGCGATAGTCCAAAGAAAGGCACATTAGGCTAGTTAGCTGTTCCAAATTGCCCCTTGGTGTGAGTGTGAGTGTGAATGGTTGTGTCTGTGTTGACCCCGCTATGGATGGACTGGTGAACTATTTGGGGTGTACCTCACCTTCGACCAGAGTCGGCTGAGATAGGCTCCCGTCTCCCTGACCCTATATCAATCTTGGACTCCAGTGTAAAGCTATGCTATGCTAATCTATGCTAAATTTAAAGATTATTACACATGTGGTTCAGGGTGAAATATTTTCTTTAAGATTTACAGCTTTCCAAAGAAGCAGTGAGCCAACATGACAGGAGGTGACCATCAGTCATCCGTACGCTTCAGGATCTGGTTCTCTGTCATCGATTTACTGTTCTTCACAGTCTTCAAAAGCATCAAAGCATAACAATTTCCTGCACTAAGAATCCTCATGGGGTAAGACGTCTTGAGCATGTGTGTTTCAGATGGCCGACATGCACACTCTTCTGAGCGTGGTGTTATACCTGGCAAGGCGTCTTGACCATGAAGTCCAGAGAAAACCTCTCAGAGCCTCACATGGTCCACAGTCTATGAACACGGCAAGAAATCAATCAGAAGTAGTGGCTGCTGAACATCTCCCAGTCACACGCTGCACAAGAGATAAACACTTCCAGATGCTGGCCTACGGCCACTTTCCCACACATACTGAAGTGTTTTGACAGCCATTTCATACGCTTTAGCAAACGCTTGTGTCTTTCTCCCTGACTGACGACATTACCCCAGATTTGAGAAGATCTTACGTCTTTCGTCCTTCAATGCTTGATGCTGGTATTTGATTGGTGAAATCTGTTGTGTTAGCTTAGTTCATTTTTCATAGCAAATCCTCAAATGTGGGGTAAGAATATAAAGAACTGAGGAAAGACATAAAGGATGAACATGCAAGGATAAGGCAATTCTCAAAGTTAGCACATTCATAAATAATAATATTAAAAAAGGGTTATGCATGCTCAATTCTGATTGGTCAGTACAGATTTCCTTTAATAATTGTGACAGTTGTAGACCAAAGGTATACAATAATGTTTTCGGGTTGTAGTTTTTTGTTTGTTTTTTTCAAATGCTTTATCGTTTCCATAGTAACAGCATATACTAAAGTATACAAGTACAGTGGATGTTCTGCATAAAGGATGGAATCATGGGTAATTGTTGATATGGTGAGGTTTTGGATGAAAAGACGTGTATTAAATGTTTACACACGGAGCCTACAGTGTCAGAGCTTCGTAATAGTCAGAGGTTAAGCTGTAACTTTCCCAGACACAGGAAACTGTCCAGGACAGACAAAGTTCATGAGTTTCCAGTTTCTCAGTAACAACATTACTAACAGTAACAAGCTACATTTTAAAATCAATGACGAGAAAATGAAAAGAAAAGTGTTTAGTGAAGGAAAGAGTGTTTACAGCTGCTATAATGTAAGTAATAACAGGAACTACCCTGTCTCACTGATGTTCCACAATATTACATGTAACTATGAATGGATAAAAAGTACATCCATTCCTTCATTCATTTGCTGAGATACGTTATCCTACTAGAGACGGGTGGAGGCTAGAGCCTATCTAAGCCAACTCTGGACAAAGGCGGGGTACACCCTGAACAGCTTACCAGTCCATTGCAGGGACGACACACACAACTGCTCACACAGAGTCACACCTGGGGCAGTTTGGAATAGCCAATTAGCCAAATGTGCATGTCTTTGGACCATGGGAGGAAACTGAAGTAACCCATGCAAGAATTTGGTTTTATTCAAAGATCATACAGAAACACTCTCGCCGGGCGCGGGGCTTGAATTCAGGAGCTTCTTGCTGTGTTAACCACTATGCTACCATGGGCAAAAAAACAATGCACAACTTAGGAGTGACTCCGGAATGGCAGTGAATTGAATCTACAGAAGAAAACTTGCAAAAAATGTATCTTTCCAGATATAAAATGATTCAAACACACTATGAAATGTCTCTTTTTGGGGTCTGGGTTGAAGTTAACAGGATCGCCACAAGGTCATTCTCACAGCCGACAACTCTTTTGTTGGGTTTCCCGGATGCAATGTCATAAAACTTCCTCGAATCATTCCAAACTCCGGACAGACTCATACAGCCTCAAACAACACAAGTTCACGATTGTTATGAATTCTTCTCAAATGTATAGAATTTTTTTTTGCTCACTTTGGTTGCCCTACAACATGGCAGGCGATGAAATTATGGGTGATGGCATGATGTTATTGAAAACTATCCAGGATTTAGATTCCATTTGATCTTTAAAGAAAATGATAGCCTCTACGCTCTGCTCAAACAAATCAAATTCCAAAGCTTCGACTTTCATGCTAATGGCATTATGCTAGTTAACTTGTTTGTCACTAACTAGCCAAGTTGATCATTCGGTACGTTTAGCATCTTTGTAGGAGCAAAAAATCTTTCTTTATTCCTGCATTTCTTCAACATCATTACAACCTAATATTGCTAGGTGAAATTATGTCTTCTTTTCGTTGGGAATTATGAGTGATATTGAAGTTGTGGTGCTGACGCTTGAAAAGGTTAGAAAAGGCTTACATTGATTACGTATAAAGGTTTATATAAAATCTATGGAGTAGCACTTTGGTTTGTAATTCCCTTCCCTTACAAACTGCAGGGTAGCAGCTTTTAGGCTTTCCAAAAAAAAACTCCAAAAAACTCCAGATCTCTTAAAAGATTTCTGGTCCTTTTTTTTTTTTTTTGTTATTCGGGTCTGGTGCATTAAATTATTAGCAGAGCAGATGGTGAAATCATAATTCTTATTCCTTAAGACCCTTGTACGGAGCCCTGGGCACATTTTACACAAATCACATCTGCAGTTAAAAGCCCTAAAATATTATTTACTAGTCTAGAATCTTCCACCATGTGGTGAGGGGAATCCCTCAGGGGTGCATTCAAGGTCCGGATTCGTTGTCCTGCAGGATAATTCATATTTTATATAATGTTTTTGCAGCCATTTTGAAATTGTCCAATGTCATTTAGTGTCGTATTGTTATTATTAATGAGGCGTGCTTAAATTGCACCACATTTTCCTTTCATTAAACACAGATTAATACGTGGAAAAAATACGCTTAAAGCGAGGTCAGGGGTGAGTTTAGAATAGAGATGAAAGTTTTAGATTGTTGACAGCGTCTTTCAGAGGTGTTTGTGAGGGGCATGCGTGAGTATTGCCACATCTGCTGAAGCCTTGTTTGCATTCGTGTCAGGAGTTTTTCTAGGAAAACACACCTTATCAGCAGTCAGCTACTGTTTTTTTTTTTAGCTCTGAATAAATATGCTCTTGCTCTTTCTTTATAAACGGCTGCCTGGACTTCAAAATCACATAAATGCTGCAGTAAAAATGACATTAAGTTTCACATATTGTAAAATATTTGTTGTTTTATCTCATCATTAGTCATTCCAGCTATATTTTGTTACTTTAGGGGAAATTTGAAAACCGGCAGCTTTGCATTTGAGAGTCATTTCAGTAGAATAGAGAAAAAAATCTCACATTTGCTTTATTCGTTCACATATGCTACTGTAATACTCTCCGATGTTTCCTGTTAGGGAACACACAATGTCTCATCTCCAGTCATTCTTCTCATAAACTCTGTTTACAGCTCTCTGTTGCACTTACCGTTAAAGCTTTTGTTTCATGTTTGATTCAGTACTCGAGTGCTTTCTTCTCGAGCATGGTTTTAATTCAGTTTTTTTTTTTTTTGAGGTAATGATTACTGTGATGATTGTGAAAGCCTTTTCAGATATCAGTCCATTCTGCCTACAGTGTTTACGCTCATTCCTTCACTTGTTTTCCAAACCACTTTATGCTACTAGGGTCATGGGGAGGCTGGAGCCTATCTCTGCCGACTCTGGGTGAAACACCTTGAACGGCTCAGTAGTCCATCGCACGGCCAACACACACGACCATTCACACTCACACCTATGGGCAATTTGAAACAGCCCAATGTGCATGTCTTTGAACTGTGAGAGAAAACCAGAGTGCCCGGATGAAACGCACAGTCCCTTGGCTGTGATTTGAACCCTGAATATTTTTGCTGTAATCAACAGTGCTATGCCACTGTGATGCCTGTCATTATTATTATTATTATTATTATTATTATTATTATTATTACTACTACTACTTATTATTATTATTATTATTCATTCATTCATTCATTCATTCATCTTCTTCCGCTTCTTCCGGGGTCGGGTCGCGGGGGCAGCA
>JBCNYH010000013.1:5162412-5173769 GCA_039654325.1 Tandanus tandanus
ATAGATAGATAGATAGATAGATAGATAGATAGATAGATAGATAGATAGATAGATAGATAGATAGATAGATAGATGCTGGTCATCCTTTAAAGTTATTTATTTATTTAATTCACCTTCTTAATCTTCTTCCGCTTGTTCCGGGGTCGGGTCGCGGGGGCAGCAGCCTAAGCAGTGAGGTCCAGGCGTCCCTCTCCCCACCCACTTCCGCCAGGTCTTGCAGAGGGAAGTCGAGGCGTTCCCGGGCCAGCCGAGAAACAGTGTGTTCTGGGTCGCCCCCGGGGTCTCTTCCCGGTTGGACATGCCCGAAACACACCGCCAGGGAGGCGTTCGAGTTATTTATTTATTTAACTCAGTATAATTACATTGAATTTTGACATCGGTTTGTCCGGCGTTGTTATATAGGTCCTGTGTATGTCACATGATCAGCTGATGGAGATAAGCGTTTTATGTAAGCACAGACTTCTAAAAAACATCCCACGCCTCCTTCTTTAAATGAATCTTTTGTTTTAGTTTCTTCTCTTAAAGTTCTTTTTTCACAAACTGATTACACTGAAGGCTCTTCAGGTAGTGTATTCTACATCTACGAGCCGAGCTTCTCCTGCTGAATTCAGTGCTTGTTTGTGTATGTCCATATTGATGAGAAAAGAAAGAAACAGTCCAGCGATTCTGGTCGTCATGGAGACCGGCACTGTAGGAAAGCACGGGCGAGGAGAGCCAGACGCACTTCACACGACTCACTCCGCTCCGACTCTAAACAACCCTTAAGCAACTCATCGAAATTCCAAACCAGCTTGCCGTTGTAACCGAACAATGCGGCTACCTCCCGCTTCTCGCCTTCATTCACCGTGACTTTTCACTCCTTTCTCAAATCCTCAGGGAAGCAACAACTTCATTCCAGCTTGTATAGTACTGAAAGATCTCCTCTGTTACACGGTGTTCAGGCAGCGGACGCTACGGCCGGAGTGTGATCTTTCACTTGATGTCCAGTCACGCCTGATATTTAAATATTTATTCAAACAAGTAAAATTTTCCTTTCATCTCTATTACCGTAAAACCAGAGAGTCAAGCGGTGTGAGGTATGTTAATAGAAACTTTAAGGTGTCAGTGTGGTACCACCCACGGTAAATCAATCCTAATTTTAACCTATACTACAGTACAGGGTAGTGTGATAGTTAGCCACGCCCACAAAAGTCTAAAAAAGGTCAAAGCTCATAGAGAGTGAGTGAAAGAAATGACAAAATGAGCACAGAACAGTGAAAAAGCACCTCCTCATTTGCCGAACAACTTAATCCTACGATTAGGTGCATGGGGAGGCTGGAACCTAACTCAGCCGATACTGGTCGAAGGTGCTTGCCAGACCATCTCAGAGCCAACACACACAACCATTCACACGCAGATTTCCACCTAGGGGCAATCTGGAATAGCCAGTTAGCCTAATGTGCATGTCTTCGGACGGTGGGAGGAAAACGGATCACCTGGAGGAAGCCCCACAAAAGCACAGGGAGAACATGCGAACGCCTCACAGAAATGCCCTCGTCGAGCCCATAACCTGAACCCAGGAACTTCTTGCTGTGTTGCGGACAGGCTAACCAGTACACCACCATGCCGCCTCTCTTAAGTGCAGCATGCACTAAATCCTTTAGCTAGTTTTATCTTCTGAACCGCTTTATACTTTATTAGGGTCAGGGGGAGGCTGAAGATCCACTCTCAACAACCCTCACCAGTCTATCGCAGGACCATCACACACACACACACACACACACACACACACACACACACACACACACACACACACACACACACAAAACCACTCACATTCTGGGGCTATTTAGAACAACAAGTTAGCCTAAAGTGCATGTTTTGGCCTATGGGAAGAAACCAGCGTGCCCAGGGGAAACCTATGCAAGCATAAGGAAAACATTCAAACTACACACATAAACGCCCTCGCCGGGCACGGGGCTCGAACCCAGGACCTTCTTGCTAAGTCTTTAATAAAGTAGGAAATCACCGTCACAAAACACTCAACACTTAAGACTGAACGCGTGATTTGTGAGCCACACAGACTCAGGAACTCTCAGAGGATTTCTGGATCATTAAAAATCCAGCGCTTCTTCCGTAAATGTTCCTGTGAGTGATTTTTAAATAGATTGATATCCATTTTGGAAAGTGAGGCCCACACTGTGTGTATCGTGTGTAGTGTACCAAGTGTGCACTGCCTAAAGAAAGATCTCTCGGGGGGATTAGACATAATACTCTTATGCCCCCTGCTGCTGATTAAACTGAAACTGGAGAGAAAATGAAGATTCTGTAACACACAGACACAGTTATCAGTCTCTATCCATTCAGATGATTCTGACTCTTTTGCCAGAGGTTTTTACAGGGTAGGTTGCCAGGTCTTTCCTTAACACACCCCATACCCCCAGGCTTGGGACCAGCATTACATTTACATTTATGGCATTAGGGGGACGTTCTTATCCAGCGTGGCTTACATTTTACCTCATATATAGAGGTACCGTACACCTGAGCAGATGAAGGTTAAGGGATTTGCTCAAGTCCCCAACAGTGGCGGATTGGGAAAGAGTTTGTAGCTCCATATTAAAAGATCTTCAGATACTTGTAACAGGCTCGACCAATTAGAACCAGAGCACGGGGCTGATTTCTACAAATAATTGGGTTTACTGCTAAGCAGAGCTTGTGTTTGGGCAGGAAGAGCCGAGCTCTTTATCAGATTTACTCAGAGACAGTTTTCCCACCGCTGCTGTATTGCACATGGAGCACAGCAGGCTTTCTTTTCAAGAAGGTCGAAACAAAAACCAAAGGTTCTTTCTTTTTTCTTTTTTTAATCTTTGTTTTGTTTATAGATTTTTCTTTTAATTCCTTTCTTATGCAGGCGACTCAACACGTTAAACAAGTGCGCCTCTATGAAACTGGATGTGAATCTTCCCAAAAAGAAGGTAAGTGTAATTGGACAGACTTTATCCACCGCACCTGATCACATGAACTGGTTCATATTTCCTGGTTATTATGTTAATATAAAAAAAAAGTTTTCTTCTTCTACTTGTTAATATTATTTTTTTTCCATATTTAAAGAATCACGTTCCATTTCACTTCATTTCCACGTACAGTTTTCATCCTCCCAGTGATATTTGATAATCCCTCATTGTATTGTATATTTAGTTGAGCAGTATACTAAAACACCAACAATAACTAAATTATTCTCCCTTTCAAATAGCATATTTATTTTACTTTTTTAACATTCCTTTGAAAATGAAAAAAAAAAGATACTGATACTTTTTTATTTTATAAATTTATTCATTTTTGGGGGGAATTTTGCTAACATCATTTTACATGTCCATTGATTTATTGTTTAATTTGTAATATTACATTTGTAATTTATTGCTTTTCTTAAAAAGTCTATAAAGATTATTTTATTTGTTTGAGCATTTTTTTCTATGTATATTCTGGCTGGAAAACTAAATTTATAATTATATATTATAATTAAAATCACCTAAATTATATATATATATTGCTTTGATATTTAAAAGTTAGCATCAGTTTAATTTAATTCATTCTGCATTAACTTTGCAAATCTTTTAAAACCTCTGCATTACTCGGATACAAACCAAATATCCATTCATTCATTCATTCCGTTTATAAGCCGCTTAATCCTAATTAGGGTCGCGGTGAGGCCGGTGCCCATCTCAGCCGACTCTGGGTGAAGGCAGGGTACACCCTGAATAGCTAGCCAGGTCATCGCAGGGCCGACACACATACAACCATTCACACTTACTCTCACACCTAGGGGTGATTTGGGTGTCCTTCTGGGGGAATCCCAGATGTTGAACTCACCAAATGTTCCGTATCAAGTAGAAACTCTTTATGAAGCATTTTCGAGGTTTAATGGGTGTGCAGACTTTAGCTACCCTTGATGGACAAAAATAAATTTTTTAATCTTTAACAAATATATCTAATGTTTTGTTGTCTCTTGCTATCAGTTAGGTCCAAGTGTTCACATAAAAGATTTATTCTGATTGACTGAATCAGATTATTAGCCAATGATTCACAAGTAAACATAGCTACTTCCTTTTTCCTACAGAGTGAGGACTCGGACTCAGATGATCTGTTTGCCATTAGCGACAAATGGACCTTTGAATGGAGCAGTCGTCGCTGGTCCCGTCTCCTCGATGAGGCGGGGCCCAGGGAGCCAGGGGAGGAGTCAGTTCTACGAGCCACACCAAGTAGCGAGAGTGTCCTCACGGACCTGAGCGAGCCTGACATCTCATCGTTGCACAGCGAAAGCAGCAGTGGAAGCACAGGAGTCCGAGCTCACAGTGCAGACGACTCGGACAGCTCGCGCCGTACCTGTTCAGACTCAGGTGCCATGCCCAAGCTAGGGACCGCCCATCATTCCTCAGACCATCCTTGCTATGCTTCACTTCCTGTCAAGCATGGCAAACTGGGCCGGACGCGGGCCAAGGACTTTCTGCGACGCATGGAGACTCTGCGGACACGTGAGACATCGGAAAATGGGCGCAGGACTTTGGTGATCAGCGCTCCCGTTCTTCAGCAGGAACCTCAAGCCTTGAAGGCTCTCCAGTGTGTAGAGATCAATGGCCATGGTGTGTTAAGTTCACATTCGAGCAGTGAAGGTAGCAGCAGCCAATCCGGTGGCAGCACTGTCAGCACGCCAAGCCTGAAGGAACGCAAAGCCTACCGTGCTGAGCACAAGCGCAGTGGTATGTACCTGGATGACCTGGATATTTTCTCAGGAATTGTTCAGGGTAAACGCAACGAATTCCGCTCTTATGAAGACCTGGTTGTGCACATCCCGAAAGACCACAAGCCTGGAACCTTCCCGAAAGCTCTTTCTATCGAGAGTCTCTCGCCCACAGCTCCACCTCTCAGCAGGGTTCCTGAAGCCCAGCGTGTACCCAGCATGAAAGAGCAAAGACCTGTTACACAGTGCTGCTCACGCGGCAGCCGGATCAGCGTCTACGATAATGTGCCCGGCTCACACCTCTACGCCAGCACTGGGGACCTCATCGATTTGGAAAAAGAGGACCTGTTTCCACACTTGGATGATATCCTACAGCATGTGAATGGTCTGCAGCAGATTGTGGATCACTGGTCCAAGAACGTTCTACCTACAGGAGAGAGCGCCGAAAAAGGCAAGGTGGAGCAGGATGGGAACGGTCAGGTGAACACGGAGTCTTCGAGTCACATCACGCTGGATTTGGAGGGTCACTCAGTGCTGGAGGGGCAGGTTACCCCCAGTGATGGTGACAGGGATGGTGTTTCACTTAATGAAACTGAATCTACAGGAATTAGGGAGAGGAGAGACTCTGGGGTTGGGGCGTCCCTCACCAGGCCAAATCGGTAAGATTTCATACATTTAAGATTTCAATAGGTTTAAGGTCAGGACTCTGGGGTGCCAATACATACGTGAAAATGATTCCTCATGCTCCCTGAACCACTCTTTCATCAGGGAAGAAAAAGTGCATTGATGTGATAACCTGCTCATTCAGTACATTCATCTCATAAGCTGACTTCATTTTATTGCCACATTAATGTTGCTGAGCCTCGACCGGACCAACTGGACCAACGATGCCATGGAGATTACATGCTATGATTAAAGCAAAATGCACGCCATTAAAATATTTGGGTGTGCGACTTTTTTAGTGTATATTACCATGTACGTTTCTTTCTTCCCAGTTCATGATGCACAGGAGTCCCTATTCTATACTTGCAATGTGACAGTAATAATTATAATAATAAGCTATTTATTATGATAATATGAGCTAAAATAAAAGAGTATAAGATAATTATAATAAAAGCATAATCATAATGGATCTGTTGTAGGGAACTAGGTCAGTGCTTCTCACAGTTTCAGACTTTTAAGTGCAAAACATTTGAGAGGGTTACCTAGGCAACAAGAGCTGACAACTATTAAATGGTGAAGCGATTCACTTGCCTCGTGAGGTGAATCACGTGTCGTTCAGGGGCAAAGTGAATTGCTTGTCGCTCGCTCTTCCTGTGTGGATGCTGCCTTAATGTGTCGACTTGATGCTTTATGTTTGGATTTGTCCCAACACTATTTACTGTACAAATATTTCATGTTTGCGCCATATTTCACCCTCACTCACCCTTGACTCTATTGCATTATACACAGTGTATTGCTCCACTTGTTCTCTCTCTAGTGGTAATAGCAGTGCCCTTTGCTTCATGGATTGATTTTAGTTATTTTTTGTTGCACTTGGTCAGTGAGTTCCACCAGTACACCTTCAGAAGAACAAATAATTCTTCAATTGATAGTAATAATTTTTAATTGATAAGTAATCAACAATAATCAACATGCTGTTACAGGAAAATAATCAACTCCTTTCAGCTGTGGTGTGTCATGGCCAGATTCAAAGTCGATTGCTTTTCAAAAAAAGCATTTCCCTCTTATTGTACTACCTTAAAGATTTGTTAACATACCAATCCCGCCATGGTTTTTCTCCCTAACCGATTTCCACCAATCAAAGAGTATTTCCCTGTCACATGACAGCTACTAACCAGGACAGACCAAGGCAAGCTTCCTCCAAGTCATTCTGAACTGTTGTGCATGTATATTCAGGGGCAGGGTAACACACTCGGAGGCATGCACTATGCACCTATTGTATGCACGAGTTCACAGATGCCCACGATTGGCTGGTGTCGCATGCGGGTGGCATGGTAAGCCATTGTATCCCATCTTTTCCGCTCTGAGAGCACGGCCAATTAACTTTCATGGCCAATCTCTCTGCAGGCACCAACCAAGGCCCGGACCTGTGAACTCTCAGGTGGTACTGGGTGGTAGCACCTTATTTATAGACACTTTCAAAGCAGTGAAATTCCCATGAATCAAGTCAGTTCCTGTTCTCACTTTCACTATAAACAGTTGTACAGGCTTTTGAAATGTCACTTGCCATGTTGCCAAGAAGCTGCAAAGCTTAATTTCTGCCTGCAGCAAAGCACGCTAATGTTTTAGAATTAGGGACATTAATATGAACTGTACAGCCAGGATTTTTTCGGAGCTTCTCTAATGGGAACCCATCAACCCATCGGCTATGACCAATCAGAAGTGAGAATTTAGCAACACAGTAGTAGTACATATGCCAATCTTTATTAAACACCTTTCACATTGCTGAAAGTAGATTTCTGTTCTCTGTTTAGTTTGCGATGGCCAAGTTTCCAGATCTCCAACCGCCTCAGCCATTCGGTGGCATCCCTACAGATCACCAACCAATCAGCAGCGCAGCTCAGCCTGCTGCAGAAGTTTTCTCTGCTACGCCTTACTGCCATCATGGAGAAATACTCCATGTCTAACAAGCATGGCTGGACCTGGTAAGACCTTTGAAACAGTTGGTACAGTTAACATCGTAGTATGTTGTCCTGCTGGTTCCTCAAAGTGCTGATGTGTAATTCTGTTCTCTATTAGTTTTGCATTTAAAAATGCATCAAATTTTTTCAACCGTTCTGTGATGCAGGTCAGTGCCAAAGTTCATGAAGAGGATGAAGGTTCCTGATTATAAGGATAAGAACGTGTTTGGTGTTCCTCTCATCGTGCACGTCCAGCGTTTCGGTCAGCCGCTACCTCTGGGCCTCCAGCAGGCTCTTCGCTATCTCAGGAGCCAGTGTCTTGACCAGGTTTGTCGGGATGAAGTAAACGAATCCGGTGTTCAATGCCTTTATTCAAAGTCATACTTAAAGAAAACCAGCCTTGAAGCCCAGCGCACATGGGAGACTCGAGTTCCATGAAACTGGAGATTCTGTTGCCAATGACTGAATATCCTGAATCACGTTTACCTGCAACTCCAATTTCTTACTTTCAGTGCTTTGAGGTCACATGAGGCAGTCACATGACTGAAATAGTATAATCACAGTAATATTTTGTAGTTCAAGATTGAGGTTTCTTTATTTGTACTCATAGGCACAACATGTGAAAACAGACTAAAATGCTAAAGAACTAGCTAGCAGTTAGCAATTCCAATTTTCTAATGCTAATGGTGGATTTTTTGAAGACTATTTCTCCTTTCGACGTACGTTACTATCTATAGCTCTAAAATCTCTACACTTTCCTCAGCCAAAAGTATTGCTTTTACATTTAATAAATCTGCTAACCCCCAAAAATAAAACAGCGGAAAATCAAATTTAAAGATTTCAGGCGGCACTGCGGACATTGTGACATTTTGACAGACGGAATCTGATTACAAACTGAATCGATTAGGCTTATGTCAGTTTTGATCAAAGCGTGACCTGCATGACAAAGCATGCCATCCCCTGCATGAGAAGATCGCAGATAGGTTTCACACAGACTGGCGGGTTTTTACCACCAAGTTTGTTAAACCGGCTCCTTAAACAGCGTCATTTTTCCCCACAGATAGCCTGGTTAAGAGTGAAGAAAAATATCGTCCATATAGTTTTGGTGAAATATATTTGTTTCTTATAACTTTGGAGGAGATCACACTAGAGGAGCAATAGAAAAGTGACTGATGCAAATGTTTTTTTGCGATTTTTGGTGACTCCACATGCAAGCAAATGTTTTGCAGCTTATATATGTATATAGTGTGAAAGTCGCGACAAAGTTGCGCAACAATTTTTGGACCGATTTGTGAATAATTCCTGATTGGTTTGCGGATGTTTCTAATCTTATCTAATCTAATCTCCTGTCGTAAATCAGTAGCGTTTTGCGTTTTGAACCATTCGCTTTTTATTCACGGGTTATTAGCACAAATCAAATGCGAACAAAAAACGAATGATGACGAAATATACGGAGTACACGTTTCCTTGCGAAGGAAAGCCGGATAATTTGTGAGCAAACGATGACTTTGCGACCTTCTCACGACATGTGCGGACTGTCTGAGAAGAGTTCGAGACTACACCGAGTCAGAGCCATGTTTTTCCGACATTCGTGGAAATTTCCAGCATGCTTGAAATTTTTTCGCGAGGGGTTCACAAACCAGCCGACCTCAGTGTGATGCCGCGAGACAAATTTGAGAATGAATTTGAGAATTCGCGTCAGTCGGTTTTTTTTTAGTGCACCTCTAGTATGATCACCCGCTTAGGCAAAAATGCACAGTTTAGGCTAATCCCATTTTCCATGACATCTGATGAGTTTTCTCAGACCGCAATGCGTACATCATGCATCTCCATCTTCCTAATTAATTTACTATCTTTAAAAGAGAAGCGATGCTCATTAAAATCGAATCAAATCTCTGGATTAATTTTTTCTTTGTAGAAAATCTCTGGCCGATAGCTTCTGTTTTACCGATTTTATGGGCAGTTGTTTGAAAACGTTGAGTCTCAGAATGATGATGTCATCAAGGCCAAGGTTAACATGCACACATAGGATTTTTAAACATTCACGTCACTTATTCACAGATTTGTGTTGGAGGCGTCAAAATTGAACTGGTTTAGATTGAAATCATTGCCTGTGCAGTGGGAAACTATATCTGCACAAGCATTTATATATTTAGGCATGAACACCTGAAATACTGAAGGAAATTGTGTTTAAAGTCATTCTTCCGCCATGTTAACTTGGGCCTGAAATTTAGCTTTGAAGTAACCACCAATAAAATCATTATAACATCAGCTATCCGTCATCGTTTTTACACACAGACAGATTTTAATATAGAGTTTTGATTGAGATTAACTTTTAACAAGTGCTTTCTTCTTCTTTAATAATCTACAGGTGGGCCTCTTCCGCAAGTCTGGGGTAAAATCCCGCATCCAGGCTCTCAGGCAGATGAACGAGAACTCTCCAGAGGACGTGAATTACGAGGACCAGTCTGCCTACGATGTAGCCGACATGGTCAAGCAGTTCTTCCGAGATCTTCCCGAGCCGCTCCTTACCAGTAAACTGGGAGAAACCTTCCTCCATATTTATCAGTGTAAGCGAACGAACCCACGTCTCCATGTAGTGCTCATTAACTAAGAACGGCATGTTTCGTTTATCGAACTCGATACTTTCTTCCTTCTTTTGTCTTCAATCCTTTGTGTTTCGTGTACCTTTGTAGACGTACCCAAGGACCAGCGGTTGCAGGCGGTCCAGGCAGCCATCATGCTGATGTCTGATGAGAACAGGGAAGTCCTGCAAACCTTGCTGTGCTTCCTCAGTGATGTCACTTCCTCTGTGCAGGAGAACCAGATGACGCCAATGAATATCGCCGTGTGTTTAGCGCCCTCGCTTTTCCACCTAAATATCCTGAAGAAGGAAAACCTCTCTCCAAGGTGGGCACGACTTAACTTTCTCTCTCTCTCTCTCTCTCTCTCTCTGTCTCATCCCTCACTCATTTGTTAAACCGCTTAATCCTAATAGGGTTACAGGGAGACTAGAGCCTATCTCAACCAACACTTGGCGACAAACACACAACCATTCACACTCACACTCACACCTAGAGGCGGAACAGCCAGTCAGCCTACTGTGCATGTCTTTTGACTGTGGGAGGAAACCCGAGTGCCCAGAGGGAACCCACACAAGCACAGGGAGAACATGCAAAGTCTACACAGAAACTCTCGAGCCCGGGACTCGAACTCAGGACCTTCTTGCAGTGAGAAGCCACTGTGCTGTATACAGAAACTTTCAGTCCTTGTGATTGGCAGTTTTCCAATTTACCTTCTATCTCTTCAGAGTGGACTTATAAGTGCTGATCTCATACTTTTACATTCCTTGTCGTATTTATCAGTCCTTTATTGAAAGCCTCCTGTGTTTTTATTTATTTGCTGGTTTCGCAGCCTCTTAAAACTTGATTTCTTTTTGTAATCAACAAATTGTCCAAAAGCGAAAAAATTATTTATCTACTATTATATTAGTGTTTAATATTTTATCCTGGAAACGCTCTTTTGGTGAATTTACTCTGTTGCCGTCAGTACGTCGTTACCTTTTACCTGCTTGTAAGACTAACAAATTCTTTCTTTCTTTCTTTCATTCTTTCTTTTTTGTTTATTTATCCCCATTTTTTTGTACTCATTCTCTTTCTATGATGTCATTGTGTGTCCATGTCATTTTATTTTTAGTACACAGGCAAGGCACACTCTTCAAACAGTTTGTCTCTGATAGAGTTGTTTAAACCTCGGGTCTGAATACTTACTGTATGTATTTATTATTGAAACTTGATCTGGTTCCGCTTCTTTATAGAACCCTGCAGAAGAAATACGCCACTGGAAGACCTGACCAAAAGGACCTAAATGAGAACCTGGCTGCCACTCAGGGCTTGGCACACATGATCACAGAGTGTAACCGGCTATTTGAGGTGAGAGGCTCTCTCTCTCTCTCTCTCTCTCTCTCTCTCTCTCTCTCTCTCTCTCTCTCTCTTTCTCTCTCTCTCTCCCTCTCT
>JBCNYH010000013.1:5185099-5196362 GCA_039654325.1 Tandanus tandanus
CGTGTTTCTGCCCTGTGATGGCCTGGCGAGCTGTCCAGGGTGTACTCTGCCCTCACCCAGAGTTGGCTGAGATGGGCACCAGCCTCCCCATGACTCTAATTAGGAACAAGCGGCTCAGAAAATGAATAAATAATAATAATAAAAGTAATAATATCCCAATGGTCTGTCTGTTCCCTTGAATCCCTTCATTCAGTCGATTCAGAATCAAGCGAGTCGTTCGGGAAGAACCGACTCGTTCGGGACTCGTCCACCTAGAGATTGAGTGGCGCTCAGAGAGAAGCGCGTCCCGACTGAACAAACCACAAACCGCACACGGACGCGGATCTCTCCACATCGGTAGCCGCGCTTCCCAAGCCTTCTGTTTCAATCCACTGGGTTCAGAAATTGCCTCCAGCCCCGGTCGGTTTCGGGAACCGGTGTGGATGCTGTCGCGGTGCTGCCTGTAGAGACAGGTGCGGATGATGATGATGGCGAGTGAGACGGCGCCGTGCGCTCCGGGCCGCGCGCAGCAGCAGCAGCAGCAGCAGCGCGGGGCCGCGGGCTCCGTGACGGGCGAGGCGGCTGCGTCGGGGACGTCTGCGTGCTCCGGATCCGTGCTCCTGGCGTCCGGCGTCCTGAACCCGGCGGTGCCCATCCGCAACATCAGGACGAAGTTCGCCGTGCTCGCGGGTCTCATCCAAGCCGGGGAGGTGAGCGACAGGGACATCGCGGAAACCGTCCTCAATCTGGTGAGTCCATACGACCTGCCTCACGCGCTCCCGGGGTGAATAAATCAGCAGGGATGGCAGTGATCAGAGTGTAAATCCATGCACACTATAGCAGTAGTGCACACACACACACACACACACACACACACACACACACACACACACACACACACTGAGGAGCGTGTCTCCCTCCCTGCTGCCTTAACTTTCACATGATGCTCCAGATCACCTGCTGACCTCCAGGCATCATTCAGACACACACACACACACACACACACACACACACACACACACACACACACACACACCCCATAATACACTGTTACTATTAACTAGAACATGTTTACCTTCTTTATTTTTTTCTTTAGTTTATTATTTATAGCTTCTTTATTTATTATATTTAGCAGTAGTACACACACACACACACACACACACACACACACACACACACACACACTGAAGAGCGTGTCTCCCTCCCTGCTGCCTTAACTTTCACATGATGCTCAAGATCACCTGCTGACTTCCAGGCGTCATTCAGTGACACACACACACACACACACACACACACACACACACACCACAATACACTGTTTCTATTAAGTAGAACATGTTTACTTCTTTATTTATTATATTATATTTAAGAAAACCTCAGGTGTGATTTGATGGCTAACAGAGTTATAAATAAAAATAAAATAATCACCTAAAGAATTTCCACTTTTGATTTCTTTTCTGAAAACTCACACTTGATGGACACACTTCGCAGGTTGTTCTTCACATACTTTTCATGTGTCAGGGATGCGGTTTTCTTTTCACATTTATTATTATTATTATTATTATTATTATTATTATTATTATTATAGTGGCACAGTGGTGTGTTGGTTAGCACATCTGTCTCAGTCTCACAGAGTTCGCTCCGGGTACGCCGGTTTCCTCCCACAGCGCAAAGACGTGCAAATTAGGCTAGTTGGCTGTTCCAGATTGCCCCTGGGTGTTATGTGAATGTGAGTGTGAGGGTGAATGGTTGTTTCAAACCGTATCAAGATGTGGCGGTGGTGTAGGGGTTACCCCAGCAAGAAGGTCCTGGGTTCAAGTCCCAGGTTCGGGGAGGGCGTTTCTGTGTGGAGTTTGCATGTTCTCCCGCTGCGCGCGTGGGTTTCCTCTGCATACTCGGATTTCCTCCCACAGTCCAAAGACGTGACATTCGGGTTAACTCACTGTTCCAAATCGCCTCTAGGTGTGGGGGTGAACGGTTGGTTGTGTGAATGTTGGCCCTGCAATGGTCTGGCGAGCTGTTGTGGGTTCTGGGTGTGCCCCACCTTCACAACAAATAAGAGTTGATAAGTTATTATTATTGTTATTATTATTATTATTATTGTTCCATTTTATGTTCATGTGATATTTTCCCCCTTACTTCATCAATTGCACAATTTATATCTTTTAGCATAATATACTAAGTATTATTGGTACAAGCAGAAGGTTTTTTAAAAAAAAATTATTTCCCTGTGTGGTTTATTTTTATTCGAGGCAAGGTGGATTATTGGTTACCACCATCACCTCACAGCAAGAAGGTTCAGGCTTTCAATCTCGCAGCCCACTGGGTTCTATTGTGACTCCTCCCACACTCCCAAGACATGCACAGTAGGCAAAACGCCTGTTCCAAATTGCCCCTAAGTGAGTATGTGTGTGTGTGTGTGTGTGTCGGCCGTGTGATGGACTGGCGAGTTGTCCAGGGTGCGCCCCACCTTCACCAAGAGTCAGCCAAGATAGGCTCCAGCCTCCCCGTGACCCTAATAGGATGAAGCAGTTCGGCAAATTACCGAATAAAATTTGTTTGCTTCTCATTAATTTAATCACATGATCCATTTCACGTGTAAATTTTGTCATACGGGTCATTTTTCCGGTATTTGTACGTGGTTCCTTTTTTTTTTTAAGACCATACCCAATTAAACTTATCATGACATGTTTTTGCACATCACTCATATTCATCTCTCATCTCACTCATCTGCAGAACCGCTTAATCCTCTTTGGGATGAGGCTGGAGCCTATCTCAGCCAACACTGGGCGAAGGCGGGATACACCCTAAACAGCTCGCCAGACCATTGTAGGGCCAACACACACACACACACTCACACCTAGGGGCAATTTGGAACAGCCAGGAATGTGCATCTCTTTGGACTGTGGGAGGAAACCGGGGTACCTGGAGGAAACCCACGGAGTACATACAAACTCCACACAGAAATGCCTGAGCCCAGGACCCAAACCCAGGAGCTTCTTGCTGTGTGGCGGATGTTCTAACCATTACACCACCGTGCCGCCCACATCGCTCACATGTAATGCATTCAGAGCCGCTCTGCTTTTGCACTCTTTATCATTTTTAATTGTAACACCTGATATCATATAAAGTATATCCAGGTTCATCCAGTATATCAGAGTACCGGTGTTTATTTTTCCTCTTTAAAATCTACATTTTAATCTGATGATCGTGACGAACACGGCACTTTCTTGTTAGCGTGATATCAACGTTCTAAGCTAGTGTCGCCTCTGGCTTGCTCATTGCTCATGATTTGCCACTGCATAATGTGTCCTTGATGCTCTCATCAGTGCTTCTGTAAGTTTTTTTTTTTTGTCTCCTTTTTTGAACATTAAAGTTGTGAGCTGACGTGAGGATCTAGTGATTGGTCCACAGATGTTCCTTCTGTTCGCTGCTCTTAAATATAGGCACGGTGAGAAGCATATGGTGAGATGCCTGAATGCCTTCGATACTTTATACTGTATCTAAAGCTCTGATGCGAGTTATTTATGGGAGCTTGAGAAAATATTATCCCAGTGTTTACACACTGCTGCGTATGCTGGGTTGTGTTGTGGTTTAATTATTTGGTGCAGATGCACTAAAATCACAGAGATATTAACTGAAGTAACTGGAGGGAAAAAAAAGCCATAGCTGCATGTAAATATCTCTTTATGAGCTAAAAGGTCGAATTTAGGAGAGAGAAATTCAGAATGAGTTAAAAAGGCCATATTATTTTGTTTCTTATGCAGTATCGAGCTCCTGTAGATCATTCACTCATTCCTTTTCTGAACCACTTCATCCTACTGGGGTTGCAGGGAGACTAGAGCCCATCCCAGCCAACTTTGGATGAAGGCGGGGTACACCATGGACAGCTCGCCAGTCCATTGCAGAATGCATTTAGCCTAAGTGTTTGGACTTTTGGAGGAAACTGTAGTCCATGGAGGAAACCCACACCAGCACAGAAAGGACCTTCCAAGCCCGGGACTCAAACCAGGACCTTCTTACTGTGAGGTGGAAGTGCTAACCTCTACACCACCTTGCCGCTGCCCCTATAGTTCTTTTTATAAAATGTTACTGAATAATTGTTCATGTAGCTAACTCTTCTTCAATCTTTGGAATATGTTAGCTTGTTTAGCTAGCATCTCATTTACATCTAGTAAACACACTAGCGCATCACTTTGACTTTAAAGGGGAGATATGAATCTTTTCCCACTTTTTTGACCTATAAATGTTGTTACAGTGTTGATTATCCGTGTTAGACGACATCAGAGTGTTAAATAACGAGCTTAGCACATGTTCTGTTTGAGCAAGCCAAAAACACCAGGTTTGCACCAAATTTTCTTTTTTTGGGGGGGCACCACGGTATGTTAAGCTTTCTTTGTGTGCACCATGGCATGTTGGGTCTTCTGATTAGCTGGCCTTCCCTCACTAACCACACCAAATTTACAGCCATATCTCTGCCCATCCAGTCCCGGTTTCCAGCGCACTGAACATGTAGCTTTCAGGTGACCAATCAGAGGAGAGTAGGTACAGAGAGCGGAAATACCATAAATGGGAGTAGGAAGCCAAACAGGCCGTCCAGAACAGGCACTCAGAATCAAAATTTAAGGGGGAGATAGGGAAGCAGCTTCCGGAAGGACTGTGGAGTTTATTTTTATCTCCCGCCCACAAAGTGGCTCAGGAGCTATAGGAATGGGTTCTGTCCGTCCGTCTGTCTGTCTGTTCATCACACTTTAATACACGGACATTTATTTACCCTTCTGACGCTGGGGCTTTCAAACTTGCTATGCTGGTTCACTACTATGAGTGCTAGGATAAGTTTGTGTGTGAGTGACCTTGACCTACTTCTCAAGGTCACAGAGGCAAAACTGTATATTGGGTTTCTTGACATTTACTTGCCGCGCGCTGAAGCTGGGGCTTTCAAACTTGTTATGCTTGTTCTATATTGGCATATTATGAAATGGTCCTTTCGGCGGGAGCGTATGGACCCCTGTGGTCTATTTTTGGATTAGGAATCGTACTTTGGTGCTCCACCGGTGTCCGGAAGGTAAATAGGAATGAGAATTTTCTGGCAATTTCCAAATTTCTGCCTTTTCAATAGTAAAAATGTCCAGATGTAAAATCTTGAGTTATTTTGATGTGTGTGTGTGTGTGTGTGTGATACTGGTCGAGCTGGCGCCTGCTTGGTGGGCCGGACTTATGGCAGTTGGTACCCACCTGAATGTACCATGGACTTCAACCCTATATGTTGCTAATGTGCCGCCACCTGTTGTGATAAATCCTACACCGCTGAGGCCTGACATGGCTTATTACGAATGCAAATGACGATATACATGTTATAGCAATGTACATACATGCAGGTATTCGCCGATAAGCAGTTTCTTGACTGCCGAAGACCTCTAGTATGTAAATTTATTCCTGATTGGCTGACTGGTGGCCAATGCGTCCTATTGGTCCAGTCACGAGTGCTGTTAAAACAGACTAATTCTTAAAGCTTCTGTTGACGTCTTATTAAATATTCATGATCTACTCTGGCTTTTTCCCACCGTAACAGCAGTAGAATGACTGCTCAACAAGAAGGTAATGTAAACTTTGTCAATATTTTATCTGTCAAATAACATATGTACCATTTAAAAAATTCCTTCCAGGGGACATCATTTCACCTCGTTTTTTTCTAGGAAATCCTAAAAATTTGAATTGAATCCCCCAGCAGGGGCGTTGCCTCCACAACCCCACAAGGAGGCCTGGGCAGCACCCTTGACCCCTGCCCATTTTCCTCCTTTTTCTTCTAGGCGTGTTTTCATCCCTGGTTAAAATAAAGGACTGAAAATGTATAATATCTGACCTTTGCACATATTTTGATCAAGGCCTGTGTTTCCCCTAACGGGCTCAAAAAATAGTCAGTAGGTCGGCCTTTTTTTTATTTTTTTTTATCGAGTATGTTATACCCCAAATGCCATGAATAAATTTGTCAGAACTCAAGTGTCCAAAAACAAAATTATTCTGTATTTGTCAATGTGAACAATAAGTTACTCTAAGTCGAAATCTCAAGTGAAATTTTATATAGAAGGAAACATCATTCAACTTAAATCCTCTTGAATAAACACCATATGCTATGAGCACAATCATGGTACTATCTTTTAAAATGACCCAAATCTTCAGACAACAACTTCTGCTCTGCTAGCTCTTGTAGAATCTTGTCAGTGCAGACCTTGGCTCGCTTCTCCCTGCACTATGTGTTGTACAGATCAGTCCGTACTTCCTTACGCCGGCTGTAGTCTAAAGTATTAAGTGCCAGTGCCTGTAACACTATGCATTTATCTATAAATATCAGCAGGACTACAGAGGTTTTACAAAGAATAAAACACACTTACTGGTGAAAAGAGATTTCTTTGTGACCGTCTGCACGGTATTCACAGCCAGCAGCACTACAATAACCAACCATTTTAACACAGAAATAACACGAATCCACAACAAACACCAAGCACCCTGTTTTTTTTTTGTTTTTTTTTTCTTTCTTTCCCATGACCGGAAGTTGAAGCCAGTTACCCACGACAGAGGGGGCGGCGCGCAGTCTAGATTATTCTCCACGTCATTGGTCCAAGCGAAGTTATCCAATAGAATATAGTGTTGCAACTGGCCGCACACTAAAACGCATTCTCATTGGCTGATTCTGCAAGTCAGTAATAAATAGAAAGCGCCCGTGCTGACTCCGTTGGTTAATGTTACGTAAACAAAATAACTGGCAGGCGCCTCGACACATTAAAAAAAATCAGATCGATCACAAAAATGAGAGGTTGTTCGGTTTAGTTAATTTTTTTTCTCACATGCCAAAAAAACTTTTGGGTCGGCACGATTTTGTCGAGTCGGTTGGATTAAGGGAAACACAGCATTTTTTTTTTACGCCTAAACAATCATGGTTCAGAGTTCTGTTTGAGCTGATTTCTAGATTTTCATTGAAAATATTAATAATAAAAGCAACATGGCGGTGCAGTGAGTAGAGTTTCTGTATCACAGCTCTAGGGTTTGATTCTGAGTTTGAATTATTATCTTTACAGTTTCATATCTTCTCACTGTAGTTTTCCTCTGGGTTCTCTCTCAGGATGTGAATCTGTGTGTATGGTGTGTTTTAATCCCAGGGTGTAATCCGGTCTCACATGCAGTGTTCCCTAGATAGTGTCTGAATCCAGCGTGATCCTGCTTGGGGGAAAAAATGTCTCATAAAAATGTATGAATATAAATAATAATGACATTTCTCATCTTTGTATCCGTGCAGAATCGTGCGAAAGAGGACTCTAATAATTTCCCCCAGTCCCTCCATCACCACCACTGGTAATAGGTCTCGCACTTGTTAATGCGACAGAGTTGATTTCTTTCTATCTATCTATCTAAATCTATTGGACTTGACAGCACTTGGATGTAATGCTGCGTGCTGTGGAACAGACCATATGCCAGAGTATCGTCTCTCACTCGAATCCCAGAGGCAGCAGATGGAGTAAACGCGGTGAGGAGCCTGTTGACATTCAGATGACGCTTGTGTTACCAACCTCACAGCTCCCGGTGCCCATAACAGACCGATAGACTCGTGTAAACCTGAGCTTACAGGCAGGAACCGAAGCCAAGCACTTAAAACACACAAGAGCATTCGACTTAAAGCCACTGAACTGAAAAATGGCAGAGTAGGAAGTGAAATAACAGACTTTCTTCCAGGGGTGTAGCTACTAGGTGGAATCAGGGTTTAAACCCATTCTGAAATATTTTTCGGTTCCAAATGCTGAGCAGCTGGCATAGCAGAAATACAGTACAACTTATTATATTCATTCGCCAAACCACTTATTCCTACTAGGGTCGCCAGGAAGCTGAAGTCTATCTCAGCCGACTCTGGGCGAGGGCGGGGTACTCCCTGAACAGCCCCCCAGTCCATCGCAGTGCCAACACACGCACAAACCATTCACACTCACACCGAGGGGCAATTTGGAACAGCCAGTTAGCCTAATGTGCTTGTCTTTGGACTGTGGGAGGAAACTGGAGTACACGGAGGAAACCCACGCAAGCACGGGGAGAAAATGTAAACTCCACACAGAAACACCCTCACTGAGCTCAGGACTCAAACCCAGGACCCTCTTACTGTGAGGTGGATGTGCTTACTACTACTACAGTCACATACATCACACAACAGGTATCCAACGGGTCCAGGCCAGAAAATTTGGGCAGAAGTTGTGGGTGTGTCACTTGTAGGTAATCCCTGACGTTAGGTCCATTTCCTTGGTTGGTTGTGCAATACTCTACAACATCCTATGGCTTTATACGCTTCTTGGGTCATCTAATGTGTTCCGATTGATATGGTTTTTGTACAGTAGGCTCTACGGTAATCCCAAGGGAACTTTCTTATATACTCACATGCATCATACTACATTTTTACAACTGTGTTAGGTTGAGCCGTATGGAAGTATCACAGCAATATCATAAAATTTGTTTTGGTCCTCCAACATTGTACAGTCTGACTTAACTATATTCCCAAAGACAGACGTGTAACACACATTTTATTTGTGAGCGCAGTTTTTAAAACCTACAGCAGTCCTTCCTGTCGATGGGCTAAATTTGTCTGACAAAACAGTTTAAAGGGCTCCAATCACATCTTATTGTCTGTGAGCAGATAAGGTAAAAAACATTAACCAATCAGAATTGAGCATTTGTAGCATGTTTTTTGTTTGTTTGTTGTTTTTGTTTTTTTTCTCCGTAAGTCAGCTTGTTATACTGTGGAAGATAGATGGTAAATATTTATTACTTGACAGCGTGGTGCTAACATGAGGATATATATATATATATATTATGTATATATTATGTATGTATATGTGAGTATTTCTGAACAATTCTCAGGATTATGAATACACTAATAAAAAAAAAAAAACAATTGTTCTCACAGATACTTTGCAGGGGGCGGCACGGTGGCATAGTGGTTAGCACGTCTGGGTTCGATTCCCAGCTCGAGCGTTTCTGTGTGGAGTTTGCATGTTCTCCTCGTGCTTGCGTGGGTTTCGTCCGGGTACTCCAGTTTCCTCCCACAGTCCAAAAACATGCACAGTAGGCTAATTGGCTGTTCCAAATCACCCCTAGGTGTGAGTGTGAGTGTTGGCCCTGCGATGGCCTAGCGAGCTGTTCAGGGTGTACCCCGCCCCTCATCCAGAGTCGGCTGAGATGGGCGCCAGCCTTCCCGCGACCCTTATTAGGATTAGGCGGCTTAGAAAATGAATGAGATACTTTGCAGAATTTTGTGTTTTGGGATAAAGAGTTAGTGGCATCACAGATCAGTTTATTTAGTTGATTTTTTAAAATTCTTTGTGTTCGAATCCCTCGTTTTCACTAATCAAGAGTGGACAATGTCAAGAGCACTATACCGGGTCAGAGGCATTATTTTTACTTGGATAGTGTCGTGGCAGATGGACACTTTTCGCCACGACAATAGCCTCATTTAACTGGTCTGTCTGTTAGTCTGTTGGACTTTTTTAGTGGCTCATCACAGCCGGAGCTTATCTCGTTTTCTGTAGCGTGAAGCGATTAGGAGTCCAGCTACTCCAAGATGGGACACTCGGCTCCATCGCATTCGGGTTACCTTCCCAGTATTTTTTATGGTATTTATTTATACAGAGGCACACTGGTGGGTAAGACACTGCCCAGGGGTCTTAGCATGGCTGGGGTCTAACATGGATAAGAACCCACAACCTTGAACCCTGGACCCTAATAACTACACCTCTGGAACCATTGAACAAGGTGGACATGAAATTATTTATGTGTATCGGAAAATGTCCATAGCCTAGGGCGGCACGGTGGTGTAGTGGTTAGCACGTTCACCTCACAGCAAGAAGGTCATGGGCTTGATCCCTGGATCGGGCATTTCTGTGTGGAGTTTGCATGTGCTTGTGTGGGTTTCCTCCGGGTACTCCAGTTTCCTCCCACAGTCCAAAGACATGCACGTTAAGCTAATTGGCTGTTCCAAAGCACCCCTAGGTGTGGATGCAAGTGTAAATGGTTGTGTGTGTTGCCCTGCGATGGTCTGGTGAGCTTGGTGAGCAGCAGTGTCGGATGAGATGGGCTCCAGTCTCCTCTAGACCCTAATAGTAAGTGTAATGGTTCGGCAAATGAGTGAGTGAGAGTGTCGATAGAATACTCGAGTTCCTGAGTGTGTGTACATTTTTATGCATAAGAAGACTATGTATATGCATAATGTAAACCTTGTCTGGAACGACTTCATATTTCATAACTTGAATGGATTACTGCATGTTTACATCTGGATTGTAGATTCAATCTCAAACTGCTTATTTTTTTATTACATCTGTAGTGTTTAGCAGAAGCCCTCATCCAACTGAGTCCTTTTGTATTACTGGAATGAATTAAAGAAAGCAAACTAATGCGAATCTATAAATGAAGACAAATAAAACAATATTCAGTGAGGTCAGTAGAAATGGCGCTCTATAGTGAAATGAAATGGGGGGGGGGTCCTCAGGATTGACGGGATTAGTCGCTTTTTTATTGTTAGCATACTATATAACACTGGTATACAAATTTTGAGAAGTTGTCTGCTTCAGAAACAAAATGTGCTAGCTATTATGGATTTTGGCTGACTGGCTACTGCTTCCAAGATATTTAAGTTTTGTTTTTTTTTTTACATTTGACGTCTACATAATTATATCGAACATGAAACCACATATGCATATGGTTTCTAGAGTTGATATGGAACAATCTGTGCAGCGAAGTGATGGAAGTTAACAGAGTTAACGTTGTGATAATATGATGCCATCCATATCATTTTTCGCCCCCCCTGTCAAAGCAACGCAGTGAACCAAACGACATTTACCAGCCAATCAGGTTGCACCTTCTTCATAAATATTCCTGAACATGCCTCAAACTCGCATGCAGCAGTGGAGATGAGAGTATGTACTTTAAAAAAGCAAAAAACAAAAAAGAGGCTGAGACGAGCTTTACAAAACATTGCAAAACATTTTGGGAACATTTCTAAACAGTAAAAGCATAGGGCCTGGACTAATAATTAGGTTAACCATTGCACACTTTAATATTTTGTTGGACTTTGGCCTTAATTACAGCACATAATCAACATGGCATTGTTTCAGCAAACTTATGCAGCATCACAACATTTATTATAATCCAGCATTGGGTCATTGATGAGAGGGAAACTGAACCACTCCATGAAGTCTTCTCCAGCACATCCCGAAAACTTTCAATAGGGTTAAGGTCAGGACTCTGGGGT
>JBCNYH010000013.1:5198530-5210140 GCA_039654325.1 Tandanus tandanus
CACTCACACTTACACACACTCATACTCATACACACATTCACACACACTCTCTCTCACACACACACACACACACACACAAGCTCCAGTCTGACTGCTGGGCCTGCATGAGCAGGTAGACACGGGAGCATTTGATTGGATATTTCCTAGTGGACTGCAAAGCAGTGATTGGTCGACTTATTTTCACAGGATTACAGTGGCCACAGATTTTCGGACCTTTTTCAGATCTTGTAAGTTATTGATTGTGGTCGGGGTGTAAAGACCATTTCAACCAATTTAACAGTTTGGGTGTACTGCTAAAATTGACCACTCCCAGCTTTAAATCAATTTCAATTTTCTCATAATTACAACTTCACGACTCTCGACTCCGTTTTAGCAAATCGTCTTGTACCCTTTTATTCTTACAGACACCGATTTCTGTAAATCAGGTCCTGTGAATGGAGTCTGTTGGTATATTCATTCCTATATCGTACCCGACCTCCTGGACACCTGCTTGTGGGTGGCAGAACAGATTTGTGGTCCACTCCTAGCTGGGAGATCCACCGCTTGATTGTTTAGGGCTCCAGAGATTAATTATAATCCATTTAGTCTCAGCAGGGAGCAGCAACTTTACAGCCTTTGGCATGCCGGGGCAGAAGCAGTGACAGCCCTAACACACTCAGGCTTAAAGTGCTGGGGCATCTGCAGAAGAAGTGTGTAGAGGGAATAAAACTCTGATGCACAGGGTAATATTTTTTCCTCTTATATATATATATACTGTATCTTGCATAATCTGCCAAGCGAAAGTGGCAGCACTCCAGACGCATCGTCTTTCTCCAGCTGTTTTTTGTGTTTCCTAGTAGTGTTGTGATTAAGAACCAAGCCTGCCTGGCATCCAGATTCATTTCAGTGAGATTACTTGGAAGTTCCCTACAGACAACGCAAGCATCAGGACATGAGGATCGATTGTAACTGTTATGCCGCAAAGTTCCCGTCGTGATCCCGTCTTTAATAACATAATCGACTCGACGTCTGCATGCATGTGAATATGTTCAAGTGTTGTGTAGGAGATGAGGAACGACATCCAATTTGTTCTGCAGTACACACTGAGAAAAAAAGAAAACAAAACAGTTTCTGGATCTCTTGGAAGTGAGGATGGAAAATGCAAAGCAGGAATAGTTGTCTACGGAGTGTGTTCAGTATTGTTGACTTGGTGACTCCAATCTTAAGAAATAAGGCATGTGAAATCACACTGCGGCTTTGATTGCTACCTCGCTTTGAAAAGCAGCGTGAACGGTGGTAGCAGTCAATTTTCTTGCTATTCAGACCCTCCTGTTTCATATGCATGCTTATTATAGATCTACAGATTCACTGCTGGACTGAATTGACAATTTTTTTTTTTTGTATCCACACACAATCACCATGCTGTTCACTCACACTGCAGTGAGTTCTCGCTTCTGATTGGACCTGGGCCGGCATGGTATTGTAGTGGTTAGCAAGAAAGTCCTGGGTTCAAGCCCTGTCCTCGGCGAGGGCGTTTCTGTGTGGAGTTTGCACGCTCTCTGTGCTTGTGTGGGTTTCCTCTGGGTACTCTGGTTTCCTCTCACAGTTCAAACACATGCACTTTAGGATAAGTGGATGTTCTCGATCGCCCCGGTTTAAACGTCAGTGTTAATGGATGTGTCTGTGGTGGCCCTCAATGGATTGGCGAGCTGTTCAGGGGGTATCCCACCTTCGCCCAGAGTCAGCTGTTCCTGAGACCCTAATAAAAGATAAAGTGGTTCAGCAAATGAAAAGAAATGAAACATGATTGCAACTGGAATTTCAGACACAGGAACCTTAAAGACAGAAGAGTGTACACGTAGCCCTGTGATGGATAGGCAACTTGTTCAGAGTGTTCCCCGCCTCTCACCTGAAGTCAGATGAGATTGGCTCCAGCTTCCCCACGACCCTGACGGATAAAGCCGTATAGATAATGGATTAAGGTCTTGGTACTCGGAATTCACTTTTTGAGGATAGGCGCAAGCATCGCTCACTGATTTGTCGAACTGCTTAATTCTACTAGTAGGGTGACGGGGAAGCTGGCGCCTATCTTAGCCTACACTGGGCAAATGTGGGGTACACCCTGAAAAGCTCGCCAGACTGTCGCAGGGCTTCACATACACACACCCAGTCACACTCGCAATCACACCTAGGGGCAATTTGGAAGAGCTGGCGGATGTGCTAACGACTATGTCACTGTGCCGCTCTGCAAGCATAACTGTGATGGTATCGACTGGGAAGAAGAAAAAGGACTGTATGAATAGAACGTCAGTCAAGTTGTTCTGTTCTTCTTGTTGGTATCTAGCACATCTCATGACCAAGGTACGCTCCCAAGTTGGAATCCAAACTAGCTTTCCAAATGACTTCTGCTAAGTAGGAAACGCTTTGGAAATCTGTTTAAAATTTGAGTTGCTGCGGTTTACATCTCCTACATTGTCTTCACTTGGTGCCAGAAGCCAGGAAAAAACAAAAAAGAATACCAAAGAGGGATTCTCCAGACCGGTTAAATTGGCCATTACAGTGACAGCTAAAGCTGATAGAACTTCACATTATAAATGTGCATACTGTATGTGACAGTTTAATGACTGTCGATTGCTATAAATAATGCCATGATGCATGAGTTTGCCGTGAGTGATGCAAGGATGTGACTTAACAGGAAAGGAAACCTGATAGTAAGGTTGGAGGCTAAGCTTGTGTTCATTTATATTTGTATACACTCGTGCACTTCTAACTTTGTGGCAAAACACTGAGACGGAGCCGGATGTGGAGGGGCTGGTCAGGAGTCCGGATACTTTTGGCCATATTGTGTATTTTTGCTGTTCATTGTGTCGACTTTGAAGTTGGTATAACTGTACACCTCGGTTCACTCAGTATACTGTTTTGTACAGTAGTATAAAGTAACATTACTACGACCATTTCATAAAGGCCCAGTTTGCTCTCATGTTTTTAAATATATGAGTCCATAGTTGGGGCAAAGGAAAGTGAGTCCTTGCGCTCCTTTCGCTCATAGGGGTCTTCTGAACCGCATTTAGTCTGGACTTTCACCTTGGACCTGTTTGCCTTGGCTGACCCTACCAAGGGCATAATGCTCCCGACAACATGTCTCTCGGCTGGTCTGGGAATGCCTCGGTGTCCCCTGGAAGAGCTGGAGGAAGTGGCTGGGGGGAGGGACGTCTAGACCTCACTGCCTAGGCTGCTGCCCCTGCGACCTGTCCCCGGATCAGGCGGACGAAGATGAAGAGTCCACAGTCTTGCTTCCCGGGGACATTTCAGCCAAAAGTTTAGCCTGCAACCATCTGCTGTGGTGTTGCTACACCCACCGCAAAAACGCACCTCCGTGACACTGGTGGTGCAGCTGGTTATATCGCAGAGTGTATCAATCAAAATGGTGGTGGTACTTGGTTCACATTGTGATGTCACTAGGTCAAAGGTCACTTCACTTACAGCAAGGTTCAAAACTGCTAATTTAAGCGGAAATAATTCTATTTTCTGTTTGTTTTCATTTTTAAAATGTATCATATATGATTTTTGAGGCACTTCGCTATTTCTAGCAGCAAAGTGGAGGCCTGGTTCTGGGTATCTCCTGTAAAGGAAATCGATCCTAATAACCTTGCCTGAGCTCTGAATGCATCAAACCATGCTTTAGTCGACCGCAGCACGTACTTCCCAGAGTGAAGTACCTACGTGGACTTCCCTAGGATTTGCAGAAATCGAGCTTCGCATGTAACACCACTCATCCATCTGAGGTCCAGCCCCCTAAATTACTCTGCTACCACACTCATTTAGTTAATAGAAAATATCGTTCTGGATAAGGGCTTCTGCCAAACACCATAAACGTAAATGCTTTCATTCAATTTATCAATTAAATCGGCATAATTTTCAGAATCTTGCATCCTTTAATATGAACGCAGCACAAACCCCAGCTGTATAGACGTGTTGAGTTACCAGTGAAGTGTAGCTAAAAACTGTAATAGAATATGATGTATTTGGCCAATAAAATCATCTTAAATGTGAAATACGGTTACAGGATCGTCAGTAAAAGTCAAAGCAACTCAAGAACATGTTTTCTTAAGTCGTCATGAGTATGCCTCTCCCTGGACTCAAAATACCGCGCTATTATTTTTTTAACCAACCAACGACATCATTCATTTACAACATTTGGCAGATGCTCTTATCCAGAGTGACTTACAATTATCGTTTTTATACAACTGAGCATTAAGGGCCTCGCTCAAGGGCCCAACAGTGGTGACAGTGGGGATTGAACCGCTGACCTTCACATCAGTAACCCATCGACTTAACCACTAAGCCACCACTGCTCATTCACTGGGGTTGCAGGGAAGCTGGAGCCTATCTTAGCCAACTCTGGGCTAAGATGGGGTACACCCAAAACAGGGCCAACACACACACACACACACACACACACACACACACACACACACAATCATTCACATTTACGGCTCATGGCAATTTGGAGCAGCCAGTTAGCTGCATGTCTTTGCACTGTGGGAGGAGACTGCTGTACCGCCCTTGTCGAGCCCTTCTTTCTTTGAAGTGGACATGCTAACCTCTCTGCCGACGTGCCACCCACAACAATATCATTGGTGCCCAGATGTTTCTGTCACTTTGTCCATAAACACTGGAGCTTTCTCATCATGTTTTCCCTCCCCAAACAGTTTAACATTTACGTCCCATGGCAGGGAGGAAGAGTTCACAGTACAGGTCTGATTATCCCAGTTGAATTCAACTAAATGGAACACAGTGTCGTGCCCAGCATGCCCCGCGTCCAAACGCTGTTGCTTAATTTCCCTCTCCTCCTGTAAACCTCTATCTGCACCGCTTCATCTGTTTCAGTTAAAAATCACACCAGGCGGCTGGGAAGTATATTAGCTAGCTGGAAAGTGATTACAGCGGTGTAAGTTAAAAAAAAAAAGCCTTGCTGCTGTTAAATAAGCAAAATTAATGGTGTGAGAAGTGCTTAAAGTTGCAGTATATTAGAAGCAAAACCAGAACGTTTCCATAATTTAATGAAACGTGTTTGATCTGAAACAATACAATTTATGATTGATTTGTGGGTGCGCAAACGTTGCATGGATTGCATCATTAACAAACAGCGTCTATCAAATATGATCATCACCCACCCTCATATTTTATAAAGAACAAAATGATCCCGGTAAATATTTATAATAAAATAAAAAAAAAAAACATTCCAGCACGAGGGCGGCATGGTGGCGCAGTGGTTAGCACGTCCGCCTCACAGCAAAAAGGCCTGGGTTTGATTCCCAGCTCGGACGTTTCTGTGTGGAGTTTGCATGTTCTCCATGTGCTTGCGTGCGTTTCCTCAGGGTACTCCGGTTTCCTCCCACAGTCCAGAAACATGCACAGTAGGCTAATTGGCTGTTCCAAATCACCCCTGAGTGTGAATGGTTGTATGAGTGTTGGCCCTGCGATGGCCTGGCGAGCTGTCCAGGGTGTACCCCGCCCTCGCCCAGAGTCGGCTGAGATGGGCGTCAGCTTCCCCGTGACACTAATTAGGATTAAGCGGCTTAGAAAATGAATGAATGGATGGATTCCAGCATGAATCAATCATTTTCCTTTTCCTACACATTTACTTTCTCATTTTGTCCATGCAGCGTCCTTTTTTTTTTTTTTATCAGCTTCATTTTCATCCTGATTGCATCAAGAAACTATATTATGAGTGTATACTTTAGATTTATGTCACGCTGCCCCCAAGGCTCCATCTCTGACTTAAATAGATTTTGTCAAATTACATGTACATGGCACTATCACATCGCAATCAAGTATACAACATTATTACATCGCTAACAGGCTCTGAGAGCATTATACTGATGATAGAACAGTAGAGAAGCTTACATCAGCTAGACATAAAACAGTATTTATGCTACAAGAAGTGACATTGCACTGGTAATGATAGTTTGGTGTGATAAAGAAGTCTGGATTGGTTACTGTATTCTTATCTCTACCAAGGAGGTTCTTTTGATTCCTTTTTTTGGCTGTTTGTTTGCCTTGATACAGAAATACGTGAAACATACTAACCCTATTTCAAGGAAGCTTGGTGGGAAGGTGTAGTGTGGGCCAGTGTGGTCCCCATTCAATTGGGAGGTTATTGGAAACATGGAGCGGATCCATGACTTATCACTGTGAGATATGACATTTGAGTTTTGCAGAAATCCAGTAAATGGCAATAAAGTTCAATAATGACATGACATGGCATATGATGCAGAAACACAATGAGTGCTTCTCAGAACCTTTATCTGTCATTTCTTCACTTCTTGGTCCTTGCTTGAAGTGGAAGTTCTTCTGGTCCGTCATCTTTGCTGGCCATCTCAATGCTGGGCGGCCAAAGCAGTGAGCGAGGATACAGGAGAACAGTCATCCTGGAAGAGCTGCATGGCAGCTTATATGCCAGCGTGCATGTGTGTGTGTCATTCCACACTAATGATAACTAAAACAGGGAACCAGTGAAAAATCAAAGTTACATTTGGACATTTGTATTACTGCTAATTATGTGTGTAGTTTACAATCCTACAAAAGAGAAGACAGACCAACCTTCCACGTGGTCAGTAATAGGGTGCAAATGTGCAGTGTCACCGCAGGGTAAGTGCGTTACACTGTGACAGACATTCACTTGTGTGCATGGTAAAACTCAGATCTTATGGCCAAGCTATCATAGCTTAAATTCAGATTGTCAGTTGAAGTTGCAAGCTGTGATTTGAGGTTGATGTGGAGATGTTTCTCTTTTGTGACGCCATAACACAGTTACACCCCATATCCGAACATTTTTGTCTTTCAAGCCCAAGGGCCAATCTCTGCCATAAATCTTCACAACATGAACTTTCTGTGTCCTATGGTAACATACTAAAGCTACAGATGCAAAATTCTTAGGTATGGTTGCTAGAGATAGGGAAATTACATTGATGTAACTGGGTACGTTTGCCGCTCCAAGTGTTTTCACTTAGCAGATGACAGGTCCTCCGGCGTTTCGTTTAGAAAACCAGCGCGTAACTGCGTAACACTCGCGACAGCAAAATTTTGAAACCTTGTATTATAGGATCTGTTCGTGCAAAGGTTAGTGTTTTTATCAAAAGTGGGTTCAATTCCCACAATCACCACTGTGGGGCCCTTGAGCAAGGCCCTTAACCCTCAATTGCTCAGTTGTATAAAAATTATAATTATAAGTCGCTCTGGATAAGAGCGTCTGCCAAATGCTGTAAATGTAAAAGTTTTTAGCTGTACCGCTTCAGATTTTAATGTGTTGTCAACTTTTGTGCCTTTCGTGTGCAATGTTCATTGCTAGGATGGTTGATAGGTTCCTTTGTGGTTCGCGAGACGTGTGATGCGACCCGTTACGCAGTTACGCTCTTTAAAAACAGGCCATATAACATCTGATCATTAAAATTAAATATTTCAGGATGACAAAAGGAGATTTAGGACTTGTTTACTATGCTATGCAGCTATAAGATTGATTTATGTAAAAGAAACCTCTCACGTATCCACCCAAGTTACCCACTTTCCCATTTTGGGTCGCCATTTTAAGTTGGATTTTACACCTCTTTCATAAATAATTAATAGTAGACTGGACAGTCAACATTTTCCTTGTTTGTCCTGCAAAATCAACGTCAAGGTAAACCCTAGGAATGCTGTACAGTGCATTTAGTTGCTTGTTTTGGATAAAAAAAGACAATGAGGGCCCCTATATACTCATCATTAGCGTGGAATGACACATGTATGTGTGTGTGTGTGTGTGTGTATACCGGTGTGTGTGTGTGTGTATATATAGTCATTTACAAAAGTCTTGTTGCACATGTGGACATTCGTGTATAAAAGCCCATATCTCATTAACCGATTTTTTATCAACTATGACTTAAAATAACCCTCTGATGGTAGTCGATAATATGTGCTAGCAGCAGTATTGGAAAGAAATTTCTTCTAATCTTTACTTCTTAAAAATAAACATTCCCGTTTTTGCCTGGACAAAAGTCTTGTCGCAGATTTAATTTTACCTTCAAGACTATATTTATTACAGAAAAATAATCAAATGGCCTTGTTTATAACTAAATATATAATATTGTGGCAAATAGAACATCGTATTGAAAAATTAATAGCATCACTCAAGGCTAATAGTGCCTCTGCAAACATAGCCATGATGGTACCAGACTCCCAAGTGCTTGTCATGATTAATAATTATCATATTAAAAGAATCAGACACCTTCAAGATCTTCAAATGACAAATAATAAAAATTTGTAAGTGCTACTAAAAATTCTTGAGGCCCAAGACGCTTGTAATCCATTTTTAATACACAAGTAAGCTATTTTAGAGGGCAGCTCGTTCATCAAATGGTCAGAAAGCAGTGTGTTATCAACCCTGTGGTGAGAAATCTGAGCCACCTGTAGGTTTGAAAAATAACGGGAAGCAATAATCTGTTGATATTTGCGTCTGGTAATGTTCCCACCCATCTTACATAGCTTTGTGATACCTATGTACTGGAGGTGACCTTAAACCATGATGTTTCACTTTCATACATGACCGGCTCTTCGGTGAACTCTGGGTCCAACAATTTTCTAGATGGTTAGTAACATTGGTGGCAGAGCAATATGATATTGTTTTAATAATTCATCTCAAATATAAATTTTTATTCTCCATTTTTCTGCTAATAACAGTTTCCACGTGTTCAGGCTTTGGGAAGCACGTCATGGTGTTCTAGCTGTGTCTTGTACAGGACCTGTATGGTGTATGGTGACCATTGTAAGAAATATGATGTAGAGTTGATGCTGAAGCAGACATTGCTAGCTATGAGTCCTAATGGAGCTTTTGAGGGAGTCATCAGTGTGCAGCCAGTTGTTTTGTGGACAGTTTTCCTTGCATGACCGAGCTTACCTATGTGTACCAGGGGTATCTGAAATGTCTTACTTCTGCTGCAAATTATTTTCATTTGCTTTTGAGAGATCTTGAGGGATTCTACAGTTTTTGCAAAAATATTTTATAAATTGCCTGAAAGCTGCTTTAATACCTATATTTTATGTATTTTTAGTTAAGCAAGCACTTTTCATTTTTTTTTTACTAATTTTACTGATTATATTTTACTCATTTTTCTAATTACTTTGATCAAGAATTTGATGTTACATAATTGCGACAAGTCTTTTGTCCAGCCTAGAATGGATATAAAAGTAAAGTCTGTTAGGCTTTTACACCCGAGCCTAGTGGCACCGGTGCTTATTCCCGGTTTCTGTAGCGTGAAGCTTCTAGGAGTTCAACTCCTCCTGGATGGGACGCTAGTCCATACCAGGTTACTTTCCCAGTATTTATTTATTTATTTTTTACTGGTACCCATTTATACTGCTGGGTGGACAGAGGCACACTTGTGGTTAAGACCTTGCCCGGGGGGGGGTCTAACGGGGATTCGAACCCATGACCTCCTGATCATGAGCCCAGCACCCTAACCACTGCGCCACCGGCCCCTAGAATGGATATGCTCGTATTTTATTAGCTGTAAAAAGTATAAATAAATGTACAATTTCCTGTTGCTTTCACAAAACAATCTGTACACTTGTAGGATTAATGTTAGGCAGAGTTGAAAAAAATTGGTTAATAGGTTGGTGAGGTATGGGCTTTTATACATGAATATCCACATGTGCAACAAGACTTTTGTCAATGACCGTGTATGTGTATATATAATGTCAGGTGCTTTTACGCAGCAGGTTAGCTGTACCGCTGTCATCAGCAGCAAACGTCTCTGAGCGATGCTTCAGAGGTCTCTCTTAAAACAGATTTCCTTGATTCCACACTCCTTACATCATTTTCTCACGTCTCTCCTTGTTACCTCGGTGGGGAGGACTCAGACACAAGGATGAGACGCACGTGAAAGAAAAGAGGAAAGTATAAGGGTTTTGAGAAGCACCCAGAGACAAAAAGTTAAAGTGGTTGTGGTTGAACGTATAAGGCCTGTAGTCAGTGGTGGAAGTCTGCACTCTCCAAATGTCCTTCTAGTTCTGTTTATATATAATTATATATATAATATATTTCCTTGTGAAGATTGCATGTTCTCCCCATACTTGCGCGGGTTTCCTCCGGGTGCTCAGTTTTCCTCACACAGTCCAAAGACATGCACATTGGGCTAATTAACTGCTCCAAACACTGTCCATAGGTGTGAATATGAGTATAACTGGTTGTGTGTGTTGGGTCTGAGATGGGTTGGTGAGCTGTTTAGGGTGTATCCTGCCTTCATCCAGAGTTGGCTGAGATGGGCTCCAGCCTCCCTGCGACCCTAATAGGATAAAGGGGTTTGGAAAATGAATAAATGAATGTGTTTTTGTGTATTATATCTTCACACACCCCTTGTGGTCAGGGGGCCCTAAGTAGCTGCTCAGTTCGCTTCTGCCCTGGGCTGGCTCTGAAATAATGTGAGATTATTTATTAATGCGCTCATTCATATACATCACTGTTTTGATAACATTTCTGTGTCTTATATGGTTTTTATAAGACAGGCATTACTGTTGATATGGTTGAATATCCTGTGAAGAGACTGTTTAGTGTTTCTGGAAGGAGCTTCTAGTGTTAGCGATAATTTTCTTATACCAGCATGATTTGTGTTCTATTCCTTACATAAACTGTGGCTTAAATCGCCCCATCATCGTTTTTCTTTTAGAATGCTGACACACTGACATCCAACTTCAGCTCTTTTTGAAAACTGCTGCATTGTTGATATGTGACAGTGCGCCCTGATTCAGCCCTGACTCTCTCACTCTCCATTCACTCAGATCCGACCCTTCGTGACTCTAGTGTCATAGAGTTTTCTTAGTGATATTGTTACAGGTCCGGTCACCAGGTCTTTCCCCTAACCCTTGCTATTCATCCCTATATGTGACCTTCTCCAGCATAATATGGATTAAGTAGGAAATTTGATATACTGAGAGAGTCATATATTTGGAAAGAGAATTGTGAGTTACATCACTTTGTATGTCACTAATCAGGAAACGCTACTTTTAAGAAAATAGTAATTACAGTTACAGAACCAGTTTCTGAATGTCCGCATCTGAAACTCCCCAACATCCATACACTAAACGAATCCGGCTCTCCACCAATCAGCACCATCGTACTGGCGTCTTACTGGCATCTGATGAGTTCTATTTACACCGACTCATGTCTGTTTTGAGGCTTCTCATTGGTTTAGCGTTATATGACTCGGGGAATCCTTCTGGGATTCTGTAAGTAGGGAGAGTACTGTGGTAGTGAATATGGATAATAAGGAAATACCCTGAGCAACCACAAAAGCCGTTTGAAAATCTGCAAAATAAGTGGATATTTCTATTGTTTTACAACAACGTGGACATGGAACCCCTTCTTAAACAAGTATTTTAGCATAGATAGATTGTGTTTATGGGGACATTTGAACTTGGCCATGTCAAAGACTTTGCTTTGAAGGATGTATTTTTGGTGATATCTCATTTTCGTCCAGCTACACCGTTTTCTTTTTTTTTTTTTTGGATTTTTCCCCCATTTTCTCCCTAATTTTGTCGTTTCCAATTCCCACCCATCAACTTTTAGCCTTCCCTATCACACGACCACCACCGACC
>JBCNYH010000013.1:5210240-5220423 GCA_039654325.1 Tandanus tandanus
CCCAGTATCACCAACCTGCCACTGTTGGGCCCTTGAGCAAGGCCCTTAACCCTGAATTGCTCAGTTGTATAACAATGTTAAATGTATGTCGCTCTGGATAAGGGTGTCTGTAAAATGTAATTATTCAAAGTTGACAGTCACATTACTATGCTAGCTGTGAGGGGGTTGTCAGTGCAGTATAGCCTAATGAGGGTGTTTGAGGAAAATGCATCCTAGCCAGTAGTGCTGCTAGTGAGTAAGCATGCTATTCTATTCTATAATACTATTTTCAATTCATTTTAGACAAATTTCATTAAAAGCAACACAGTTGTAACAAAAAAGCAACAAAAAGCATGAGTGAGGATATATATATATATATATATATATATATATATACATACATACACACATATCATGACTTTATCAGCTTGCTGCAACGATCATGCCTCTAGTTTTGAAACCAGGCCGCCATTTTCTGGCTAGCTTTCTATGGGGTTTTTAATGTTAATGTACTAATGTCAATGCTGGAATAAGTCAGCTTTTAGAAGGATATAAAGAATTAATTCATGGCTTTCCACTAATTGAAAATGAGAAAATACTTTGAATGAATAATAATAACTTAGGAGTCTGAGAAGATTTTGCCACTGGGGTATATTCTGTGTGAAAGAAAGTTCAATGTCTGTTTTCCCCCAGCTTGGTGTTTACCAAGTCTGTTTTTTTATTTTATTTTATTTTATTTTTTACTTAGTCATTACTTTTAATTAAAAAAAAAGTATCCTGCTCCACAACATGTTCTTCCCATTCAAAACTGCTGTGTTTTTTGTTATGTTTGGCCTATAGTTCTTACTATCATTGATTGGCTCTTTATAGCAAATATCCCTTAATAATACATTACATACTTGCATAATTCATGCTAGGCAATGAATGTAAGAATGTAAGTGAGAATGTAGTCAATGAATGTAAGAATTCATTTTCTGAACCGCTTAATCCTATTTATGGTCGCAGGGAGGCTGGCGCCCATCTCAGCCGACTCTGGGCGAGATAATTATTAAAAATTGTAAATTTTGATAAAATGTTGCAGGTTCAGTTCTGCAGTGCGGTACCTTGAATCATGAAAAAAGTTGAACAAAATCAATAACTATTTCAAGATATAGGCAGATATCTAAAAGTATAAATAACAACTGAATAAATCATCGTCATCAGGGGATATTTCTACAAGATTAATATTAAACCTAAGCCTACAAAGACAAAGCTACTATGTGCTAAGTAGCATTAAAAGGCTGCAGAGTTCAGGCAGTAAGATTACAGTGTTATTTATGATATGGCTGTGTTTAAAGAGATAAAGAATTAAAGAGATCTTTATTGTCAACTGTTGCATGAACAATGAAAAGAAATTGAGCATCTCTTTGTTTAGCAGCAATTACAAAAAAGTGCACAAAATTCAATTCAATTCAATTCAGTTTTATTTGTATAGCGCTTTTTACAATTGACATTGTCACAAAGCAGCTTTACATAGTAAAATTAATTAAGGAGGAGTCTAAAAATGTTTCTACAACCCCCTACACATCCCTAATGAGCAAGCCCGCGGCGACAGGCAACTAAGGTAACTACACTAAGCTATATATGTGCATATACCTACATACACACATATACACATACCTATATGTACACATATAGACATATATACATACATATATCCTATATATGCAAACACATATACATATATCCACATATTTACAGATGTACAGACTTTTACATTTATCCACATATTCACACATGTACACACATACTCAGAAGGGTGCCTGATATGTCAAAGGTGAATGGTATACACAGGGTGAGAGGTAGAGATTTTTAATCATAAGGTGCATGATGCTAAAATGTTATATGATGTTCGAGACCCTAACTGGGTTATCAAATGCCGGCCATGTCTCTCACTGTCTGTGGTGAGAGGCATGTAAAAGAACCATTGCTGATTTTCGTCAAGGCTGCATAGCTGTCAGCGTGTTTCTGCCCTGCGATGGCCTGGGGAGCTGTCCAGGGTGTGCTCTCCCCTCACCTAGAGTCGGCTGAGATGGGCGACAGCCTCCCTGCGACCCTAATTAGGATTAAGCGGTTCAGAAAATGAATGAATGAATGTTCGAGACCTGCTCTAAACATGAGTATTGCACTTCAAGAGTAATATTGCACTGTCCAGGAAGATGGTCTGAATGATGGCTATTCAGTCAGTGTGTGTGTGAGACGGTGGTGATGGTGAGGTTGCACGTTTAACAGCTTGTGGGTAAAAGCTGTTCTTGAGTCTGTTAGTTTTTGTTTTTAGTGTCCTGTACCTTTTTTCCGGAGGGGAGAGGGGAGAAAAGGGGGTGTCCAGGGTGTGTGTCTGCCAGTCTAAATGTCACTGAGGGGGGTAGTGTAGTTCCAATCACCCGCTCTGCCATCCTCACCACCCGCTGCAGGCCTTCCTGTCCTCTGCAGTACAGCTGCTGAACCACACTGTACAGCAGTAGTGCAATTCAATTAAATTCCATGGTGCTTTTCAAATGCAGATGTTGTTGTAAAGTAACTTCACGGAAATGTGGATGAAAACCAACATTTTTAATTAAGCTACGTCAACAGTGGAGAGGAAAAATACATAGAAACAACATGAATTGACAGTCGAATTGACAGAGTAGTACTAGTAGTAGTACTAGTACAGTTGTGTAAAAATATGATAATATTAAAAAAATAAGTCAATCTGTCGGTCCATGCATCTGGGCAATCTGAGATTCTGGTTACTGCAATGTCTTGAGAGCAAATGTTGGTTGGATTTATGTAGGTTTATGATTGTAACCAGCAGAAGAACTTATTAGATTTTGGACTTGATCCAGCAGTAAAGGTCATAGCAAGGTCACATGTCTTTTGAAATGAAATCACATGAAATTGTTTTTCTTCAATAGCTTCTTCTTGTTTGAAGTCTATTGTATAAGTATTACCGGGTTACACATAAGTGGAGACTTGTTGGCAGTGGTGGCATCCCCACTGTCATGCCATCAAATTCTATTTATTTTCTATTATTGTTGTCCTATTATATTGAGATGAAAATTTTGCAGAATGGATGTGGCTCCCTTATGGTTGAACCAATACAGATATACTGTAAATGCCTAAAATTCACCCTGCACTTTAAGCTTATAGTGAATACTTCGTCTTGATCTGCAGGACAACATAGCGATTTACCTGCCAAATTGATACAGATTTCACAGAATGTGTCCAACATATTATCACTCTGCCACTTTAACCTGCAAATGATTAAACATGATGACGATCAGTGGGTGGTAGAAGTGGTAGGTAGTTGATGAGGAAATTCCTATTTAATTTGTATCCAACAGTGTCAGAGCATAGTTGCAGCACTTATACACTCTATGTGTGAAACAAACATGTGACTCATAGCCACTAAATGCATTCGGAGCACTGTACTTTCATGGTACTCAAGGTAATCAAATTACTACCACATTATAATATATTCACCAAAATTACATATGTCTTTCTCTAGCATATGACTGCCTTTCAGAAAACACAGGAAAAATCTCTTTGAAAGGGTTATGAATAAAAGAAGCATAATTTGCTGGTTTGCTAGAGGGCGAAATGTGATCAAAAATATCTTGGACTCTTCCTGTAGTGAACAAATGGAGGGCGGCATGGCTATGGCCTATACATCAAGAGCAAGCAATAACTCTCAAGTCAGTATGCCACATGATATCACACAGTCAACTACAGGACATGTGTTGCACATGTTTTTGGAACACTGGTTCATGAACCTTTGTGAGTTTAATATAGACCACAGAGCGGGAAATCAACAAACAAGACCCATGAAATGCTTCTGCATGCCTATGGCAATGAAGCAATTTGGTGTTTTAAATAGCATTTCTGTGCCAAGTGAGCCTCTGTGACAAAACTGCATGCAACACAGGTCCTGATACTGAAAGCATAATGTCACACAGCATACTCACTGAGAGTTTCTGCTCGGTCCGGCTACATGCACGTGACCATGCCACATTCCGTTCATTCGTTATACTTAATTCAGAACTAAGATGTTATACCTCACTTCTTGTTAACTTCAAATTATTTTAAGTTATTTACATCCAGAATATACTGAATGGCATCAGAAAAAAAATAACACATACTGCTGCAAACAGGAAGCACTTCCACAGCAGTTTCTTCTCAGAGTCTATCAGACTGCTTGCAAAGGGCATGGATTGAAATACCCTGCCCCCAATCAAAACTCATCCAACCCTGTGATAATAGACTGACAGCACCCCACAACACCCCCCACCCCCCACGCACACACCGCCACCCCCACCCCCTCCCCCTCCAAAACTCACTCACTTTATTATTTAATACTTATGCTTACCTTCTTTTCATGACAGGTATTTTTAATTATATCTTATACTGTATTTTTATTTGTATTTCATGAATACAGGTATTTCTTTATTCATTTTTAATAATTTATTAAAACATTCTTTTACTTGACTGTGTCATTAATTATTTCAATTAATGTGATCAGCACATTAATTCCCATTGCTACTGTACACCTGTGCCTGGGTAAATATCAAATAAAAGTTTTGAATGTTGAACCTTGTTAGTGAGTGGAGCATTAGTGAATTGCAATATTGTAATATGTCATTTCAGTTATTATTAAAATCTAGAAGCAGTACATGGGATGTCCCAGGGTGGTAAAGCAAACAAATAAACAAACAAACAAATGAACACAAATCAAACAAACAAACAAATTTGGCTGTCCATCCACCAGCAGGAAATCATGACATAGACAGAGAGACAGACAGACATGGGGTCCGGCTGCTGAATGTATCACTAAGTGTTCATTACATGGGACATTGAAACTATACTTTGTCCCAAATTTACAATGTACAAGTGTGACTCAAATTTTAATTCATAACTTTAAGTTTGACATAGACCATAAAATAAGCCTGTAGCTTTTGCAAATTCATTACTCTGATGGATCCTAAAGGTGCCATAATAAACTCATCTTGTTTTGCCTGTTAATTTTCATTCAGATGGTTTTCAACTCACTAGAAACAAACTATGGGATACATCAATTAGTAACAAGCAAGCCAGTGCTCATTAATCTACTGTACTCTTCTTCCAATTCCAAGTATGTTTTTGCACAATATGATACAATATGAAAATATATCCTATATTTGGTTATAAATTGCTCAGGCTATGTTTGATTACCAGGCACACCAGGTACACCCTGGAAAGCTCGTCAGGCCATTGCAGGGCTAACACAAATACATCCTTAAACACTCAAATTCACACCTAGGGGCGATTTGGAACAGCCAATTAGCCTACATGGCATGTTTTTGGACTGTGGGAGGAAACCGGAGTACCTGGAGGAAACCCACGCAAGCAAACCCCACACAGAAATGCCCAAGACCTGGAATCGAACCCAGGCCTTCTTGCAGTGAGGCGGACGTACTAAACACTGTGCCACCGTAGTTTATCATTAGTGGTTAAATATTTAGTATGAGATATATTGAGATACTTTTGGCAGGCATTCATATCAGGAAGTGCTTTTTAGGTTTTCCTACTAAAATGTACAAAACAAAACACATGTGTATTCGTAAAAACAAGCCTCTCTCTAAAAATACCACTGAGCTAAAACTTGTTTTATGGTAAGCACTTGTTTAAGTGCTGACAGAAGGTGGCTCAGCCGTGCAGACAGGAAATTTATTCTGCCACCTTGTTCTAATGCCAATAAGAGTCTAGATGCATGTTTTTACTTGATGCACACCGGTGGCTTGAAAAGAACATTGTTCAGAGCAAAGTTTGATCAGATGCTTCAGGTAAGTGAGAGTTTCCCCTTTTTTATAGTCCATCATCAGTGTTCCAAAGCCGATGATGAGAGTACAACAATGAAGTGAACAAAGAGAACTTGAGAATGTTTAAAACAGGGCACACAGCTGCTACAACTGAATCAGTTGAAAGGGTCTGATGGTGCACAGGGAAAGACCAGAAAAAGACTTGCACAAGTCCAATGTTGAGATGAGAAGGGATTTAACAAGTACTGAATAAGCTCAGGGTGGCATGGCAGCATAGTGGTTAGCACACGCACCACAGGACTAGAAGGTCCTGGTTCGAGTCCCAAGCTTGGCGAGTGTGTTTCTGTATGGAGTTTGCACATTCTCCCCATGCGGATTTCCTCTGGGCACTCCAGTTTCCTCCCACCGTCCAAAGACATGCACATTAGGCTATTGGCTGTTTCAGATTTACCCAGAGGTGTGAGTGTGAATGGTGTGTTGGCCCTGCAGTGGACTGGTGAGCTATTCAGGGTGTGCCCCGCCTTTGTACAGAGTCAGCTGAGATGAGCTCCAGCCTCTAGTATGTCCTCGCGACTCTAGTATGATTATGTGGTTTGCCGAAGGAATAAATGAATGGATGGGAGAGAAATTGTTGTTGGAATGAGAAACCTTTATGACCTACATCAATTTAACTAGATCAAGGTATAGTTTCTTATAGGATTAGTAAGTGGAACAAGAACTAACTTGCTCAGCATTCTTGTATTTAAATAACATGTATAACATGTGGTGTAGTGGTTAACACTTACGCCTCACAGCAAGAAGGTCCTGGGTTCGAGCCCCTTATCCTTATTTCTTTCATATGCTTTTTTCAGATTTTTCGGTTCCACTGATAAGTTTCGGGATAATCAGAGCAGACATTAAACATCAGAGCAGATATTATAATAGAAGATATTTTACTAAGGTGAAAAGAAAATAGAAGCCTTCGTTAGTAACATTTTCACTTCACAGAACATATTACTGAATAAGGTTTTGGTGCCCCATGTTGTCTTCTAATTGAATGTGCACTTTTCTTGTATAATTTATACCTTGAAATTAATGACAACCACCACCACAGGGCCACAGAATGTATAAGTGTGGGTTTATCATGGATGTACAAGCCCTTCCAACCACATTTCTTTCTCCACTAATTGAAAACGATTCACTTAATATTGATTGACAGAGAGCTATTAATGAATTATTCTGTAGATTCATTCGGTAATTGTGCAGACTCCAATTACATAGAAGACACTAATACAATCAATGGATATCTTAATTGACATTATTTGTATCACCTGCTTTGCCCTAAGCTATTAACCTACTGGGCTAAATTAACAGCAAAACTATAAGTCAGCCTTTTTGTTTTGTAACCATTGATTAGAGTTGTGCATATCTGTGTAGTGTATGTACTGCCTCTATTTCTTTTCTTTCTTTATTTTTAAATACTCATCATAAAATTTCACACATTTTTAAACTCTTAAATTTAGTTTGTCATGCAGGGTCAGGGCTTTAGTGAAATGTTTTGATATGAGATTGTCTTGATCTGGTTTTCCTGCAGTTAAGAATTTCTTATTTAAATTCATAGAAGCCATTTGTATTTACCTTGCTGTCCTTGTTCGAGGGATGTATGTATTGCAGGCTCTAATGTTATACTTGTTCTTGCCTTAATGACTAATGCTTTTTAGGTGCGTTAAAGCATGTTTAAAAAATTTAACAAATGCCAGTTTAGCTAATATTAATAATATGGTAATCCCAATGTCATAGAATCGTAATTGTTAATTAAAGGTATTAAATACAATCTGCTAGACTGATAAAACGATTAAGATATTATTCCAGGTTTATCTGTTTGCAGACAAGGTAAAATAAATTAAAATAAAATCTTACATAGTTAGCAAGTCTATCTCCATTAACATTTCCATTAGTCACCGAATGTACATCATCTGACACCTGTCTATCAAATGTTGCTTATTATTACAGAATATTCCCAATATAATATAGTCTACAAATGACATTTTGCGCACAGTTTATGCACAAAACTAGATTCCGTTGTTCTACCTTTCATGTTTCATTTTTAATGACCACAGTAGGAATTCACACGGCAGCTATAACCTGTCTAATCAGGAAGGGTTATGACCGTATGGACTAACATGGGTATGCAGGAAGAGACATTTTGTGATTTATCTTCATCATATAGGGCACGGTGGAGTCCCGGGCTTGGTCATTTCTGTGTGGAGTTTGTATGTTCTCCCCATGCTTGAGTAGGTTTCCTCCTACAGTCCAAAGAAATGACTCATTATTTGGTCTTGTGTACATTCTGGGGGACACATTAAAATTTTTGAAACCATAAAAACAATCAAAATTCTTCTGAATTTACAAAGTTAGGACTCTAAAGAAAACAATAATGTTCATTAAATGATAACATTATCCACAGAATAAATTCTAAAGCCAGTTTAAATTAATACCACGTAACATTGACAGACACATCATGTAACATTGTCACTTGTGGTTAAAATCATTTGTTTTGAGTAGCCCTGTACCTGTTACAATCACATGGGTTTTTAATACTGTATACACATGTACTTCATGTTTCCAAACATTCCGCCAATTTATAAATTTGCATCATAATAAATGTTACGTAGCACGACAGAGTCTGCTTGTCCGTCAAGCTTACATTATTTTGAGTGAAGTCTGTCACTTTGAGACTAAAACCTCTCGTGGTGGCGGCATGTGTGTTGACATCAACTCGGAATGGTGTACGGACTCTGTGCTTGTGTCTGACTACTGCTCATCGGTAGTGGAGTTTGTGATTGTTAGATGCAGACCTTTTTATCTATCCAGGGAATTCACTATCACTTTGATTATCGGAGTGTACATTCCACTCAGTGCTAATGCTAAGGAGGCTCTGTGTATCAGCGAGCTGCAGAATGCTCGACCCGAAGGACTGTTTATCATCGCCGGAGATTTCAATCATGCAAATCTCAAAACAGTGCTCCCTAAATTCCATCTACATGTGGACTTTGCTACGAGAGAAGCGAACACGCTGGATCTTGTTTACACAAACATTCCTGGCCCCCGACCCCACCTCGGCTACTCAGACAACATCTTTGTGATGTTCATTCCAGCATACAGACCACTCGTCAGACGCTCTAAACCGTTTCTAAAACAGGTTAAAACCTGGCCAGCAGGAGCCATCTCTGCTCTTTAAGATTGTTTTGAGTGCACTGACTGGGACATGTTCAGGGAGGCTGCAACCAATGGCAAGTCCCGGAGCGACTCTATTGACTTGGAGGAGTACAAGGCATCAGTAATCAGCCACATCGGGAAGTGTATCGATGACGTGACCGTCTCCAAGACCATCATCATATGCTTCAACCAGAAGCCGTGGATGACTGCAAAAGTGCATGCTCTTCTGAATTCGAGAGACTCCGCCTTCAGAGCAGGGGACAGGGCGGCCTTAAAAACAGCAAGGGCCAAACTGTCCCAAGGCATCAGAGAGGTGAAGCGTGCACACGCCCAGAGAATCCACGGCCACATCCAGAACAGCGGAGACTCCCGGCGCCTGTGGCAGAGCATCCAAACGATCACCAAGTACAGGACAACACCACTTGCTTGTGACAGTGATGGCTCCCTTCCAGACGCACTGAATGACTTCTATGCTCGGTTTGAGGCACAGAGCAACACCACAGCGTGGAAGACCATCCCTCCTCCTAACGACAGGTGCTCTGTCTCACCACGGCTGACCTGAAGAGAACTCTACACAGAGTCAACCCACGGAAGTCTGCTGGACCAGACAACATTCCTGGCAGAGTGCTCAGGGAGTGTGCAGAGCAGCTAGTATATGTCTTCACTGACATCTTCAACATCTCGCTGAGCAGCTCCCAACATCCCAACGTGCCTCGAGACAATGACCATCGTCCCTGTGCCTAAGAATGACTGCCTCAATGACTACCTTCCCATCGCACTCACACTAATCGTGATGAAATGCTTCGAGCGGCTCGTCATGAGGCACATCAAGTCACAGCTACCATCCTCACTGGACCCCTTGCAGTTTGCGCATCGTACTAACCGATCTACTGTCGATCCCTCCATCTGGCCATCATACACATTTACTGTAAGGACACATATGTACGAATGCTGTTCATAGACTTTAGTTCAGCATTCACCACAATCATCCCTCAGCTGCTGACTGAGAAGTTGAGCCTGCTGAGCCTGAACACCTCTCTCTGCAACTGGATTCTGGATTTCCTGACTGAGAGATCCCAGTCAGTCTGAATCGGGAAGAGCATCTCCAGCACCACTACACTGAACACTGGAGCTCCTCAGGGCTGTGTGCTCAGTCCACTGCTGTTCACTTTGTTGACTCACAACTGTGCAGC
>JBCNYH010000013.1:5220523-5232354 GCA_039654325.1 Tandanus tandanus
CGGTCATGGATGGCTATGGCATCAATCCGGATTCGAACTTGCGATCTCCGGGTTGATAGTCGTGCACCTTGTCGATGTGCCACTCGGGAGCCCGCTACACCATTTTCAACTTACTTTAGATCTTACTCAAAACACGACCTTGCGACTTAATCCGTATTACGCTGGAGCGGCTCACATGTATTATTAATGGCTGGGTTATTCACACTCGCACCTAGGGGTCCGTGCCCATGTTCCCCGGTGCCCATGTTCCCCAGTACCAATGTTCCCCAGGAACCCTAACCCTAATATTCCATAAATTGTTACTTTGATGAGAATGTTTAATTTTGTTTCATCATACTTTTTTACAATACGAATACAGTCGTTGTAGCTTACTTCTATAAAGTACACAATACAATGGAATATTCATTAATTTAATTAGGACCTGGGAACATAGGTACTGGGGAACATCGGGATTGGGGAACATGGGGCTGATCCCACACCTAGGGGCAATTTGGAATATCCAGTTAAACATGCGTAACATGCATGTCTTTTGGACTGTGGGAGGAAACCAGAGGACCCCGATGAGGTACGGGTAGAAAATGCAAACTCCACACAGAAATGCCCTCGATGACCACAGGGCTCGAATCCAGGGCCTTTTGTTGTGAGGTACTAAGTGCTAACCACTACGCCACCATGCCACCCTTATCTTTTTCTAGTCTTACATTAACAATCGACTATCAACTTCTCAGTGGTGATTACGGGCGTGTTTAATTGAATGTGAACAGCTCATCGTACATATTTGACCCTGTGAACAATCTGGAAGGGAGAACGGCTGCTTTTGTTCACAGTTCAGTGCTACAAGGCCGATTCCTGTCATTATGTCTTATCAGAGCTAATTAGGAAACGGACTTGTCGTTAATCTCTGTCCGCCTCGAAGACTATGATGAAAGCTGTAATGAAGACGTGGTGCAGAAATGAAGCCTGGACGAAACCGTTGGACATGTTTTTGATTTGAAACCAAATGTTTAACACAGTTACGGTGAATGTAAACCTTTTTTTTGTGTGTGTGTCAGCAAAATGGGATCTGACGCTGACTCATGGTGCATTATACTGTATGTTCCCGTAGCTACAGTGCACATATTTTCTGTGAAGATTATAGGATAATGAAATTGCATTTACCGTAAACACAGCATTCTTATCGAGGAAAAGAACTGCTGAGCAGATTTGTTTATTCATACTTTGTTGCGTTACACTTAATGTCTCTCAGCAGATATATTAAATCAGAATTATTTTAATTCCTTCGCATTCCGTTAGAGTCGAGATGGCAGATTAGACGCCGCTGATTTGGCTCGTCATGCCTATAAGGATTCATCAACACAGCTGTGATTTAACATCTGTTTTCAGCAAGTTTGTATGGAAAACCTATTGGTGCAGTCACACGTTGGGATTCTTCCATCACATCTGTATCTGATGTATCTGATGTATCTGTATCTTCCACATGTGGTGGCGTAGCGGTTAGCACGTCCGCCTCACAGCTAGAAGGTCCTGGGTTTGAGTTGTGGGATCGGCGGGGGCGTCTCTGTGCGAAGTTAGCATGTTCTGCTACCAGAGGACCCTGATGAGGTACGGGTAGAACAAGCAAACTCCTCCTGGTCGACCATAGGGTTCAAATCCAGGGCCTTTTGTTGTGAGGTACTAAGTGCTAACCAGTATGCCACCATGCCACCCTTTTCCCTTTCCAGTGTTACATTAACAATCGACTATCAACTTCTCAGTGATGATTATGGGTGCGTTTAATTGAATGTGAACAGCAAGCCTCTATTTTTTGGTGTTTCAGTTTCGTTATTAATAATAAAGCTGTTTTTTTTAATTTTTATTGTTATTGCTGCCTCTCATCATGCAAGTCAGCGATATATAACAGCCAATTAACATAAACTCAGAAATGCAGCAGCCTTATTGGGTTTCCTGTGTTGGGCACACACGGACACCGGATGGACACAGGGCAACCCTCCAAGCCATATTCCGTGACTATGATGCTTGGATGATCTGATTTAATTACCAAAAATCACTTAATGAAAATCTCTTTTATCTGTATAATAAAGGTGATCTTGAGCAAGATTTAGGATTTATTTATTTATTTTTAGTTTAGGCTTCTTTCATTGACATGCTGGTGTATTTTCACTTAGGTTTACAGTTCCTTTATTACCAACCTTGTGCGTTTAGATTTCTGCCTTGTTTTATCTCTACGTTAAGAAAAAGGCAGCGGCGATTGAGTCCTTTATTCTGTCCAGCTCCTTCATCTCCTCTTCTGTACAAACCTATCAGCTCCTAAAGCTTCGACTTTCATGCTAATTCGACCTTCGATGCCATTGTGCTGGTCATTGCTAAGTAGATTGTTAACTATTCTGAGCCGAGTGTGTGGCGTGAGCCTGTATAACCATGTCGCACTGCTGCATTGCATTATTATAACGAACATGCTGGTTTTAGTCCTGGACTTCTCATTTTTACTTTGTGGTACTAAAATATACTACATAGGTACTATACCGTGCTAGCACCAAGGAACAGTACTGATTAATACGCTTTTATTTAGACTATAGACTACTTTAAGTTTTATTTATTATTTCTATTATTTCTATTATTTCTATTATTATTATTATTATTATTTTTGCATTAGGTGTGTGTATGCCATTACCTTCTCCCACAGAGTTTCACTTGTGTTCACATGTGTAATTTTAAACTGCTTTTCCATGAAAAGCTGCTGTTTTTTCTGGCAATATAAATCTAAATATGAATTTTCCCATAAAGCAGTGAGTGAAAGGTTTTCGCCTGGCACTGTTCACGTTTTCGCGGTCATTCGTAGCTACAATAGGGAATGCGGTAATGATCGATAGTGCTGACCTGCTCTCCTGTCGAGCCACATTAGCAGCTCTTACTCCTGATGAGGAGGGAACACCTGCGGCAAGCTGTGAAAAGGTAGAAATTTCCAGAAATCTAAATAACTGTTAGTGATTCATAAGTGGTGTCATCATCATCATCATCAGACGGTGAGTTCAGTTATGAGTGGCCCTGGCTCTCCATATACTTCTGTATTGTGCTAGCCTGTACAACTCCACAAAACCTCTTTCACCACCAATTTTCTTGATGATGTCATTGTAGCGAGTCTTTGGCCGTCCCCTTCCTGTCTTTCCGTATACAATTCCCATTCCCAGATCTTTCTCTAATACCCAATGAACAGCAGTTTCCTCTTCGATATTGTAGTCGGGAGACCGATCTTGCATATGATTTTGTCAAGAACCCATTCATTGCTCTACTTTTCAGTCCAACTAGTTCTTAACAAACGGCGGTACAAGGGGTCCGCCTCATAGCAAGAAGGCCTGGGTTCGAAATCCTGGGCTCAGGGCATTTCTGTGGAGTGTGCATGTTCTCCCCGTGCTTGCGTGGGTTTCCTCCATGTACACTGGTTTCCTCCCACAGTCGAAAAACATGCACAGTAGGCTAATTGGCTGTTCCAAATCGCCCCTCAGTGTGAGTGTGAATGGTTGTATGTGTGTTTATCCTGTGATGGCCCGGTGAGCTGTTCAGGGTGTACCCCACCCTCACCCAGAGTCGGCTGAGATGGGCGCCAGCCTCTCCGCGATCCTAATTAAGATTAAGCGGCTTAGAAAATGAATGAATTAGAAAATAATATTTTATTGCTTTAATCAGTAACTCACACTGAATGTTACTGAATATTAAAAAAAAATAATTTAAAATCAGTATTTTAAAAGCAGAATTGGAAAATGGATGTTATTTGATTGGAGGTCGTGGTTCAGTCACAGCTGGTGGTTACTGATGATAAACCCCAGAGAAACACACTTAACCCCCGAGCTGTTCATTGGAACCCTGTGGTGAGGTAATGCAAGTCATTTGGGAAATAACCACCAGCTGATTTTTGTTTCACAACTTTGAGTTTATTATAAAGAGCTAAACGTTATCTAATCTAACGGCCTGTGTGAATTGGAGCATAAACATAATCTTAATTTTCTCAAGCTTTGAGGACAAATTCCAGTTTTGGGATGTAAACGCTTAAAGTTTGCCCTGTGTATCATTGACAGAATAACGAATAACGAATACAGGTGGTAATTAACCTGTTTTATTTTATAGTAATGACAGTATACGCAATCTGATTGGTGAACGCATGGGCAGTAAATCATGTATGGACCGCTGCGTTTTCATCTAGCAACTTAGCTGTTAGCTAGCTGCATGATGCGCTGTGATCTTTAGCAGAAGCACTCAGTGTCTGATTGAAGAGAAAAGGTATGCTGGAAAAATTTCCGCAAAGTACTCGCTGCTCATCGGAAAGCTCCTGTTTGTGAAGGGAAGGAGCCAAAAGTTACCAAAGCCCTTACAGGCACTGATGATGATGATGCCTTTTTCAGAAGTGGGCAGTTTGAAGATAGCACCGCAGCAGGAATGAAAAGAATAACAGCGCAAGAAGTGAATTAAAAAGAGCCTATTTAATAACATGACAGTCTAATGAACAATAAATTACATATTTGTTCTTGTTAAAAATTTCTTTGTTAATATTTAGTAGCGGTTTGAAAAAATCTCAACTTTACAGGTGAGAGCGAACGTTTTCTTGGGTCCAGGGTTCGAGTCGTGGGCTCGAGCATTTCTGTGCGGAGTTTACATGTTCTCCCCTGTACTTGTGCGGGTTTCCTCTGGGTACTCTGGTTTTCTCCCACAGTCCAAGAACATGCACATTAGGCTAATTGGCAGTTCCAAATTGCCTCTAGGTGTGAGTGTGAGTGTGAATGGTTGTGTGTGAGTTAGCCATGCGATGGTCAGGTGAGCTGTTCAGGTTATACCCTGCCTTCGCCCAGTGTTGGCTGAGATAGGCATCAGCCTCCCTTACCGTATTAGGATTAAGCAGTCCGGCAAATGCGTCAGTGACAGTGAGTGAGTGTTAGGGATTGTCATCTTTTTTGCATGATACATCGTTATTTCATTATCACTTTCTTTGAAATAAGGTTTATTTTTATTTTTTTATTGATGAATTGCAAAATACACGTAATATACATTTTAACTTTTTGTGATGGGAAGCACAGACTCTTGCACTGAACCCGATGTTAACAGCAGTACATGGCTCAGGTGTTTGTGTGTTATTTTGCCATGGCTTTGTTGCAGAACCGAGAGTGTGAACCGTGCAGAACAGACCTTTGGACTGAAATTAGAAGAAGGTCAAGGCAGAAAGATCAGTCGAGGAGAAAATTGCCAGGCATTGGGTTCAGAGGAAAAGCAAATCAGCTGTTAAACTGTATTGAATCCAGTGATTTCATGGTGGAACCTGTGTGTGTGTGTGTGTGTGTGTGTGTGTGTGTGTGTGTGTGTGTGTGCGCACATTTGTTCGTTTGCTTCAAACATAGCGTGTAACTATGTCTCTAATTCATTTCCTCTTGAACCCCCAGTTCAGTCTAACAGCTGGTGAATGTGGAGACGTGAAAGCATGCATATGTTTGCAGAAGCTCTTATTAGTATTAATTAACAATATGCTAGTATAATACAGTAATTTGGCGGCACGGTGGCATAGTGGTTAGCACGTCCGCCTCACAGCAAGAAGGCCTGGGTTCGATTCCCTGGCTCGGGTGTTGCTGTGTGGAGTTTGCATGTTCTTCCCCCTGCTAGCGTGGGTTTCCTCTGGGTACTCCGGTTTCCTCCCACAGTCCAAAAACATGCACCGTAGGCTAATTAGGTGTTCCAAACCGCCCCTAGGTGTGAGTGTGAGTGTGAATGGTTGTAAGGGTGTACCCTGCCCCTCGACCAGAGTCGGCTGAGACGGGCGCCAGCCTGCCCGCGACCCTAATTAAGATTAAGTGGCTTAGAAAGTGAATGAATGAATGAATAGAGTAATTAGGGTGGGAAGTGGTTAACATGTGCGCATCACTGTAAGAAGGTCCTTCGAGTCCTGAGCTCGGGTGTAATTGTGATTGGTTTGCATGTTCTCATCGTGCTTGCGTGTGTTTCCTCCGGGTACTCCGGTTTCCTCTCACAGTCCAAAGACATGCAGAGTAGGTCACCTGGCTGTTCCAAACTGCCCATAGAATGCACAAGAATGTGAGCGTGAATGGTTGTGCGTGTGTGTTGGCCCTATGACTGTTCAGGGTGAACCCCGTGAAATGGCAACAGTGTCATGGGTGCCCAAGGCTCACTGATGCGTGTGCGGAGTGAAGGCTAGTTCTTCTGGTCTGTTCCCACTGAAGAGCTACTGTAGCGCAAACAGCTGAAATGGTTAATGCTGGCTATGGGAGGGAGAGAGATATTAGAATGCAAATTGCATTGCAGCTTGCGACGTACGGGGCTGCCTTGCTGCAGACCAGTCAGGTGGTGTTAATATTATGGCTGATCTGTGTATGTTTTGTATATCATATATTTGTACCAAACAAGAATCATCTCTTGCATCAGACTGTTGTTTAAAGATATTAACTTTGCCTACAGGTGGTTCATATTCATAGTTTACAATAGCTTGGGGGGATGGTCGGGGATGTAGCTCCTCGTGTGTTAAACAGGATGTTTTGTACTTCACAGGAGCCACTTCAAATTCATGTTGCCCCAGTTTTACTGCCTTCTGGCAAAGCGGCACATCTGAGAACAGGAACACAGGAGCACAACCATCCGACTGCTGAGATACAACATAGATCCACTGCACACAAGGGCACATTTATCTACTTGTACATACAGCTGAAGCATTGGCAGCATGTTGTCATGACTGCTTACTGATATGGGAAAAGAATTTGAATGGATAAAATTTAGCGTTTCTTATACTGGAAAGAATGCATTGCCAGAAGTGCTTACGAGCTCGAGGTCATTTAAATACGCGCTTCCGAACTTGCATCAGGGGTATGTAGTGAATAAGAGATGCTCATCTCATACTCCGTTTGAATCTGGATTTAAATGGAGGTGTACTTTTATATCTTCTATTCAATTCTTTAAAAATGGCATTAAGTTTTGCTGAAGGTTTTTTGTTAAAAAAAATAAATAAAAAATTGATTGAAAGTACTTGCATGGAATAAAACGAGGCCAAGATCATTTTAAAGATCAATGTACCATTTTTTTCATTTGTACAAGGGGCACATTAGAAATATTACAGTTTTGTGTAATGGGAATGGTGTAAAGATATACAGATATACATGCTGCAGTATACTGTAAAAAAAAAAAACAATGTGAAAAAGAACAAACCATTATAAAACTCTATAATTTGGGCACAGTATCAATCACAATCCTACTGTGCCATTAACATTTTAAATAATACTTGAGACCGTAGTTTTTAAATTTTTATTTATTTATTTATTTATTTATTTATTTTTATTTTTTTTAAGTTTAGCTTTCGAATTAGTGATTAGCCCTTTTTACACAGGAACGTTTTGCCTTTGTTCTGTTTTTTTGTTCTGCATAAATATAATAAACACGGAGTTAATTTCTGTTTCACATCTGAGTCAGCTAGGATTGGCTGCAGATTCCTCCACAAGCCTGACAGATAAGCTGCATGGATATTGGAATATTGGATGAAGAAACAATTTGCAAAAAATAAAAAATAAATAAAAAATGCTCTGTTTGTGTAAAATATAACTCAAAACGTTATGCTATATATTTTGATTATTTTATTTTATTTATTTATTTGTTTTTTAAGAGTAGAATGTGGTACAAGTAAGAAATCATTTACATTTTGTAGGTGATCCGGGCATGGGATCATGTTTCAAAAAAAAAAAAAAAAAAAGAAAACACCCATTTAGGTCAATAAGTGTACATAACGTGTGAATGAAAGTTCACCAGACGGACACTAGGGGGACACGTTTTATTATAACTATGCCAAGTTATATTGAAACCTTATATATTATAACGAGTGATATAGTGGAATCTCTGTTTACTCTTCTATTTTTGTGACATTTGCTGCATGCTTTATTTCTTAAATCACATCTTCACTTACATGTAGTGCAATATTTTATTTATGTTTAATATTTTTTCTATAACCATACCTTAACAAAGACTCTGGCAACATGTTTTGATTTTGTATGATATTTTACAAAAGGCTTACAAACACCACCAATACTAATTGCTAACTTTTAACCATTGTATCTTTTTAGTTGTACCATTGACTGTACACGAGACTGGATAGCATGCTCGCATTGGGTCACATTCTATTGAAAGGAAGCTTTCTTCATTATTTATTTATTTATTTATTTATTTGTTTTAACTCCACAAGGTTATCAGATTTGTAACCCGAGTCTCTGGCAGTAGATGTGCGAGATGCTCGGTGCTCTTGTGCTAGGCTCGGCTCTTTCTCTGGTGCAAATTATCCAACCCTCAAATTTTCTTTCTTACATATATCCACAAAGCTTTAATAAGCTTTAAGCTTATTAAAAAAAAAAAGCTTTAAGCTACTTATGAAAGCCATCCTATTGGTAGTGTATGTGTTCACTAACAAACAAATGGCTTTTGAGCTAATTTTGATTGCTGGTTGTTGTTAAAAGGAAATTAAATCCAAACTTAATAAAGCTTATAATAATACATTAAAAACATGCATGCACAGTTTGTCTGTTTCTATTAAAATGTGCATTTCGTGAATATTTATTATTAAGTCCACACAAACATGGGCGACACTGTAACGTGAAAAGTCACGTGATCATCCCATGTATTCATCAGCAACACAGAATAATACTAAATACATATGTGTGGTATTCTTTATTTCATATATGCGAGCGGATGCTTGTTTGATGATTGTGAACGGAATAACATATAGATGTGCCTAGTATGTTACTGTATTCAGAGGTTCACTAGTTTATATCTGATATGTTAGTTTAATATCTGTATACTGTTATTTTTGCCATTATCTTGCCTGAACCTGGCTATAGAAAACTATAAAATGAAATTTAGCAGATTGCAGCTTCGAAAATGTAAGTAAAAACCACCTGATAATTAAATGTTTATGTATAACAGGAGAGTTTGGAAGGCTTGCCTTTCATTCCACTTTAATACGTAAACAAAGATTGCTAGCTTACAAGGCTAGGTGGCTAGTGTTCTCCTTTTTTATTAGAAATTGCAGTTTGTATGTAGTGAATGTAAGTAAGAATATGATGTTAATTCCTGTAGCGAACTTGGAAAAGTTCAAATAAATGTAATTAACAGACAGAGTGTGCTCTCTGAGCTGCTTGCTTACATTATAGTAGGATACCATTTTTAAAACTAATGAAAATAACAAATACTAACATAAGGAAAACTGTTTTAAATAGACACGGTAGAATGTAAAAACAGTTTAGACGAGAAAAGAAACAAAGGAAACAAGATGTTTTGTTGAAATAAATGGTGACGGATAGATTGAAATATTGTTCTGCAGACAGCCAGCTAGGATGCTCGACCTGCAATGCCTTCTCTTATGAAACATGATCTGATCTTGATCTTGTATATACTGGTACAAATATTTTTTTAGTGTCTTTTCGTGTTTCTCTTTTGCAATGTCTTTTCCTACACCCCACACATCCTGTACCGACTTTGCGAGGAGCATACATTTCATCCAAACGTCTTGGGAGAAGAGAAGGTACTTGCTGTAGATATTAAGATGAGGTTCGGTATGATTGCTTGTCCAGGCTCGCTGGAGATGAGTGTGCTCTTGCTTGTGATATTACTTCCCTCTGCATTACCTCCTCCATAGCAGTTAAACCTGCTGTCTCTGTAAAAGCTGCTCATGAATCCATGATACTCTCTGGCCTGAGACATGGCAAGTTGTATTTGGTGTCTCGCCAGGTGAACAGACTGCGGCCCGGATGGTGTGTGTGTCTCTGAGGAACAAGCCTTCCCGGCTATCTACAGCTGGGCCGAACAGCACTATTGATGGGAGTCATGTTCCAATAATCCGTCGAGCTGTTGTGACCCCTCTCATGAGGGTGTCTCTGGCTTTTTTGGGGGGGGGGAATTGCCAAACCTCACAGACATGCCATCAGTCAGTGCGTCCTCAGCGATAGTGTTTGTGTATGGTGTGGTTGACTCTCTGTTTTATTTAGTAGTGCTTTCTTAGTTCTGCTTGTTGGGAAATGCAGCACTTATGGCGAGAACCTTAATGCAGTTGTCTGTATCTGTGCTGTGGGGCGATGCTGATGAATCCGGAATCCATTTTGGAGGACACTATTGATGGGTGCAAATGCTAGCGACAATCTGGAAGCAATATTCTCCATCCATCCAGCAATTTATCCATCCAGTATTCCATCCATCCCTCTATAGATCCATCCAGCCAGCCAGCCATAAACACATCCATCCAGCAATTCATCCATCTATCCATCTATTCAATATACTGCATGAAGTGTAAATTATGGCTCCAGACACTTTCATTTACATCCAGCCAGCCATCCTGAAAATAAACCCATTCATTATCCATCCATCCATCCACCCACCATTCAATATACTGTATAAAGTGTAAATCAAGGGCTCCAGATTCTGTCATTTGCATCCATCCAGCAATCCATCCATTCAACTAGCCTGCCATAAACTCATCCATCCTTCCATCCAGTCATCCATTGATCTATTCAATATACTGTGTGAAGTGTAATTCATGGCCCCAGATTCTTTCATTTACATTCATCCAGTAATCCAGCCAGTCTGCCATAAACTTATTCATTATCCATCCATCCATCCATCCATCCATCCATGCACCATTCAACATCCTGTATGAAGTGTAAATCATGGCTCCAGATTCTGTCATTTACATCCATCCATCTATCCAGCCAGCCAGCCAGCCAGCCTGCCATAAACCCATCCATCCGTCCATCCATCCAATATGCTGAATGAAGTGTAAATCAAGAGCTCCAGATTCTGTCATTTGAAGATTTTATTTCAGGGTTATTCATCTAAAATGTGTGAAGGTCCTCCGACATATCATTTCTTGCTTACAAAATTCCAGATGAGCTTTTTGATGAGTTTTTGGAAGGGTGACAACCTTTCATTACTTAAGATGTCATAGTTTGTTCTCAGCTGTAAATAAGTACATTTACATTTACACCAATACCAAAACATTTATTAAATGTCTTTTTCCAGAGTAACTTACAGATGTGCTTTGAAGCTGCTAATCATAAACACATGCTAATACTGGTTTACTTGGTCATGGACTAAGAATACCATCAGTCTGAACTTTATTGGGGAGGTAGTATAGTATGAAATGCACATAGACAGAAGTAGACTAAAATTATTACAGTCAAGGTCTGTAGCTAATAGCTTCACATGTCAAAACTACTGGACTATCCATCCATCCATCCATCCATCCATGATCTATACCAGTGGCCATCAACCGGGTTCCTGGAGGTTTACCTGCATTAATAATAGTTTTAGCAATAAACTTCAAAGTCGTTTCATTCACTGTGAGCAATCTCCAGCTTTTATTCTTTAAAATCACAAGGTTAAGGCAACTAATTATTGCTCAACAATTCAGGATCTCAGGGTTTTTTTCCCCCCCGTCTGTGTGTGTGTGTGTGTGTGTGTGTGTGTGTGTGTGTGTGTGTGTTTTAGTTTAATTGTGCTTTTGAGTGCATGTTTCTCTGAAATATTTTGTTTTGAAATAAAAGCTGTATTTTTGTATTTTACATGATAAGTACAACAAAAGTAAGGTGTTCAGTTATTTCTAAATACATTTCAATCAGGGTTGTGTATGTGTGTGTATATATATGTGTGTGTGTGTGTGTATATGTATATATGTGTGTGTGTGTGTGTGTGTGTGTGTGTGTGTGTGTGTGTGTGTGTGTGTATATATGTATATGTATGTATGTGTATATATATATATATATATATATATATATGTATATATATATATGTATGTGTGTGTGTGTATATGT
>JBCNYH010000013.1:5251071-5267293 GCA_039654325.1 Tandanus tandanus
TGATGATCTCGAGGGAACTTGGTGGATTTGTGATGATCTCGAGGGAACTTGGTGGATTTGTGATGATCTTGAGGGAAGTTGGTGGATTCATGATCTTGAGGGAACTTGGTGGATTTGTGATGATCACACTGATCGTGACAAACTTTTTGACGGTCAAAAATTTTCCCACAATTATTACGATGTATTACCATTTGATACCAATCGTGGTAGAATGTTGTAAGCGCGGTAGAGCTCAGTACAGATTAACAGACCTTAATGGCAATAACAGAGCGTAACAGACATTGATGCGCCATCGTAGGGGATCTTGATGAACTTGGCAACACGACTCCTTCAAGTTTCATCTCTTGGATGCCCCCTGCTTCCTTTTTATACCCTAGTTGTGCTTCAAGCATGCTCATAAATCATGGAGCTCCACGCTTTTTTGAAGCACGGAGATCGTGGACATCGTGTCCCAGTGTAAACCCAGGGTTACTGGTTGTCCCTCCTTAGACCTTGTTTGGCAGGTTCTTACCACAACATACCAGGAACAACCCACAAGACCTGCCATTTTAGAGATAAACAGATCCAGTCATTTAGCCATCACAATGTAGCCCTTATCAAAGTCCCTTTAGATCCTTACAGTTGCTAATTTTTTCTGCTTGCAACACATCGAATTCAAGCACTGACTGTTTACATACATACATACAATACATCCCCCTCCTTGGCAGGTGACACAGTAATGAGATATTGTTAATCGCCTCACCTGTCAGTGATTGTAATGTTTTTAATGTTATGGCTGATCACTGAATAGTGTTGAAACGTTCCATTTTATTCTTCTCATTCCATTTAATTAAAAAGAAAAAGAAAATCCTCACAGCGTCTCCCTTACCTCCAGTGAGTAAGCAGTAGCAGATGAAGAGAAATCCCAGCACCACCTGCTCTGTTTCTGTCGACGTGCTGTCAGTGCAAACGTCTACCACATGCTGAGATCTTCCACACTGTCAGAGGAACATGAATTTGAAAAGAATGTATTTGATGGTAAGAAAGGTACAGTATTTGTTTGGCACGGTGGCGTATTGGTAAGCGCGTCCGCCTCACAACAAAAAGGTCCTGGGTTCAAGTCCCGGGCTCGGTGAGGGCGTATCTGTGTGGAGTTTGCATGCTGTCCCCATGCTTGTGTGGGTTTCCTCCGGGCACTCTGGTTTCCTCCCACAGTTCAAAAATATGCATATTAGGCTAATAGGCTATTCGAAGTTTCCCGTAAGTGTGAGTGGTTGATGTGTGTGTTGGTCCTGCGATGGTCTGGTGGGCTGTTCAGGGTAAACCCTGCATTCCCCCAGTGTTGGCTGAGAGAGGCTCCGGCCTCCCTGTCACCCTTGTAGGGTTAAGCGGTGAGTGAGTGAGTGAGTGAGAGAGAAAGGTATTTATTTATTTTAATGAAGAATTTGATGTTTCATTTCCCTTTTTTTATTTTTTTTATTATTTTTTTTTACTTCATTGGTGTCGGCTGCCGCATATTGCTTTCACACTCATACTGTTTAGTCCTTTTTGAACTAAACCCTGGTGTCATTTTCTATTTCATGCAATTCAACTGCAGTGAGAAAACATTTCAATCCTGAAACGACCCAAATGCGGGAAGTGAACAAGCGTGCCACGGGTTTTGGGTTTGCAGATGACAGTTTTCTGTAGAAGTAAGCTTTTAAAATGATTGAGGTGCACACTGGGCCAAAGGACAGAGCTGAGTGCTGCAGGAATGTGATGTAGTCCGAAGAATGGGACTGACGAACTAAATAAATAAATAAATAAATAAACAGTGGACACAAAAATGGTATAAACTAGCCACCTGTAGTGTAGTTTCGTAATGTATTGAGTGTGTCACCATCTTATTCGGGCTATGCTTTTTTTTTAATTATTTCTTTGCACACTTGGAAAAGATCTGTTTACTCATTTCTGTGGCCAGAACAGTTTTATGCATGTGTTTTCAGCCATACACATCCCTCAGCCCATGTTATTTATGTGCAGTGAGAAAAAAAAAACCCAAACCAATAAGCAAACGTATCAATTCAGACTCATCAGCTGGATTAATAGGTGTGAAAGCATCCTTAAAGACATAAATGTCACTATGTCTGGTACTTCTGCCAAACTGACCTTAATCCTGTAGTCAGAAACTGTCACTGATAAAGACTTAAGGGTGATTAACACACACCGTTTATTAACGAAGCATGATGGCGCAGTGGTTAGCATGTCCGCCTTACAGCAAGAAGATCCCGGGCTCGGCGAGGGCGTTTCTGTGTGGTGTTTGCATGTTCTCCCTGTGCCGGAGTGGACATTCCTTCGGGTGCTCCTCCCACAGTCCAAAGACATGCCCATTAGGCTAATTCCATATTGCCCCTTAGTGTGAGTGTGAATGGTTGTGTGTGAGTGTTGGTTCTGTGATGGTCTGGCAAACTGTTCAGGGTTCACCCTGCTTCGGCCCAGTGTCGGCTGAGATGGGCTCCAGCCTCCCCATGCCCCTAGTAGGAGTAAACGGTTTGGCCAGTGAGTGAGTGAGATTTTGTCTCTGACTTTGGGAGTATGTAATAAAGTACTCCGATTAAGATTAATACTTTAATAACTCTTGTTGGCACCACATGGCACTATGTTGATCACTTTCCCGTGATGATTAAATAGAGGTGAATAACTTACACTAGACTTCATACAAGTAGATCTCAAATTTCTCGGTCTTCTGATGTTTTGTACATTTCGTGATGCTTTTCTGCTCATCACGGCTGTACAGAGTTCAATTCTTATCTGATCCTACTCGTTAACAAGTCATTACCACCCGCAGGATTGCCGCTCACTGGGTGTTTTTCTTTTTTCTTTTCACACCGTTCTGTGTAAACGCTTGTGATATTGTTGTTTGTGAAAATCCCAGGAGATTTATGAAATACTCAAACCTGCCCATCTGGTACCAGCAATCATGCCAAGTACAGAGATCACAGGTTCCCTCATTCTGATGCTTGATGTGGACAGTCATTGAAGCTGTTGGCCTGGATCTGAAAGATTTCATTCTTTGTGCTAAAAGGACAACTGCATTATTGAAAAAACACTATGAAAATAGCTGGTCAGGGTATATAGTCAGGTCCATATGTATTTGCACAGAGACACAATTGTAGTTTTTCCTCTGTACACCACGGCAGTGGATTTTGAATGAAGCCATCAAGATGTGATTGAAATGTGGACTTTCAGCATTAATTCAAGTTGATTAATAAAAAATTTTAACTCTTGAGAAATTATAGCCACTTTTTACATAGTCCCTTCATTTATTTTCACAAAAGAAAATTGCCTGAAGCATTTTCATTGTCACAAATTGCAAATTGAATAACACTGCGTTATACTGTATCATTTGTTTATGCAAATGAGCTGATGCTCATCTGATGTACGTAAACAGAAGCTTGCATTATGTGCAGATGTGCCTAGTTTTATTTTATTTAGAAGTTATATCTGATTTGTTAGTTTAATATCTGTATACTGTTAATATTGCCGCTATCCCGCCTTATATGAACCGCCATCCTTTCCTCGAGATTTCACACACTCGCGAGAGTGAAACTGCAGTCTTTTCAACCTGGCAAGCCATCAAACAGATTTCAGCAGGTTGCAACTTCGAAAAAATGTAAGTAAAAACCACCTGATAATGAAAAGATACATATGTTTATGTGTAACAAGAGAGTTTGGAAGGCTTGCCCTTCATTTCACTTCCAAGTCAGTGAACCTAATTTATAGAATACTTCTTTTATTAAGCCTCTTTGTTTTCTGTAACGTTTTTGTCTTTTGTTTTGAAAAATAGTAATATTAGAAACATTCTTTTAGCTTTTTTGCCCCCCTGCAGTGTCTTTTGAAACACATTTATTATTTAGCTTCTACTGGAGCATTACAGGCGTTATGTTCGTTCATCAATTCAAAGAACAATCTCCGTTGTTTAAAGAAGTGGTGTTTATGCTAATATTGCTTCTGGTTTTCCTTTCGATATCTTCCGGCGAGAACAAGGACACTCTGCTTCTGCCTTTTCTCATACGATGACTGATGCAGCCTGAGCTAAATCAGACCAGGCTCTGCTTCAGGAGATGAGAAAACACAGTATTAAACTTCTACATTAAATGCTACGGCAATGCTTACTGTTCAGTCCTAATGTCTGTGTTCTGTCATTTGCTGTACTGTTTTTGTCGGAACTTAATGTTTCACCATGCCTTATTGGTTCGCCTGTTGAATTGAGCAGAAATAAACAAATCACATGGGGCTGGATGGACTCGCTGCCTCTTTGCCCAGTGAGTGCTTTTTTGTTTCATTCCTGCTGTGTGTTTATCGCTTATTGTTTCTGTCTTAATCTGTGATTCAAGCTGTTACCAAAACAAACAATCCAACAGCAACGAAATTCATCACTAATTACTGTCTCTGCATCTTCTCTGCGTATAGGAGGAATCTTTGATTTAAGGGAAAAGATGTTTTATTACAGGCAGCGTACCGGCAGGATCATCTCCGGAGCTCTGTATTCTGATCTTTAATATTTGCCATGGATTGGGGGGGGGGGGGGGATGTTTCCCTCCTACAAGTCATTTGTCATAGTGGTAAGAAGTCCAATTTTACAGCCTATAGAAGGGGTAGATATATTTGGTGGATGCTGATGGGCTGAAGGCAGCGTTTTGGGGCACAGGTATCACTGAGGATATCAGCTTTGACACACGGAACCTCTTAAATTTTTCCTGAGGTATAGTGCATGTGAGCTGCATGTCCAAATGGATACGATTGAGAGCTTCAAGTGCTTTTTATTTATTTATATATTTTTATTACTTTACACTCTCTGTCTCTTCTCATCCAGCTTACTGCATGCTTGTGAAGGATGGCAGAAACATTTAACTCCATGAACTCTCAGATTGATAGTCAGTTATTCAGCCTGTACTGCATGCATACTGGTTCTTGGCATCAAATATCGTTTGGGATCAAATTGATTCCTTTTTTGGCATGTCCCATGTGATGGGCGGACCACTTAGGGGGTGATCACGCTAGAGGTGCGGTAGAAAAATGACTGATGCAAATATATATATTTTTTTGTGAATTTTGAAATTCGTGAAGATGCTTTGAGATTCCACATGCAAACGAATATTTTGCGGCTAAAATACATATAGCGCTACAATTTCTGCGACTGATTTGCGAGTAATTTACAATTGGCTTGCGGATGTTTGTTGAAAAGACGTGACTCTCCTGTCGTAAATCAGTCGCGTTTTGTTTGCTTTTTGTGCTCAAACCATTTGCTTTTTATTCGCGCGTTATTAGCGTGAACAAAATGTGAATAAAATACGAATGGTGACAAAAATATATGGAACGCACTTTTCCTTGCAAACAAAAAACGAATAATTTGCAAGCAAAACGACAACTTTGGAAACTTCTCGTGACATGTGCGGACTGTTTGAGAAATGTTTTGCGACGAGTTCACAAACCAGGCGAACAATAAGTGATGCTTCGAATGTCGCGCAACAAATTTGAGAATGAAAAGCAACAGCTATGATTGCCATTCGCGACAGTCACTTTTCTATCGCACCTCTAGTGTGATCACCCTCTTAGTGATGCTTTCTCTCTCTGTCATGATGATTACATGACCTACACATTCTGTGGTGATGATATAGAGGGGGGAGCCACTATACTGGGACATCCCACCAACATGGCTTTTTTTACACACTGTTTTAAAATGATTAAAAAAATTGTTTCATTCCAAGACCTACTGAGTGCTTGCTGGGAAATGTAGCACTAGGAACCTCATTGTGAACTAATCTGACACAAGTATACACTTATGTGATGGATGGCGTAGTGGTTAGCATGTCTGCCTTACAGCAAAAGGATACTGGGTTCAAGTCTTGGACTTTGTGTGCAGTTTACATGTTCTCCTCAGCTTGCATGGGTTTTCCTCTGGGTACCCCGATTTCCTCCCACAGTCCAAAGATAAGCAAATTGGATGAATTGGTTGTTCCAAATCACCCCTCGGTGTGGATGTGATTGTAAATGGTTGTGTATGTTGACCCTGCGACGGTCTGGCAAGCTGTTATGGGTGTACCCTGCCATCTCCCAGTGTCGGCTGAGATCGGTACCAGCCTCCCCGCGACCCTAATAGGAGTAAGCGGTTTGGCAAATGAGTGAGTGAGACGCTAGAGGGTAAAAATTATTTATATTCTCGTTCACTCATTTGCCGAACCAGTTTATCATCCTAGGGTTGCAGGGAGGCTGGAGCCTATCTCAGCCGACACTGGTCAAAGGCAGGGTCACCCGGAACAGCTCACCAGACCATCGCTGGGCAACACACATACAACCATTCACAGTCACACCTAGGGGCAATTTGGAACATCCGGTTAGCTTACTATATGCATGCCTTTGGACTGTGGGAGGAAACCGGAGTACCTGAAGAAAACCAAGAACTTCTTGGTGTGAGGCAGACGTGCTGCCCATGATGTATATTATTGATATTATTAATATGAAAAATCTGTATTCAAATTAATATTAATAATTATTTAGTAATTAAAATGATCTTGTAACTAACATTTATTTTACTAATAAAATATTATTTCTCAAATTATTTTTACACTTTGGCTTTATTAATATGACACTTTTTCAACCGTAAAAAAAAAACAACACAAATTATTTATTTGTTTTTTTAATTTGTTACATTTTTAAAAATAAAAAATTAACAGATTTTTTTGTTCTTACTGCCATCCTAACCTCCTACTGAATTCCCAAAAAATAAAAAAAGAATTCCTAAAAATATATATATATTTTTTCTAGACCCATCAACATTTAATGGCTAATTTGGATGAAACAAACAATTTGCCCTAAATTAATTTGCACCATTTCAAGTAATTGTTCCGGAAGCTTCCATGTTCATGGATTGTGGTCTTAGTGCCCTGTGCATGGTATTTTTGAGGTTTGTGGATTTCCTGCCAGCCTCCTGATCCTTCATTATTATCTCCGTAGGCAGCTGTTCATACACTGGCTCCTGATGTGATGTTTTTTTTTTTTTTTTTTATGTCTGAGTGTGGAGTGTGTGGATACTCCTGTCTTTGTGAGGGTTAGCGTGGAAGATGGCTTGTCCTCTACCAGCTACCAGATGTTTGGAGACATAATCTGAACACAGCAGATCTTTCTGTCAACCTGTCCACTTCCCCCTTTCCCCTCCCCATCCGTCTCCTGCAGGTTGCTCTTATAAATGTCAGCGAAGAAATATTTTTAGCTTCGGATTCTCGCACGTATTTTAAATTCGTGAAAAAGTGAACGCCCGTCATGTTTTATATGTTTGTTGGTGTGCTGGGAAAACCCATCAGATGCTAGGATATGTGAATCTAACCAGCATAATACTGTCAGAAACTGGATCTAGGTTTTACCAACCCAACATGGAAATGTATTTTATTTATTCATTGTATTTTAAATTCTGGGCAAGGCTATCTTCCTGCTTCCTGATTGATAAAAAAAAATCTTTTTAGACATTTATATTGCTAATAAGGTGTTCCAGTACCCCATACTCTACATTAAAAAACAAACAAACTAATGAACAATCTGTGTATAGGGATAAAATCGGTGGCGTAGTGGTTAGCATGTCTGTCTCACTGCAAGAAGGTCCTGGGTTCGAGTCCCGGGCTAGTGATGTTTCTGTGTGGAGTTTGCATGTTCTCCCCATGCATGTGTAGGTTTCTTTTAAGTACTCTGGTTTCCTCCAGCAGTCCAAAGACATGCATATTAGGCTGCCTGGCTTTTTCAAATTGCCCCTATTGTGAGTGTGAATGGTTGTGTATGTGTTAGCCCTGCGATGGAGCTGTTCAGGGTGTACCCCGCCTTCGCTAAGTGTCAGCTGAGATAGGCTAAACCCTACCCGCCACCCTAGGGGGATTAAGCGGTTTGGTAAATGAATGAATGTGTAAAAATATGAATTTACCATCAATACTGTACTGCAAGAACAGATTGATTTAGAATTCATTCGCTGAACCACTTAATCCTTCTAGGGTAGCGGGGAGGATGGCGCCTATCTCAGCCGACAGTCCATTGCAGGGCCAACACACACACCACCATTCACACCCACACTCACTCCTAGGACCAATTTGGAACAGCCAATTAGCCTAACGTGTGTGTCTTTTGGACTGTTGGAGGAAACTGACATACCCAGAGGAAACCCACACAGAAAGGCCCAAGCTGAGGCCCCGAACCAGGTATCTTCAATCTTGTATAAATTCAAACAGTGTCATTAATTATCAGATTATTGGTTGTTTTAACCAGTATTTTGGCTGCCAGTGTCTTTAAGTAATCCATATTAATTGGTTGGTGCTAGCAATCAATATTGGTTGACATTGGGTTGGTGAAAATATTCGTAAGTGATAAACGTAGATCTTGTATTATGGCTAGGTGTTAGCTCAATCCACAGTCAGAGAAAATAATGTTTGATATATGTTTGTATAGTCTTTAAACCATGAGTCACGGTGTGCAGACACTAAATAGGGTTTATACATGAATTCTCCGGGTTGTAACATGTATAGGCCTACACAATCTCCTTATTTTAGCCTTGGGGGTTGATTTCGAAATTCTAGCCGTTGGCAAATTATTTGAATTAACATGCTGCTATGTTTACAACGCAAACAGTGTCACTGGTTTGAGGTAGCCAATTAATATTGGTTGGATATAACCTACGTATTGGTTGTATCAATCAATCTTTTGTTGCAGTGTAATTATTACATTACTAATTTTACACTGTGCATCTCCTGTTCCTGAAAAAACACCTGGGTATGACAGGACGCTCTTATAAAAGCGATATTACGGTGCTTACATTTTGCCCTCGCACTCTCGCTTACAAATAGATTAATGATGAACTGGGTTCGGGGATCTGCTGCGCGTGAGAGCATGCATTTCTACACAACTCTCATTTTCTGTCTGTTATTACTGTTTCACATGACATGATCCACTGAAGAGAAAATCAAACATGCTTGATAAAAGCATCCGAGCTTTGGTGATCATTGATAGTTGAAGAAAATGGCATCAAGGAAATGCTCGCAGTACAGATGTAGACGCTGTGGGAGTACAAAGCATGTAAACGCTGGGCAGGTGGGTGGGGGCTGAGAACTCTACTTGTGATTGAATGAAACATATTTAAGTTAAAGAAAGTGTAGGTTTCTGAATAATATCTTGAATTAAATGTCAAGTTTTATGATGTGAAGTGTTTTTCCGGTACGTTATACAAAGAGATCTTCGTTCCTTTTCTAGTTTACAGGAAATGCAGTGAAATATTATGAGCAGGCGGTTTGATGGATAACACATTAGACAGTACAAGCTATTTGTACTATTTATTACATTTATAAAACCTTTACTATATCGTTTCAATCAAGGATCTTATGTAGAATATAAATCATTATGAATTATGCCATTAAAACCTATTCTAACTCTTAGATCCTTTTTCTAATTGACAATAAATACAACCACCATAAATCACGTTACTGTCTCTGGCTCACGGAGTGTTAGTTTGGTTCTTTTTCTTTTTTTAAGGTGTAGCTTCTTTTCACATTTGCTATTCTCTGTAAGGTTTAGCCTTCCCACTTATCCCAAAAATAAACTAAAGGGGCATGTAGCATTGATAATTTAGCAAATAGGCACTATATGGGCGCTGGTTTTAATTATCCATGTACACATCTTAGAATATGTTCTGTAGAATGTAAACATGAACAACTCTGTAAAAAAGTCTCTCTAGTTTGAAGAATGACCGGGATTTGACCTTTACGGTCACCCAAGGTCAAAGGTAAGTGTCTCGTGGAAGTCCATACATGGTTTCCTATTAGTGTTCTAGAGTAACAGCGTCATTTGTTTTGAAGTTATAAGCGCTCTATCTCCAAAAATTTGTGACCGTGCTCTGACCTTCACCCTTGACCAAGACATTCCAAAATGAAGTCATCCCTGGGACACAGGTAGGTTAGTGTCCCCACCAAGTTTGGTGAAAATCCGTGCATGGGTGTGGTCAGGATATTGTTCACGGTCAACCTCACAATCTAACATACAGCCATAGACCCAGATGGCATATAGTGTACAGGACCGTAAATATTTCGACAGCAACACAATTTTCATCATTTTTTTCTAAGAACACCAGCACGGTGTATTTGAAATTTCAGTTCCCAAACATTTTCTCAGACTCCAAAAGTAATTGCACAGTCGCCTGATAAGCCATTTTATGACTGGTCATGACCTGTTTCGTCATTATTTTATGACAAATGAAGGAGATAAAAACGTCAAGATTCCAAGTGTTGGCGTGTTTGGCACCTGTTCATCGGATCACTCAATACGTGGTACAAAAGGGTGTTGATGAAGGAGGCCACTCAGCTGGTAATTATTTCGTATAACTATGTTGTAGGGGTCATAGTGGCGTAGTAGTTGGCATGTCCACCTCACAGCAAGAAGTCCAGGTGTGTCTCCCGATGTTTGTGTAGTTCCCTGTGCTTGCGTGGGTTTCCTCTGGGTACTTCGGTTTCCTCCTACAGTCTAAAGACATGCTGCACACTAGGATAAATGGCTGTGTGGCTAAATTGTCCCTTGGTGTGAGCATGAGTGTAAATGGTTGTGTGTGTGAGTGTTGGCCCTGCGATGGTCTGGTGAGCTGTTCAGGGTGTTCCCAACCTTCAGCCAGTGTCGGCTGAGATAAGCTCCAGCCTTCCCGCACCCCTAATAGTGGAATTAAGTGGTTCGGCAAGTGAGTGAGTGAGTAAGAACTGTATGCTGTCATTTTCCATACTTTATACGGTGTAAGTAAATTGCAAATTAAGCTTAATGCTTGTTTGGGGGATGCTAACTTTTGCACTTATACGTTCTACTTCAGAGTACACCTTTTACTTAGGTGTCAGGTCTCTCGTGCTGGTGTGTCTAAATCATTTTCACATTCGTGCAAATGCAATTTTCACTCTCAGTGCCTTGAACATGCATAATAACATCAGCAAGTCGACAGAATACATCTGCTTTAACAGTAATTACTCTAGACGCCATTCCCGGCGTTTAATCAGAGATAATATATGCTGCTTTATCCCATTAAATAGCTCTGTGATTACTGCTATTCAACAGGACAGGGCTATTCTTTTCGGGGCTGGGAAAATTGCTCAGCGTTTTCGTTCGACGTAACTGTTCTACTTTAACCCACCTTTTATTTATTCTTTTTTTAATTGTATTTTTTTAAATGAGCTCACCTTAGATAAGCTAATTATTGCCGACTCGTAACTCGAGTAACTGAGTGAAAACTTCACGTGTGGTGTCAGTATGTTCCCTGAGAGGTTTTATCTGTCCTTGTGGATCTTCAGGTTGAGTCTACTAGTTCTTTTAGTTTTTTTTTCTTTTCTCCAATTTTCTCTCTTTATTCATCAGGCATTGTGTCTATAGCATCGCAGGAGAGCTCCGGCTCGACCTTCCACCTTCATGGTATGAAGGCTGAAAATTGTCTTGGCTGTGTGTGTGTGTGTGTGTGTGTGTGTGTGTCTGCATGCGTTCTACCCTTTCTCTGTGGGAAGTACACTCACTATGTACACCTGCTGCTGTGTGAGATTAAGTGTGACCCTCTAGAGGCATGAAGGGTCATATAGGAACAGAAAGAGGAGCGAGGAGAAAGGAGAAAGGAGTACACACACGTCATTCCGCTTCTTTTACCAGCAGGTTGATCGGTTTATTGGTTACACAGTGTACGCGGTGTTCGAGAGCTCGAAAAACTCCTGATCTTGTATGTGTGTGTATTTTGACATTTTGTACTGTGTGTACTTGAGATCAGATAAAATCGAACCTCATTAATCCCAAAGGAAATTCATGGGCCAGATTTCTCCAAAGTGTCACACCTCTGTCGCCTCTGCTGCACCGTTAATGGTCCGGGCTGCAAGACTTTTGACCGTGAGTTTCCTTTTCACAATCTCGCCCTCAATTACCTGCTTACTCGTTCTTTTGGTAAGTATCTCTCATTACTCCTTGAGGTAATACTGGCTGTCCTGTCCGCTTATCCTTTATTAAGCCAGTCTGATCCATATTCTGTTGTCCATGCACTGTTGTGCTAGCTTTGTGATGTTTGCCCTTGTTCACGTCTGTGCTCTTACTAGTAACTCATGCCGCGACCACTCCAAGCTCTTGGACTAGAGCTTCTGGACTCTTGCTTCTGTTTTCTTGTTGTTTTCACTAAGCATACAGATTGGAATCAAACACACTGTGGACCACTGTTAGAAGAAATACAATAAAAACATTAGAGTATAGTAAAAGGTCAGATATTATACGCATGATCTGGATGCCCTGTTTGGCTTCCTCCTCCCATTTATGGTCTTTATGGTCAGAGTGCCTACTTTGCTTACAGCAACCTTTCTGGGAGGCAGACTGGGATGGGCGGTGATACTGCTGTGCGTAAGGGGCAGTGGGGGAAGGCCAGCTAATCAGAAGGCCCAGCATGCTGTGACACACTAGTGTGCCCCCAAAATAATAAAAAAAAGTAAGCATTAAATAAAATTTTTCTAAAACCTTTTGTTTACTGCCAGGTCAAACAGCTCAGAGGGAAAAGTTATACATTCGCTAACCTTGTTATTTGACACTCTGGCTTTGTCTAAAAGGGATATTTGAAAAATGTAGGAAAAGCTTAATGTCACCCTTTAACTCTTCATCCTGTTGCTTATTTCTCCTTTTTCTTTCTTTTACAGTACTTTAGTAAGTCGCTGTTGCGTGGGACATCATTTCCATGACTTTAGGGAAAATCTTGCTCAGTTTATTAACCATCTGTTTTTCCGGCACTTAGCATAAAAGTCCTCATAAACATCCACCTGCGCTAATGCTGACAAAAGTTTCACAATTAAAAGAAATTTATTCAACCTAAATGTTAGTGCAGACTCAAGAACTGTAATATGAAGCAATATTCCTTTATATACACTATCCATCTGTTGGATTGTTCATTATTTTATAAATGAAATCCAAAAGGAACAAGACATTTTTTTTTCTTGTGTCAAATAGACTTTTTTTTCACCTAATTACAGATTTTACAGCTAAAGCGAAATCAATCCTTCAGTCTCTCTAAATGATACTGTGTCTGCGTTATAGTTTCATGTGAGAATGTAAAAGAAGTGGGTGATTATCTTTTTGCATAATGAAAGTTTTTAAGCTGTTATCATGACACATTAGTCGCGCATCCTCCTTTGTCTCCACTTGTAGCTGTTTGATTTTTTTTCTCTGCAGCTTTTTTTTTTCAGTTTCTTTGCCTTTTTTTATTTATTTATTTTTTTTAGCTCTCATAGTCTCTGAAGTAGTTACATTACCATCTGTCCTTTCCCAGAGGGCTCTGATTGGCTGCCTGTGTAGCAGTCTGTTATTAATTGACTTGTACTACATGTGCAGGTGTCCATCAGGACTCGAGTGCAGGACTAATCAAGTTCAGGAGAATCCAGAGCAGTATAAATGAGTATGGAGCTAAAATCGAAACAGAAGTTTGCCCAAGGTTTCTCTCTCTCTCTCTCTCTCTCTCTCTCTCTCTGTCTCTGTCTCTCCCTCTCTCTCTCTCTGTTTGTCTGTCTCTCTCTCACCCTCTTTGTCTCTCTCTCTCTCTCTCTCTCTCTCTCTCTCTCTCTCTCTCTCTCTCTGTCTGTCTCTCTCTGCCTCTTGCTCACTTTGTCTGTCTGTCTGTCTGTCTCTCTCTATCTCTCTCTCTCTCTCTCTCTCTTGCTTACTCTGTTTGTCTGTCTGACTCTCTCTCTCTCTCTCTCTCTCTCTCTCTCTCTCTCTCTAAGGTTCTAGCATCTGTTGTTTTTTTTGTGATTAAAATCTGTGGGGAAAGTTTTATCAAATTTCCTGTTAAATGCAAGAAAGGAACTATTATGTTTTTTGTGCTAACATAATGTGCATCTCGTCTGTGTAACAGTGGGTATTCCAAATCTTTTTTTAAACACAAACCAGGAAGTCACCTAACCCAGGTATCATGAGACGTGTCACCTTTCTGTGCTCTGATTGGATGGCTGCTGTAGTGGAATTCACACTGTTTCTACTTTGTTCTCACCTGGTGTGCAAATAAGGAATTTGCAGTGTCACAGGCTGCCCTTAACAATGGCCAGACAGGTCCTAGATTGGATAATATATCCCATTGTGCTTTCTGCACTAGAAATATTAATGATACGCGACTATCATGATACTAAAAGCAACATTTAAAACCTGGAAAGTCCTGGTACACCAGCAGAGTAAGTGTCCAAGATCATTCATTCATTCATTCATTCATTCATTTAAATGCCAAACCACTTATACCTTTTAGGGTTGTGGGGAGGCTAGAGCCTATCTCAGCCAACAGTGGGAGAAGGCGGGGTACGCATAATATGCATGTCTTTGGACTGTGAGAGGAAACTGGAGTACCCTGAGGAAACCAAGCACAGGGAAAACATGCAAACTGCACAGAGAAATGCCCTCCCTTGCCCTGGCACTCAAACCCATGATCTTCTTTCTGTGAGGTAGATGTGCAAACCACTACACTACCGTGTCACCCCCAATATATTATGTAATATTTATTTGGATGCCTGCCATCTTTTCATTCTTTCATCTCATTATTCACAATATTACACAATGAAGAGCAACATGATTATCAAAACTCATTCATTTTCTAAGCCGCTTAATCCTAATTAGGGTCGCGGGAGGCTGGTGCCCACCATGGACAGCTTGCCAGGCCATCGCAGGGCCAACTTACACACAACCATTCACACTCACACTCACACCTAGGGGTGATTTGGAACAGCCAATTAGCCTACTGTGCATGTTTTTGAACTGTCGGAAGAAAACCGAAGTACCCAGAGGAAACCCACGCAAGCACAGGGAGAACATGCAGACTCCACACAGAAATGCCTGAGCCCAGGAATCGAACCCAGGACCTTCTTGCTGTGAGGCAGACTTGCCACCACCGTGCTGCCCGTCATCAAACACTGCGTTATTATACTGTTCAATATGAGTGCTCAGACTCAGGATTCATCTACACTCAGCTCCATAAGTATTGGGACAGTGTCACTGATTTTATTTGTCTCTGTACACCACCACAGAGGATTTGAAATGAAACAGTGAAAGTGTGATTGAAGTGTAGACTTTTAGCTTTAATTGAAGGGGTTTATTAAAATGGTATTAAAAGTAAACTCAACATGAGATAAATTTTGTTTACCTATAGACATGAGTTGAATGAATATTGATGACCCAGACAAAACGTACATGTACATGTATTACTTGTACTGTATTGTGTATTATTTTTTTGGTTCCTGGTTACATGATGCAGTTATTAAAAGTACGAATCAGGTTTGGTTCCTTGTGGTTAAATTTTTTAATACCCTTTGTTGTTGGATTGGTTTCTCTATTAGGGTGGCACGGTGATGCAATGGTTAGCACGTCTGCCACACAGCAAGAAGGTCTTGGCTTGCCGAGGGCGTTTCTGTGTGGAAGTTGCATGCGTGGGTATCCTCAAGGTACTCCGGTTTCCTCCCTCAGTCCAAATACATGCATAATAGGTTAAATGGCTGTTCTAAATTGCCCACAGGTGTGAGTGTGAATGGTTGTGTTTGTGTTGGCTCTGTTCAGGGTGTACCCCGCCTTCTTCCAGTGTTGGTTGAGATAGGCTTCGGGGTCACCACAACCCTAATAGGATTAAGAAGTTCGGCAAATGAGCAAGTGAGTGGTTTCTCTATTCATTATTTAATTTATTTGCCAAACTGTTTAATCCTACTGGAGTCTCGGGGAGGCTTGAGCCTATCTCAGCCAACTCTGGACGAAGATGGGGTACAATTTAACATGCTTGCCAGGCTATCGCAGGGCCTACACACACGCAGCCATTCACACTCACACTCACATCTAAGAGGTGTGCATGTCTTTGGACTGTGGGAGGAAACCAGAATATCCAGAGGAAACCCACACAAGCGCAGGGAGAACATGCAAACCTTCCTGCTGTGAGTTGGACGTGCTAATCACTATGCTCTCATGCTGCTCTGGATTGGTATCCTAATATATGATATATGTTTATGAATTTTAAGGATAAGGATATCGCTTGAGCCAGAACTTTTTGGCTCTTATTCAAGAAAGTCTCCTCAGTTTTGAGATTGCTGACTGTAAACAAACTTGGGCAGTTTATCATAAGACTGATGATCATAATTGATGATCATAATAATATATAATATATACAGCTATGCACAGTATACCTTTAAAAATATATATATATACATTGCTCATATATATA
>JBCNYH010000013.1:5292825-5316128 GCA_039654325.1 Tandanus tandanus
AAACAAAAAAAAAAAAAAAAAGGGAAAAAAACCCAGCCCTGTGAGCCCTTTAAGATCGCCGTAGACCGGGTTGGGAGACCTGGGAACTAAGGAATGTTTTTTTTTTTTTTTTTTTTTTTTTTTTTTAAATCTGTGAAGTTTTATTTTAATGCATCGAGATTGTAAATAAGTTTGTGCTTTTATAATGAACAGGTCGTGCACACGAACTAAGTCTAGTGCTAGTTAAATATATAGAATAAACACTTTAAAACACTGAATCATTTACAGTGTTCTTTGTTATACAATGTTGTTAAAGGTTTAACACTTTATATATGTATATGATCATGTCAGCTTCTTCTTCTTCCTCTTCTTTCAGCTGCTTGCATTAGGGGCCGCCGCAGCGGATCATCCTTCTCCATCTCGCATCCCTCTCTATCACACCAATCACCTGCATGTCCTCCCTCACCGCATCTATTTGCCGGTTATCATCCTTACGCTACCTTTCTCTTCTCTCTCTGTCTCCGGGTGCATCTTCCTCCTCTTCTCCTTGGCTCAACCGGTAGCACAATTCCCACTTAAACCCAGCTGGTCAACAGTCCCAATGTCGGTCTTTGTTAACCCGGCCTTAAGCGATCCGGTATGAATATTCTTTTTTAAATCCAAGGTAAATCCAAGGTAAGTCCTGGGTTCCAGTCCCGGGCTTGGCGAGAGCGTGTTTATGTAGGGTTTGCATGCTCTTCGTGTGCTTGCATGGGTCTCCTCAGGGTACGCCAGTTTTCTCCTACGGTCCATAGACATGCACATTAGGCTAACTGGCTGTTCTAAATTGACCATGGTTGTGGATGTGAGTGTGAATGGTTGTGCGTGTGTGTGTGTGTGTTGGCCCTGAAATGGTCTGGCGAACTGTTCAGGGTGTACCCCGTCTTCCCCCAGTGTCGGCAGAGATAGGCTCCAGCCTGCCTTCGACCCTAGTAGTATTAACCTTTTTGGCAAATGAGTGAGTGAGTGAGATAATCTGCATGTTTGATCTGGCACAGGTTTTTGTGCTGGATGCCCTTCCACATTTACCTGGACTTGGGACTGGCACTAAGAGCACACTGGCTTATGTGACCTGTGTGGCTGGGTTGTTAGCCAGTCAGCTCTCTTGTCTTATTTAATATTAGCTAACGTTTACTGTTGTGATAATATTGTCAATATTTAAGGTTAGTTGAAGCACAGGACTTTATTAGACCAGTACCGATAGATAGCTGTCTCTAGCTAGTTCGCCGTCCAGATGTTGCCGTATTGTAGTGGACATTAATAGGTTAATGGTTCCAGCTGGTTGGCTCCAGCCTCCCTGTGACCCTAATAATTAGGATAGGATTAAGCGGTTCAGCAAATGAGTCAGTAAGTGAATGCAATTTCCAACATGTGATGATGATGATTATTATTATTATTATTATGGGCAATGGTGGCCAGGTGGTAGGTTGCTGGCTTACTGCTCCGAAGGTCGGGGGGTTCAAGCCCCACTATCACCGGGTTGTCACTGCTGTCCCCCCAGTGCAGCTAACTGGGTTATCAAAGGCCAGCCATGTGTCTCACTGTCTGTGGTGAGAGGCATGTAAAAGAACCATTGCTGACTTTCGTAAAGAGTAGGCTGCATTGCCGTGCCCTGCGATGGCCTGGTGTGCTGTCCAGGGTGTTCAGAAAATGAATGAATGAATATATATATATAGAGAGAGGGAGATTAATAGATGATAGCTATATAGGTTTATGAATTTTGAATGATATCTAGATTGGTTAATCATTAATATTCTAAGCTGCTTAATCCGAATAAGGGAAGGCTGGCACCCACTCTGGGCGACCGCCCAAGCCTGGACCTTTTTGCTTTGAGTCAGACGTGCTAACCACTGCGCTACCCTGCTGCCTTAGATTATGATTATTTTCTTTATTAGTTCTTCACAAAGTGTAAAAGGTTTTGCCAATAAATTGTCCTTCACCGTCTCCTCACATAGCTCAGGTTTATTTACAGAACTGTGTATCAGGTTTTCAGAGATCTTAAAGGAAAATGTCAGGATTGTTTTTTTTTAACCTGGGGCCCTACCTTACCATCTGTTTGGGTCCAAGTTTTTCACCGGGAAAAAATATAATGATCGAAAGCAGATCAGTATTGAGTTAGAGCGCAAAACTCTGTAACTTTACAGGCCATACAGCCACATTTAAGTACGTGGCTGATTTTCACAACCGACAGGGTAATAAAGTTATTATAAGTGTCTGACAACATAGAAAGATCTGAGATACACCTGTGACAAAAACTGAACAAATGGACTGCTTCTCTCTCTCTGTCTTTCTCTCTCTCTCTCTCTCTCTCTCTCTCATATGACCCCATAGTCATACATCACGTATGACCCTCAGTCTTCATCCCGATTAAGGTTTGGAACCAGCTCACCAAATGAATTTATGTTCTGCAGAAGCATTTTCCCAATCATGGGGAGATTGCAGGTTCGAATCCCCAGTAATGCATTGACGTTGCATGAGCAGCAGTTTCAAAATAATGTGGCCAACTTGGAGGAAACACGTGGTGCTCTTCGTCCTCCCTAGCTGGTAGCTGTTCTGAGACAAGGAAGACATATCAAATTGGTGGGAATTGGAGATAGGCTTTGGGTTATTGATCAGAAGACAAGGGGTTCAAGTCCCATTACTACCAGGCTGCCACAGTTGCTCAGTTGTTTAAAGAAGATTAATATTAAAGTTGCTCTGGATAAGGACGTTCAACAGATCAAGGGGAAAAATTTATGTCTGTGTTTCCATGTCTATTTCTTACTGCTTCACAGAAAGAAGGCCCAGGTTCGATTTCTGGGCTCGGGCATTTCTGTGTGGAGTTCGCCTGTTCTTCCTGTGCTTGCGTGGGTTTCCTCCGTGTTCTCTGGTTTCCTCCCACAGTCTAAAAACATGTACAGTAGGCTAATTGGTTGTTCCAAATCACCCCTAGGTGTGAGTGTAATTGTGAATGGTTGTGCGAGTGTTGACCCTGCGATGGCCTGGTGAGCTGTCCAGTATGTACCCCGCCCTCGCCCAGAGTCAGCTGAGATGGGTGCCAGCCTCCCTGCGGCCCTAATTATGATCAAGCGGCTTAGAAAATGAATGAACGAGAATGAAATGTACATAGTTTCGGTAAGTCTCAGACAAGAAAAATCAATAAATAAAACAGTTCTTGGAGAGCGCAGCCCAATAGCATTAGGGCCAAATGCAATATCTTGGAATGTACGTGGTAAAGATGAAGTCGGCTTGGTTTTTAACACCCGAGCTAATCTCTGTCTCTGTAACGTGAGGCGACTAGGAGCTTAGCTCCTCTTGGATGGGACACTCGTCCGTCACAGTTTACCTTCCCAGTATTTTTTACTGGTGCCCATTGCACACTTGGCACACTTGTTGTTAAGACCTTGCTCAGGGATCTTAGCCCAGTGGGGGTCTAATGGGGATTTGAACTGATGACCTTTTGATCTTGAGTCCAGCGCCCTAACCATTACACCACTGGCCCCTAAATGAGAAACTAAATTGGTGGATCTTCTCTATGACATGGAGCTACAACACAATTTCATGTTTTTTTTCCTTGGTATATGCCACTTCATTCCACCAAGTTACAGGAAATTCGGCTGTGTAGGTTTTTTCTAATCCAGCTAACAGACAGACAAACAAGCTGCACCAAACACATAACTTCCTTAGCGGAAATAATGTGTTGGTGTTGGCAAATAGCTGCTGTACTCAATACTTTATATGCACCTCTTATCCTCAAGGGGTTCTAGTAAAAATAAAACACTCATGGATGATTCATCCTTGGATGCTTCTGTACTGTAAGGAACGTGAGGCAAAATCAGGTACGAATCTTAAAGTGAGATGCTCAGCTGCACAATTTTTGTCGCCAAGACAACATTACCTTCCCAAGCGTCAATCCATACATACACACACTTTCATACAGAGAGGAGAGTAAGCATCAGTCCACAATAAATGATAAGCAGGAAGTACAGGTGGACATGGTGGACCTAGCGACCGCATCATACACCAGCATAGCTCGGTCATCTTCTGGGAGCCTCTGGGAGAGACTGTCACAATTGGTCCACATTAGCATTCAGGTCACAAGGCTTTATGGAACAGAGAGTGTAACTGAGGCCCATGCAGAACTGCTGCACTTATCGCTCAGTGTAATTAACATGACCTTTATTTCCCGTCTGCTTAAAAAGCTGTGTCTCTATTAGGGGTGTAATGCAGTGCAGCTATCTGTATTTATATCTGTTTGATGCTCAAAATGTTTGCATCTCTATGATTTCATTGTGTTTTCGCAACATGACACAAAATATTTATTAATTTACTTATATTTTACTGTGTTTATATAGCGAAATTTATATTTTCTGGCAAATGGTGGCTTAGTGGTTAGCACCGCCGCTTCTCAGTCAGAAGGTCCTGAGTTCCGGGCTTGACGAGGGCATTTCTCTTGGGTGTCTGCATGTTCTCCCCCTGATTGCATGGGATTCATCTGGGTACTCCACTTTTCTCCCACAGTCCGAAGACATGCACATTGCAGTTATTTACCTTTACCTTTATGGCATTTGGCAGACGCCCTTATCCAGAGCGATTTGCATTTTTATAAAACTGAACAAGGGCGGCACGGTGGCGCAGCAAGAAGGCCCCGGGTTCAATTCCCGGGCTTGGGGTGTTTCTGTGTGGAGTTTGCGTGTTCTCCCCGTGCTTGCGTGGGTTTCCTTCAGGTACTCCAGTTTCCTCCCACAGTCCAAAAACATGCACAGTAGGCTAATTGGCTGTTCCAAATCATCCCTAAGTGTGAGTGTGATGGCCTGCAATGGTCTGGTGAGCTGTTCAGGGTGTACCTCGCCTTCGCCCAGAGTCAGCTGAGATGGGTGCCTGCCTCCCCGCGACCCTAATTAGGATTAAGCGGCTTGGAAAATGAATGAATGAAAACTGAGAGTTAGGGGCCATGCTCAAGGGCCCAACAGTGGCAGCTTGATGGTACTGGGGTTTGAACCCCTGACCTACTGATCAGTAATCTAGAACCTTAACCACTGAGCCACCACTTCCCAACTTGCCCCCTTTACCAATTTGCCTTTAAGTGTGAGTGTGAATGGTTGTATGCGTGTTGCCCTGTGATGTGTCTGGTGAGCTGTTCAGGGTGTACCCCGCCTTCACCTAGAGCTGGTTGAGATAGGCTCCAGCCTCCCAGCGACCAAAGGATACATTGGTTTAGTGGTTAAGTGGTTCCCAGTGACGCAGTTAATGTTTTCCTGTGCTTTCATGAGTTACCTCTGGGTACTCTGGTTTCCTTCCACTGTCCAAAGACATGTACATTATGTCAACTGGCTTTGCTAATTTGGTCATAGGTATCAGTGTAAATGGTTGTGTCTTTGTTGGTCCTCCAATAGACCAGTGACCTGATCAGGGTCTAACCCCTCCCCTTTCCTGAAGTAGCAGGGATTGGCTCCAGCTTCCACAGCAATGCCTGACAAATAAGCGGTTTAGATGATAAATAAATGTATTGTTTATTTATGCATGTTTACAAGTAAGGAACTTGACAATCCTTACCAGACAAGCCTTGTCTTGTCATTGATTCTAATCCAATACACTATGAGTCAGATTCTGTTAATATCTCCTCATGGTCCACTAGCTCTCTGTTCTCTGTGTGTGTGTGTGTGTGTGTGTGTGTGTGTGTGTGTGTGTGTGTGTGTGTGTGTGTGTGTGTGTGTGTGTGTGCTGAAAAAAAAGGGGGAAAAAAAATTGTTTGTACACACCTCTGGCTCTGTAAAGAAGAATACAAATAAAGTGGCTCAGAGTGAGCCACACAACACTATTCCAGCCAAACAGCAAGAGGTACAGCACAAACACAGCCTGTTGCTGATTGGCTAGAGGGGAGATGGGCATGCCAGTGTTTGTGTTGTTGCTTTAAAAATACACATCTGTGAAATTGAGGCACTAAGCTCTCGAAGGATTAGTGTATTAATTATGACTTAATGGAGGTTTGTATTTATTCGGCTGTTATGTTCAATATGGACATTGTTTTCTCTGGTTTTTATATTTCATTAGCCGGCCAAGCCGTTGGACATGTTTAAAAACTTACTTTCTGAAGAATACTCTGCTGGGTCCACAATCCAGCTGGCAAACTTTGCTGTATTCTTTAGGCACGGTAACATACTGGTTAGCACGTCCTCCTCACAGCAAGACGTCCTGGACATAAAAATCAAGTCTAGGCGTTTCTGAGTGGTGTTCGCATGTTCTCCCAGTGCCTGAGTGGGTTTCCTCTGGGTACTCCGGTTTTCTTTCAAAGTCCAAAGATATACACATTAGGCTTATTGGCTGTTCCAAATTGCCCCTAGGTGTGCATGTGGGTGTGAATGGCTGTGCATGTTAGTTCTGTGTTGGACTGGCAAGCTGTTCAGGGTGTATCTCGCCTTCGCCTAGCGTCAGCTGAGCTTAAATTCATGAATATGTTGGGTAATGGCATCATTGATAAAACTATTGATTAGCCAGAAGTCAAGCTAATTTATTAGCACAGTCTTGGTGAAATTGGTTAAATAGAGAGCGCATGCATTGTTGGGAAAACCTCCATAAGTCTGTATTTGTCAAGAGCATCTAGAAATTAGGAGTTAGAGGCAACACAGGTGGATGGTGGCAAAGTGATCTGCAGCACTTCATCTAGCAGTACTTCCTTCCTGTCAGCTTTAACATCGTCACGTGTTGTTATCTGTCAAGTAAGGTCAGAAATTACAGTTACTGATACCGAGTAGCCAATAAAACGCTGATCACTGTGGTGATCAACTCACTCAGTCTGTGTGTGTTATCCGAGTGTGTAGACCTAACAGGTACAGGGTGTCAGGTTATATAAGCAATAAACATGGTGTTACAGGACAATTAACAGGATTAAATTATTAATTTCCGCTAACAGTGTATCAAAAAGTGTCCTATTTTTTTCAGGCCTTTAAAAGTGGGCAGCACTGTTACTTGACCTCACATCAAGAAATTTCTGGGTTCGAGTCTAAAGGCCATCTGGGGTCGTACGGTGTAGGGATTTGCATGTTCTACCTGCTTGTGTAGGTTTCATCAGGGTACCCTGGCTTCCTTACAAAGACAACAGACTACTCTAACTTATTAACATAATTGTTAATGGTATTTATCTCTGTGTTATCCCTTTGGTAGATAGGTGACCTGTTCAGGGTGTACCCCACCTCTTACCTGATTAAGGCTGAAATTGGCTCCAGCTTCCCCCATGACTCTGATGGATAAGCGGGATGGATAGGTGGACCTTTACGTATTTTATTTGGAACCCCTGCTGCATGGTTTCCCATTGCACAAGCTACGTGCCCAACTGGGTTCATTTTGTTTTATCTGGTGCAGTTTTGTGTTGGTTTCTGTTCCTGTACCTATTAAAGACTTGTTTAAAAGGGCATTGAGTTCCAAGCGTCCGTATTATGTGACTTTAAAAGGTCAGCATTTATACATTACCGGTCTCATACACTTCGTAAACAGGATGCACATAATTGAAAATGTTTCCCCATATTTACTGCAGCTGTTTTGTTGTCTGTGATTAGCTGTTTGATGCTTTTATCAAGCAACTTGGGGGAAAAAAACCAGGCACTTATTCAGACATCTGGTGTGTATTTCTCTATCAGTGAGGACATGAGGTGAGATTCAGCCAACACGAACCGGAATAAATCGAACCAAAGGAACAAAGGCATTTTGTTTTGGATCTTTTTCCCTGTCTGTCTTCTTTCCTCTATCATTTCCTTGACCTTTATACTGTTGACGTTTTGACTGATTTGTGGTAGAAAGAGAATGAAAAGCTCTTTGCTCTAATCCGTCTCGTGTTCCTGGGGGTCTTAATGTTTTTGAGAATGGACTGGAGCACTTTCCGTTTTTCAGTACAATTGGAGGGCATTTATCATACAAGGAAGTGGAGCATTCAGCATAAAGAAATTAAAACAGGGACTTTGTACTTAGCTTTGGAAACTTTTAGAGCCTTTTAGCTTTATCTAAAATAAGATTGACTCAAGAAATCTAGTACATTTTCAGCTCATGGTAGCGACTGTTTTGTACTCAGTAAAGCTCTTTTACTCACATATAAGCTGCTCTTTGTATGGACTGAACTACACTTGTATAAGCTGATGTTCTCATGAGTTTATGGCCTCATATTAGTTTTTGCCAACAGCTAATCACTGATCACCATTATTCCCAATGACTAATTACTTATCTCCATTCTTCCCAATGACCAATCACTGATCCTCTTTATTCCCAATGTTCAATCACTTATCCCCATTATTCTCAATGACCAATCACCAGACCACTTTATTTCCAATGTCCAATCACTTATCCCGATTATTCCCACCGACCAATAACTCATCTCCATTATGTCCAATGACCAGTCACTTTTCCCCATTATATCCAATGACCAAGCATGTGTCCCCATTATTTTTAATGACCAATAACGTATCCTCATTATTCTCAGTGCCCAATCAGTGATTTCTATTATTTTCAAAAACCAATCACTGAACCCCATTATTCCCAATGGCCAATCACTTATCCCCATTATATCCAATAACTAATCACGTATTCCCATTATTCCCAGTGAGCAATGGCATGTCTCTATTATTCTCAGTGCCCAATCACTGATTTCAATTATTCCCAAAAAACCAATCACTGAACCCTATTATTCCCAATGACCAATCACTGACCCGATTATTCTCAGTGCCCAAACACTGATTCCAAAGAATCAATCACTGAATCCTATTGATGATCCCAATATCCAATCATTGATACCCATTGTTTTTATTGATCGATAACCAATCGCCATTGTTTTCAACAACCAGTCACATATTCCCTGATTGGTAGTAGTGTTTTATCAGTAAATAAAATCAGTTGTGACATCTTTTTCTTCTGTGAAATTTGCTTGTACTTTTAATTTCATACTTTAAATACATCTGAGCGTACACTTTTATTCTTGAGCAAATGTCAGTTTAGAACTTTCATCAGAATATTCATTTCAGCCTTAGTATGGGAAGCATATTTGGGTATTTTGATATTGGGGACTATTTTCTCTTTTATTTGGAAGGAAGCAGAAATGAGCTTAACTTCATCAATATGGGAGGAAGATTTTTACCTGGCCCTTCTGCCTGGCAATACTGATAAGTTTTCTGTCTTGTACTTTAAATCTTTGGGGAATTTTAAGGTTCTGGATGCTGTTTTCACATTGATTTCTCCTTTATAATTTCCTCTCCTCTCCTTTTATTCTCAATCCTTACCTCAGAAGCACCAAACAGCCCACAGGAGACACCATATTGTCTTTTTCCTTTCCCAAGTAATCCCTTTGAAGAGGTGAATCAGAAAATCTGTTCTGTTCCTAAGTTTACAATTTTTTTCCCCTTCATTTTGTTTTTCAGGCTTGCATTTTTTCTATCTCAGTGAGTTGGTCTATTTTAAACAAAAAAAAACAAAAACAAAAAAACACGAGTCTCAGAAGACATGAAACACGTTTTAGGCCTTTTTCCCAGTAGGAGGTTCTGGACTTCAGCTTTCATCAGCATACACACTGAGTGCAGAATCCCCTTCTCCGTAACCTACTCCACATATTTATAGATAATAGAGAAGATGCACCACCTGTTCCTTCCCCACATCCTGAGACCTCTGGGGCATCTCGTTTCCCTCATTCTCATTCACTCGGAAATAGGACATGGACTCTATTTATTTCTCTCCACTTCCTTGTCCACTGCAGGCTCTCTACAAGGAAATGGTTCAATCTCCGCTGCATGTTACCATGGCGACCACGAATCTTCATCCCTCAGCTACTGAGAATGAAGTAGTTTTTTCCATCTTGAGGTTGAGGACCAGGACTTGTAATGAAGTGTGTGAATGCTATCGCAGATCCAATTGAACTTGTCCATAGAAGGGATACAAATATTTTTCTGTTGAAATGACGAGCTATAAAAAAACAATACTGTTAAATACGTAGTAATTTCATGTACTTAGATTCACCTATCATCACCTATCCTATTCAAATCAGTCTCGGTCCAAGTAGGTTACAATTATGTTTAATATTAAAAAGTCATGAGGAGATTATTATTGTTGTTGTTGTTGTTGTTGTTGTAATTATTATTATTATTATTATTATTATTATTATTATTATCATCATCAATGTTATTATTGTTATCGTTGTTGTTATTATTATTGATATGTTAATGTTGTTGTTATTGTTATTATTATTTAGTTATTTATTTATTTTGATTATTATTATTATTTTTTGTAGTAGTAGTAGTGGTCGTAGACTTTTTATTATAATTTTTTTAATATACAAGCATAAGAAATGAGTTTCCTTCAGAGGGTATCTGAGCTCAACCTTAGAGGTAGGGTGAGGAGCTCAGACATCCAGGGGATCTCGGGGTAGATCTACTGCTTCTCTGCATCAAAAGGAGTTACTTGAGGTGGTTCGGGCTTCTGATTAGAATGCTTCCTGGTCATCCGTCCCACTGGGAGGAGGCCCCAGGGCAGACCCAAAACTCGCTGGAGGTATTATATATCCATCTGGCCTGGAAAGGCTTTGGGATCTAGAGAGTGTCGCTGGAGAGAGGGATGCCTTAGTTTTCCCTTTCTAGACTGGTGCCTAGACTCCGTGACCCAACCTTGAATAAGCGGAAGATTATGAATGAATGGATGGATGGATAAAAATAAATTTTTCTAACAAAATTTGGACTTGAAAATTGGTGTACCCATTTTTGCATCGTTTCTTTTCTTTTTTTTCTTTCCTCACTCATGATACTGTAAGAAATTCTTCGATGTCTCACGATCCCTGTACTTCAGGGTTATTTGTGACTACACCACAAAATAAGTTTTCATGCATCAAACAGTTTTTCATTTATTTATTTTCTAAGCCATTTAATCCTAATTAGGGTTGCGGGAAGGCTGGCGCCCATCTCAGCCGACTCTGGGCGAAAGCGGGGTACACCCTGAACAGCTCGCCAGGCCATTGCAGGGCCAACACACATACAATCACTCTCACAACTAGGGGTGACTTGGAACAGACAATTAGCCTACTGTGCATGTTTTTGGACTATGGGAGGAAACCGGAGTACCCGGAGGAAACCCACGCAAGCATCGGGAGAACACGCAAACTCCACACAGAAATGCCCGAGCCCGGGAATCGAACCTGGGACCTTCTTGCTGTGAGTCAGACGTGCTAACCACTACGCCACCGTGCCTCTCTTCAAACTGACTTTTTAATTAAATTGAATATTCTCAAAAAAGTCTCGTAAATAAATCCACAAAAGCTGAGATTCAGTTTTTTTGTCATATCTTGGTGTGGTTTTTTTTTCCTAATTTAAAAAAATCTTTTTAGTCATTTTAAGCTGATAATGTCACTTGTTTATATATGTACTTTAAAAAGTCAATTTGGTGCATTAAGGCTCATTTTGTGGTGATTGGTCGCAGAATAAGCAATGAACTCTCAGATCTGCACTTCATCTAATTACAGTATCTCGTTATCTTCATTTCACCCAGCATGGTTAATTGTCCTGACAAAATATATTGAGATAATTCACTATCTGATTTCTGTCTACTGTAAACAAAAACGTTCATTTTGTTACAATTCGTCATGTGCTGTCTTTCTTATTATAGATTCCATGGAGCACATTAAGCTTATAAACATGTACACTGAGTCACTAGAAAGTTAGAGACCAAACAGTTGCCTGACATCCGAACAGCGATAAGGAAACAGAAACCCCTTTCCCTGCTGTTGTTTTCTGTCCTTGCTCTTTTCTCTCTTTTTGTCATTTTCTCAGTTCACTGAGTTTGTCTTATCTAATCCCCCTCTCCAGTTCTTCTCCGGTGAATAAATTGTGATGTTCTTTCACATTATATGGCTCTCCGTCAGTCTGAATGAGAAATGTGAAATTCTTTGTGTGCTGTTCAGAGGAAGGATGTCTGTGTTTGCTGAGTAAGGGTGTAAAAATCTCAGCACTTTTCAATAACATGAAACCAGAATGAATTCTGGGAGAAAAAAAAAAAAATGCAGAGACGTTTTTTCCCCCAGACTGAACTACAGAGTATAGAGTAAACTAAGGGTTTAGTGTCAAAATGTAAAGTATTCAGAAATAAAAAATAATAAATGAAACATTCTAACCTATGTAAGCATTTTAATTATCAGTGTAATGTATGTAATATATTAAACATTATTTATGGGTGATGTCAATACAGTTTTGTATTATAGCAAAAGACAAACAAACTAACTAAATAAGTAAAAATACTACTACTAATAATACTTAGTACTAATAATAAAAAATCAAAATCAAATAAAACCAACATGAACGTCTTGTTAAAATAAATAATAATAACAATAATAATTTAAAATAAAGAATTATTATGAATTCATCTAAATAATTATAAGAAAATGTTTAAAAGAGACTATTCAATTTAAAAAATACCAACAAATTAATACCTAAATATATAAATGTAATAACTTATTACATTTTTTAAAATTAATATAAATAGTCAAAGCAAGTATTTTACCATAGTAGGGTTGGCTTTTTTTTTTTTTTTTTTTTACTTTTTTTTAATTTGAATTTCTAGGGCATTTCGTAATGTTGATCATTGGTCTAAATGCAATTGCAGATCATTTCGTTTGTTTTAAGAAATACGAAAGCTGAAAAAAGTACAATTATCTGCCAGAGCTATAAGTCAATTACTTGGAATAATGTTTAAATATATACCAGGAATTTTACATTATTTAAGGTAATTGAAAGTAATTTTGTCATCAATATAAACACAAAGTATATCCGGGTAATTTAAGCACTTGTATTGACTTTAATATGAAAGAAGATGAATGCCCGCCCCCCTAAAAAAACAAAACAAAAAACAAAACCAACAGTCAATAATCTTCTTTCATATTAAAGTCAATACAAGTGCTTAAATAATTAAGCACTTAAGGCGTTATTGTGGTGTAGCGGTTGACACGTCCACCTTACAGCAAGAAGGTAGACGCGCCAACCGCTACACCACAATAACGCCTAAATAAAAGAGGTAATTAGTTAAAAAATACCTTCTAGCAGTATTTTCAGTTTCTGTTTGTTTCTAAAAAAAAAAAAAAAAAAAAAAAATCACTTTAAAAAGCATGAATTTAAATTGCTGCTCTGCTGTCACAGAGGAAGCACAAAGCAACCGAGTGCTAAAATTACTTGTTATTTCATGTTAATTCTGACTACTCATGAATTTGAATATTCTGGCAGCATGGTGGTGTAGGGGTTAGCATTGCCGCCTCACAACGCCTGACGGGAAAGCACCAGTGGCTGCGTGAATAAAAAAGAGAGCTAATGTAATGTAATGCACATGCAAACTTAAAGATGTACTGGAGTTGGTCTTTATTTCCTTTTGGATTGGGACTGAACCACAGCGTGACTTTTTTTATAGCAAATACACTATGGTGTTTCTGATTCCCATAACGTCACTTATCCTCCATGCAAGGTAATTGATCCACATTATAAAATTATTCGTCCGGATATTGATTTTATGATGACATTAAGCATCAGTTGATGTGAGGGGTGAAGTGGAACAGAAGTGATTTCCCTGCATGCCGTATAAAAACAACAAAGAATGCATTTCTGTTGTAATATTGTTTGTTTTTGCTACCCTGGGTTTACACTGGGGCACAATGTCAGTGATCTCCGTGATTCAAAAAAGCGTAGAGCTCCATGATTTATGACCACACTAGGAGCACGATTGGGGTATAAAAATGAGGCAGCTCGCATCTAAGAGCTGAAACTTGAGGAAATCGTGTTGCCAAGTTCATCTGGATCCCCTACGGTGGCACATCAAGGTCTGTTAAGGTCCTTTAAGGTCTGTTAAGCTCTACTGCACTCTACCGCGCTTCCCACGTTTTATCACAATTGGTGTTAAATCGTAATAATCGTGGTAAAAATTTTGACAACCAAAAGTTTTGCCATTATCAGCGCGATCATCACGAATTCACCAAGTTTCCTAAAGATCATCACGATTCCACCAAGCTCCCTCAAGATCATCACGATTCGATCCCACGACCCCCCACCGCTCCTCACGATTCTCTCAAGTTGTGGAGATCATGCCCCAGTGTAAACCCAGGGCTAGCAACTAAAGGCAAACAAACAAACAAACAAACAAAAAAGTGTTATGGACTAGCAAGCTAGCAAGTGTAGCCTAATTTAGCATGAGTTCCTAAAGGATTTCAAAGTAATACCTACATATTTGTAATATGCAGTGCTAATGCTAGTCAGCTAGCTAAATCAGCTAACCTGATAACCTGACAAGCTATCTAATTTTTATTTTTTTCAATTATCCTCTTGGAATAATAATTCATGATACTGAGATGAAAGACCAATCAGATTGCACCATTCCCTTGCAGCAGTGGCGGGCCGTCAGGGCCAGCAAGGCCTTCTCTGCCGGCCCAAACTCTATCAGAAGCACTGACCTACATTTACAACTTAAATTCTAGTATTTGTTCCATGAAATTGTATTAATTTATTCCCAGCAGTCTATTCTCCTCATTCCGTAGTGTGTCTCTTGGCTGCACTGCTTCCAGTACGTGTATGTGGATGTTAGATTTTTTTATCCAATCAGAATTCAGCCTCTATGTGCTGCCATGTCAATCTAATCCGCCCAGGGCCTTCAGAATCAGTAGTGCTGGCTGATGTCACTTAAACTATATGAGTGATGGGTCTGTTTCTTTAACCAGTCAGATTTCAAATTCGCCTCACAGGGCCAGCTAGCTGGCGCAAAATAACGTCAGCATTTTCCCGTCCTCTGATTGGCTGGTCAGAGCAAGACTGTTTGACAAGCCATGTTCAGATTTTGTCTATAAATAATCAGCATCTCTGGTGAGTATGATGTATTATATTTTAATGTTTTATTTTTTATTTAAATGCCAAATTTACCGACAGCTTCCACCGGTGATCGCCGGTGGAAGTTACGTAATGCTAATGGGTTAACTGGGTTTCTTGCTTTAGTAATAATGGCATTCACCCTCAATACCCGAAATGCCTCTCTCTCTGTAATGCCAGTTCCTGTTATATTGCGTTTTTGTATATCACTGATGGTTTCTATAATTGCGATGTGATAGTGGTGGTATTAAGAGGTGGATTAAGTCCGTTAAGTCCCCACTGAAGGCCCAGGTACCAAATGCACGGCCCGCCACTGCCTTGCAGTATATACTATTAATACTGTATATGTATGTGGCAGCCTGACAGAATTTTAAGTTAGTAAATAATCCATCTACAAAACTTGGGTATAAAATAGGAAGAAGTGTAATAGTTAAATCAATAAGAGCCGATAGTTTTTATCCATAAAGCAGGCTGCATTTAAATTTACTTGACGATTGTTTTCAGAGCCATCTTTCTTTCAACTTTGTCTGAAAATGGCCTCAGGTCTAATGTGATAATGTCTTTTGAAATCGATCAGGATCCCACCAACACAATAAAATATGCAGGGAGTGCTTAGAAGGCTCATTTTCACATCTTAACCCATTGCGGTGTCACCATCATTCAGCCCAATAATAATTCCGAAATGATATACAATGATATAACTTGAATTCTGAGCGAGTAGAAATAACAGACGACACCTTCTCAGACTCTTACTCCGAGTTAATACTGAGGCATATAACCCGGAGGCCTTAAGTAAGAAATCCCAGCATGCTAATAGTCAAGTGAAAGATGAGAGCTCTGGAAATGCCAGGTTTTGCATACCTCACTATATCCCGTGTTTGATCTTGCGTTTCCATTCAGCTTTCCTAACACAATAGGCACAGATTACTCCTTGGAAGCAAGCATGTAATTAAGCTCATTAGCTCAGAATGCGGTGGCCCTGCTTCTGAACCCTGGCGGTAATGAAGACACGGTGGAGAGAGTGGCCTTCTGATAACCTCTCATTCTGTAATGCACACATTATAGGCCATTCTAGACCCTATTATTTACCGCCACCTTAATCTTTCTGTAAATCAATTAGATTTCTTTAATTACGTGATCTATTTATAAGCGTGAAAGCTGGCGAAAGTGGAGGCACAGCAGTAAACAATGTATAAACTCTCTTCATGGAGGCAAAGCCTTTCCTGCAGATCTTTCATGATTCTTTGCTCTTTTTTTTTTTTTTTTAATACTTCTAATACACAATAGGTTACATATCCTGGATAAGTCAACCTGCCCACCATGCAGCTCATCTAGCATTGTCGTTTAACTATTTGTATTACCATTAGCTAGCACGGCTAGGCAGGAAAATGAACACTGGCAAGAGGCAGTGGTGGCTCAATGGTTAAGGCTCCAGGTCAGGGGTTCCAGCCCAATATTACCAAGCTGCCACTGTTAGGCCCATGAAGATCCTTACTCTAAACTGCTCAGTTGTGTATATGGTATAAAAATAAAAAAAATCACTTGCTCTGGGTAAGGGGATCTTCCAAAATGCTGTAAATGGTTTTACCGGTATTTAAATTAGATTATTAAGGTAAGGATTTGATTTTTGATTTGGTATACTATATTAATCTCGCATGGGAGATTTAGATCTGCGTTTAACCCTTCCAAAGTGAGCACACACACGAAAACAGTAAGCACACACACGAAAACAATGAGCACACACACGAAAACAGTGAGCACACACACTCAGAGCCGTCACACTGCGGCACCCTGAGAGCATTTGGGGGTTAGGTGCCATGCTCAAGGGCATTTCAGCCTTATCCTTCAGCTCCTTTCACAAACAACCTATCATTTGTTTTGTCATATGAATTTAGCCTTGACAGAAATGGACTGACGTGGGTTTGGGTGAGGAGGATTTGAAGGTTGCGTAGCTGTGTTAAGTCAAATTGTCCAAGGTTAATACGAAAGTCATGCATTATTATTATTGCAAGACAAAAAAAAATACTTTTATGATATTCCTGTGGTACACGATTGATGTAAATACATTACATTACAACCTAATGATGTCGTAAAAGTATTGTGGGCTTAATGTATGGCAACTTGAGGACTATTGTTAAAGAAAAAAAGAAAAAACCCCATAGAGGCTGCACGGTGGCATAGTGATTAGCACGTTCGCCTCACAGCAAGAAGGTACCGGGTTTGATTTCCAGGCTCGGGGCGTTTCTATGTTTTCCCCGTGCTTGCGTGGGTTTCCTCCGGGTACTCTGGTTTCCTTCTACAGTCCAAATACGCATGCACAGTAGGCTAATTAGCTGTTCCAGATCGCCCCTAGGTGTGAGTGTGAATGGTTGTATGTGTGTCGGCCCTGCAATGTTCTGGCGAGCTGTTCAGGGTGTACCCCGCCTTCACCCAGAGTCGGGTGAGATAGGCGCCAGCCTCCCCGTCACCCTAATCAGGATTAAGCGGCTTAGAAAATGAACAAATGAATGGATGAAAAACCGATAGAATTTTGAGCGCATCAGATGAGCCAAAAGGTGTACGAAATGTGTACGTTTATTATAACAGAGCCGTATGACTTTGTAGGTCATCCCACACCAGATCTAAAAAATGGACCTGACATCAGGAATTACCTACAAGACAGATTTTCTTTTTAACATGTTCAAAACTCCATGACAAAGGCTTACGTCGGTACGTTCCCTCACACAACAGGTGGGTTTCGCACCACGCTCGCATCCATCCGAGGAATTTTGTCCAATTAGCTCTCATGGGCGTGTTGCATGCCTGTTGTTTGACGTATGTGACGGAGGCTTCATGATTTCACTACATTTCCATCGTTTAATGTTTCAGTCGAATATTAACGATATTTGTAGATTATTTTAAAATTGGTACATATATGGTTCTAGTTTCATCATTTATAAACCATGGGGGATGCAAACGTCTGCACTTCCGCTGCGTTTGCTTCAAATGTAAATATATTCCATTTCAGATGGAATAAACAGTTTTCATTACAAAAGCACACTCTGGAAAATATGAGATTAATTAAAGATTTTTTCTTTTTAACTTTACAGCGGAAATCTAATTAACTGACTGACTGTAGGGTCAGAATATAATTCTGCATTGAGTACAATGAGGCGTCGCGTCTTCGTTTCTACTCTGATCTACTGTTCCACTTCACTGAACTCGGGCTGAAAAATAAGTCCACAGACTCGACTCTTCACTGCAAAAGCAATTACTTCTAGGCTTGGGGAGATGATGTGTCACAAAATTGTATTACAAGTTAACTTTTTATCAAAATATAAGACACTGTTTATTGTTTAATTATACCGCGATGATTCAAAGTGATTGAAACTCATATCAGGAGCTGTGGGGTATGAGGTCGCAGGGTGGAGAGTTTTGAAATAATCAAGGATTTGTTGATCTGAGTTTAATTTAATTGTGTTGTACTAAAGCACATGGGTTTACGCACAACTTACAGGGAAAGAAATTTACTGCAGACCTGAAAATATCATTATTTAAAAAAAAATAAATAAATAAATAAAAAGCATGGCACCAACAAAATATAAATAACATGGGATGCAGAGTAATTAAAAAAATATATATATTTTCATGGATTCATATATATTTAAGTGTGTGTGTGTGTGTGTGTGTGTGTGTGTGTGTGTGTGTGTGTGTGATTTCGGACAATCAAAACATTGAAAATAATACCATGCAGACATAGCTGTGACATCGTTCTGGTCGACCATTATAAGCTGATCTGTTGTGTGCATTGTGCTATTGATGATGATGTCTACATCATCAGATATTTTTACAGCATCGACTTCAATATTTCTGTGTTTAGTTAACCCCAGAGACCAGGACATGTTGAGAAGCAATGAACCAACAGCTCTCTTTATCTTACAGCTACACAGCACCTGCAAACAGAGCACACTTGAAATAATCTAAAGCAAGTATAACGGTGTAATTTATTTATTTAATGAGCCAATTCTTTGCTGAGTTTTTCATTTTAATTTGCGTCAAAGCAAATGAATATGGAACAAAAATCTTGTTAGTAAAGCATTTCTCTAACAGAGCAAAGCAAACTCAAGTTGAGTTCCAACCAGCGTACCACTCATGAGGGCACATGCGCCATTGTTACACACTTCATGGAGGAATATATGGACCACAGGTCAAATTGTTCATTAAATGAAGATTTTGTGAAAGTGTAAAAAAAATCATAGTAGTTTGAAATGCTGGGGGGAAAAAAACACAAAATGTACACTTACACATGGATGAGACTCCACTCACCTTCTTTTGAGTTATAAACAAAAATAAAAACATAAACTAAGTGCACACGGTTTAAGTACATACAGCTAGTATGGTAAGATTTTGATTTTCTCTTTGGTATGCTGTCTAATCAGACTTGATGAGATATGATTACAGGCTTGAGACACTTGAAAATAACGAAACAATCATGATTTTTGCTACTATCAAAACTCTGATGTAATCCATTCACCAGTTTAAACGAGTGTAAAAAAACGGCATTATTATTGAAATAAGTCTTTACTTATAAGTTTAAAGTTTAATATAGAAAACTCTTAAACATGCTTCCATTTCAGTAATTCAAAATACATTGGATAAAAAAATAAATATTCTTCTCTATGGCTGGTATTAATGAGCTAGCAGTAAAATGTTCACTTTTTGGCACCCACACCTTCCGAATTCCTAGTACAGAATGTCTTTTGGTCATTTTTTTTTTTTACCTTTGGGGGGTTGTACCACCACTAACAACACAAAGTAAAGATACTGTACAAACAGTGTGAAGAAGTGAGGCTGAGGCTGATTTCTTTCTATCCCAGACTGTTGATTCCTGCAGCAGATTACTAGCATTGCTACAGGTGATTACACACAGTTACAATACCAAAAGTTTGAGGTTAATTGGAGTGAATTAAATTAAGCCCACTTCTCTGATGCATCCTTACCACTAGATGTTACTTGATCAGTAACCTTTCAATGAAACTTTAAATAAAAAAGTTAAATAAACTCAATATGTGCTGTTTAAGTGCATATGGTTAATGGTAAGATTCTGATTTTCTCTTTGGCATGCTGTCTACTCAGATGTGATGAGACATAATTACAGATTTAAGACACATAAAATACCAAAACAGTCATGATTCTTGCTACCTATTTGTCTTTCAGGGGGGTGTGTTCCTTTGTGTATGCATGATCCCTACTAGAGCGTGTAAGCATCCCCACTAGACGATGATGACTTCAGACAGTAGGGGTGAATGCATCGTCTGTATCATCTGTAGTGTAAAAATGCCAGGACAAAAGAAAAGGCATTAAAAATAAATGATGTTCAAATGTATATCATTTATACTGTAGGTATAAATGCTAGTACTGTAGGTAAATGTTATACATTTGAGTATCATTATTTATGCCTTTCCTTTTGTCTAAGCATTTTTTTACTCTGTAGCACTTGGTGATTTACCTCAAAAGAAAAAAAAAAAAAGCCATATAAATTAAGTGTGTAATAATAATAATATACCTTCCCTTTTTTCTGCTTCTTATTTTCACAATGTGTACTGAACTGTATCACAACAAAATGATTAAAATTAATTAAAAAAATCTTTGTAAACACACACACACACAAAAATACCGTTAATGTTCTGATAGAAAAATCTATTATTTAATTTATTAATCAATTAATTTATTTATGTATATACTTTAATTATTTCTTTTTTAAAAGACTGTAGATCAGCCTTAAAGGTTTTTAGGCAGTGTTCTGACAGTAAGGCATACACTGTTGCTTCTTCCGGAAATTGTTTTTCCTACTTTTCTTTTTCCGTCATGAGAATATTAAGCCAGCATGCAAAGTCCTGGCCTCAAATCCTAATAAGTGGCAGTGTAACATTGTACGTTTTCTTTCTTTACCAATGTCAAGGTGGCCTTTAAAATGTGACGCTCTGCTAGATTGACAGTGCCTCAGTATGCTATGAAGTCTGATGAAGGCCTTTTAGTTTTTAAAGAACAACATTTCCTAGGGGTCACTGGAGCTTTTAATTAAAATATTAAATTCTGTTAAAGGCTTTTCCACCCGGGCCTACTGGCTCATCAAAGCCGGTTCTTATCCCCGTTTCTGTAGCGTGAAGCGACTGGGAGTTCAACTCCTTCTGGATGGGACGCTAGTCCATTGCAGGTTACCTTCCCAGAATTTTTACTGGAACCCGTTTATACTGCTGGGCGGACAGAGGCACACTTGTGATCAAGTCCTTGCCTAGGAGTCTTGACCTGGTGGGGGTCTAAAGGGGTTTCGAACCCATGACCTCTCGATCTTGAGCCCAGCACCACCTCCGCCACCATTACAACTACCCCATCTTTGACTAAAATAGGATTTTCCTTAAAAATAAATTTAAAAAAGGAAAACGTTTATCAGGTTTCCTTGCTGATTATTGTGCATGATAGATGCAGTAAGTAAGTGATTCTTTCAGGCAGTCAGTAAAGCCACCATTAAAAAAAGTGGTACATCCCCAAACCCTTATCTGTTGTTTCCTCGCTTCTTGATCCATGAGCCAGAAGTTATTTGGGTCCGCCATTTTTGCCGGCCATCCCAATTCTTTTATTTGTGCATTGACGAGCAAGGAGCGAGAAATGAGGAACCAGAAATGATGAGCCAGAGCTCATCCTCGTTTCTGTAGTGTGGAGCAACTAGGAGTTCAGCTCCTCCTCGATGGGACACTAGTCCAATGCAGGTTACATGAGAGCAGCCTTCCCGGAAGAGCTGCATGCCAGCATATAAATAGCCCACCCCTTACATGATGACCACTTTTACGCAGCAGGTTCAGCTGTGATGCTGTCATTAAAAGCAAATATTTCCCTTTGTGATGCTTCAGGAAAACGTCTTCTTTCTCTTCAAACACATTTCCGTGCACCACTTATTGTTTCCTCAGTGGGTGGGACTAAGACACAAATATAAGATGCAGTTGAGGAAAATTTAAGGGTGCAGTTTAAGGGTTTTGGGATGTACCCCAGATGTCAGGTTAACAAAAAAACCTGGCATCTTGAAGGGACTATGTCGAACCATACATCCCAGCAACCCTTGTACCGACCCCAGTCTCCCGGGTCCATGTCTGTGTTCCCCAGTACCTATGTTCCCCAACCCTAACCCTAATATTAACCCTAACCCTAACCCTAATATTCTATAAATTATTACTTTGGTATGTTTGATTTTGTTTCATCATACTTCTTTTACAATATGGATCCAATCATTGTGGGCAGTGGTGGCTCAGTGGTTAAGGCTCAGGATTACTAATCTGAAGGTTGACGGTTCAAGCCCCAGTCCCACCAACCTGCCACTGTTGGGTGCTTGAGCAAGGCCCTTAACCCTCAATTGCTCAGTTGTATAGAAAAAAAATATAAATGTAAGTCTGGACAAGGGTGTCTGCTAAATGCCACAAATGTAAACGTAAATGTTCTAGCTTACTTCTATAATGTACACAATACAATGGAAGATCCATTAATTTAATAAGGACCAGGGATTAGGGAACATGGGGCTGATCCCAGTCACTCCATCATATGACACTACACCTGTTTCCATTCACCCTGATTACTCACAGTATTTAAGTCTCAGTTTGTACGCACCTGGTTGCCAAGCTTTTATAACCATCACGCACCTAGTCCTGTTGTCTTCTACCCCTGTTACCTAATGCATATGTTTTGGTGTAAATGGTGTAGCGGTTTTCACGTCTGCCTCATAGCAAAAAAGGTGCTGGGTTCAAGTCCTGTACTACCAAGGAAGTTTCTGTTTGGAGTTTGCATCTACTCCCCATGCTTGTATGAGTTTCCTCTGGGTAATCTGGTTTCCTCCTGTAGTACAAATACATGCACATTAGGCTAATTAGGTGTTCCAAATTCCCCCTTGGTGTGAGTGTGAATGTGAATGGTTGTGTGTGTGTGTGCGCCTTGCAATGGATTGGCGAGCTGTTCAGGGTGTACCCCGCCTTCGTCTAGAGTGAGCTGAGATAGGCTTCGGGGCCCCCTGCAACCCTTGTAGGATTGAGCAGTTTGTCATTCATTCATTCATTCATTCATTCATACATTTTCTAAGCCGCTTAATCCTAATTAGGGTCACAGGGAGGCTGGAGCCTATCTCAGCTGACTCTGGGCAAGGGTGGGGTACACCCTGAACAGCTCACCAGGCAATCGCAGGGCTAACATACATACAACCATTCACACTAACACCAAAGGGCGATTTGGAACAGCCAATCAGCCTACAGTAAATGTTTTCGGACTTTGGGAGGAAACCGGAGTACCTGGAGGAAACCCACGCAAGCATGTGGAGAACATGGAAACTCCACACAGAAACGCTCTTTCACCACTGCCCTACCCTCCTGCCTAAGCAGTGGGGTTATGTTTGTGTGTGTGTGTGTGTGTGTGTGTGTGTGTGTGTGC
>JBCNYH010000013.1:5322397-5333209 GCA_039654325.1 Tandanus tandanus
TATACATATATATATATTTTGCATGTGTTTATGCAGCAGCATTAGGAAATGTTTCAGTAGCTGAACAATTGGACAAAATTACCATTTTGCCTTTTTGTCAGGAAATTGCTCAGCCTCCTGTTTTGCAGATGCAGTTGCATAGATTTTACCCACAGCCTGAGACTGAAGTGACAGCCTATTTGTCATTATGCTCCACAGCTGTTCTGTAGCTAGACATGCGTACAGAGAAAAGGCTTCTGCCAGTCAGATCATACAGGCGAACTGCTGATGTAGCTAAGAATCAGCCTCATCTTCGGCTGCTGAGCGGTGTTGAGAAGAGATGACGCTTTCTTGCAGTCTCTTGCTGGAATAATAACAGCAATGGTTCCGCGATGTCACCATCCTCCGAGCTTGACAGAGCTGCCAATTCCAGCAAGACTACTGTCTGTTTATCATGCTAATGTTACTGCAAGCTTTCATAGCCAATTTTCCACTTGCCTGCCTTGCTGCTTGTGGACGAAGAAACCTCAAGGCTTCTTTATGTCTCAGGCAAGGACTAAGGTGGTCAATTTCATGCTTGGTGAACTTCGAGAATAAAACCATGCCCTATTATTTACAAGCATTGCTAATTATTATTGTTAGGGTTGAGGAGAAAGGGTAGTTAAATATTTTTTATACTTGCATGACATGACATGATAAAATATCTTCTGATATAACGTATGGAATTGTCCATTTTTGTCACCCAAAAAGACCCATTAGAAAGCTAATAAACACCTGACTACTCATCTTCTGGGTGACACGGTGGCGTAGTAGTTAGCATGTCTACTTCACAGCAAGAAGGTCCTGGGTTTGAGGCCCAGGCTTGGGCATTTCTGTGTTGAGTTTGCATGTTCTCCCCATGCTTACATTGGCTTGCTCCAGGTACTCCGGTTTCCTCCCACAGCCCAAAGACATAAACATTAGGCTAATTGGCTGTTCCAATTCCATTGACCCTAGGTGTGAGGGTGAATGGTTGGCGGGCTGTTTAGGGTGTACCCTGCCTTCGGCCATTGTCGGCTGAGACATTGTCACCGTGACCCTAATATGATTAAGTGGTTTGTCAAATGAGTGAGAGAGTGGCCGTCTCCATTGCTCAGTCTCCTTCTCTTTTGCTCTGCAGTTGGTCGGGGGTGAGTTCGACCTGGAGATGAACTTCATCATCCAAGACGCCGAAAGCATCGTGTGTATGGTGGAGCTTCTCGAGCACTGCCAGGTAACGTGCCAAGCTGAGATCTGGAGCATGTTCACGGCCATCCTTCGCAAGAGCATGCGCAACTTACAGACCTGTACCGAGGTGGGCCTGATCCAACTTGTGCTTCTCAAAATGAGCGCCGTTGATGATATGATCGCAGGTACGACTCACAACTCTTACACTCTTTTATTATTGCAACAGGATATGCATTCAGAAGATTTTATAGAGGGTTATAATGCTTGATAAGTAGTTATTATTCTGGTAGAAACCATTATATGGTAGCTATAGAGAGATGGGTAGGCATAGTATGCGTAGGCTAGTGTTAAGGGGCCAAGAAGGTTTCATGATAACATTTTACACCAACAGCAAAATTCTAGATTCATCAGTCCGACCAGTGTTTATCCAATCAACCATCCAGTTTCAGTGAAGCCTCAAATTACTTTTTTTAATTAACAGCAGTGAAACCTGATGTGGTCTTTTGCTTTTCTACCCCATCCACTTTAATGTTTAACATGCTGTCGCCTCTGCTACAAAACTGAGCTTTGGCGGAGGTATAGTCTTCACTGTCATTTGGTTGTTTGTTGTTTGTGAATAAAATCCTGACCACACCCATGCACGGATTTCCCCCAAACTTGGTGGGGACATTACCCTGCCTGAGTGCCAGAGATAACTCGATTTTGGAATGTCTAGCTTAAAGGTGAAGGTTCAAAGCAAGGTGACAAATTTTGGAGATCGAGTGCTTATAACTTCAAAATGAGTGCTGATAGACATGCCATTACTCTGGAACACTAATAGGAAACCATACACACTTCACCCTTGATTTCCCGTACCCCTATTTCCCGGATTTCGGATTTCCCGTACAAAATCCGGCGCCAGACATTATTTGGTATTGCCGGAAAAATGCTCGGACAAGTCCGGGAATCGATGATGGAAGTCCGGGTCGGTCATGATCTTCCAACTTCCCTACTGCCTGGCCCGTTCCCGTCGGACCGATTATGATAAATGTCTGGAAGAGGGTAGGGACCATGGACATTAGCGATTGCCGGACTTGCCGGATTCCCGGACAGCCTATCCCCCCTAATAATCTGGGAAATATAGTGTGAAGTGTATAAATTTTTTAATGAGTCAATTACCTTTGACCTTGAGTGACCTTGAAAGGCCAAACACCATCCATCCTGTACATCCTTCAAAGGAGAGAGGTTTTTTTTGTGGTAATTGGTCATGTCAACATACTATAGAACCTATATTAGACGAGCACATGGGTATTTATAACCAGTACCCATATAGGGTCTGTCTGATACATTATCCATGCTGTGTGGCAGAGGTACCTTTTACTCTACTTCTGTCTGAGATTCTTTTTTGCACACCAACAAAGAAAAGGTTATTTGAGTTACTGCAGTCTTCCTTTCAGCGCTAACTAGTCAAGACGTTCTGCTCTGACCCTTTCTTTTCACACAGCATTTCATTTCCCAGGATTGGTGTTTTCTCTCCATCTGCAGCATTCTGTTTAAAGCCTAGAGACCGTTGTGGGTGAAAATCCGAGGAGACAATTTTCCAAGAACATTGTAGAAAATTCAAGTTACCAAAATCCACGGTCATAGTCAGAGATATCACATGGTGGTGTTTGACGTAAGAATTAACTGAGGCTCTTGGCCTTGATCTTTTTGCCCCCTGATTGGCTGATTGGGTAACTGCATGCATGAGCAAGTAAACAGATGTATAGGCATTCCTATAAAATGAGGTACATACACACACACACACGCACACACACACACATGCACACACACATCACCATTTAGACTGCAGTCCTTCCATTGATAATCCTTTCAATAGTGAATTTATTTAATAATTAATTTTAATTAGAATGATATGGATTAAAGCGACCTCCTTTTTATTAACCATAAATAATGAGCTGTGTTGCAGCAAAGGCTGATTTCCTATAACGTTGTGTTTAATCCCAGCTTCAGATCTGTGTGACGCAGTCAACCAAATACGGTGTTGTTTTGAACTTGACCAAATATAAGGTCAGAGATAACAGAAGAAAAGCTCCTCTGAACCGCAGGTAGGAGATATAAGCAAAGGCACGGAGATGTGTTTGTTTCTGAAAGCCTGTGCTAGCATTGAAGCCGTGTGTGTGTGAGAGAGAAGGAGACGGGGAGAGAGAGAGAGAGAGAGAATGAGAGAGAGATGTGGATTAGGGTGATATCTCTTCTACACTGATATTCAGTAGGGATGTAGGCTTAGGGATGGAAAGGGATAGAGATTAGAGGAGAGGTCTCATTAGTCGCAGGCTGTTTCGTAATGAGATTGAATGGCAGTTTAGAGGAATATTACATTTACCCTGCTGTTTATAAATGACAAATACCAATGGCCTCTTTTTTTCCCCCTTCATCTATAATTGATGTGCATATTTTCATGCCATGGCTTTTTCTCATCATCTAATTCTTTCCAGCATCATCATTTTCTGATGCAGCAACTCTTTATTTTTTTGACCCATGGAATTTTTGGACTGTTTTTTTGTGTATATTTTAACAATTATTCATAAAGACGTGGTGAATATCGCTTAATGGTTCCCAAAAGAAAACACTGAGCGGATTATTCACTGATATTTACTAAGCCTTCGGTGAATAATTATTTTAGCGTACCCAAGAACATACACTGCCCGACCAAAAAAAAAAAAAGTTGCACAGACGAATATGTTGTTGTTCCGCCTTTATCCTTGCTTACAGCACGTAATCGTCATGGCATTGTTTCAACAAACTTAAGCAACGTAACATTTATTTCCATCCAGTGTCGGGTTCATTTCTCACCGACGTCTTGAATCGATGAGGGAAAAACTGAACCCCTCCATAAAGTCTTCTCCGGCACATCCCGAAAACTTTCAATAGGGTTAAGGTCAGGACTCTGGGTTGCCAATACATATGTGAAAATGATTCCGGAAGGCTCATTTTTTGAGTCCTTGTTTTATATCCGTGCCATCAGGGAAGAAAAAGTCCATTGATGTGATAACCTGCTCATTCAGTACATTCAGATCATCAGCTGACTTCATTTTATTACCACATTAATGTTGCTGAGCCTCGACCGGACCAACTGGAGTGGGCAGTGTATGAAAAGCAAATACAACAAGAGTTGTATTTTTCCATGTTTAAATGTGGCAATAATCATGTGCACTCCATTACGTTATCTGTTAAAACACATTCACAGTTTGAAAAAAAGTGTTTTAATTAATTAATTTATTATTTCTAAAGCCTATAATTGGTAGCCTGGGTTTTTGTCTGCCAGTTTGATTATGACATTATTTTGAGCTTGCAAGGTGGATAAAAATGACATGTTGCCCTCTTTTGCTCGGTCCGTACAGAGAAATCTCAGCCCAGGATCTTTAGTACACACCGAGATGATGACAAGGACTGTGCAAAAAGAACAAGGGCTGGGATTTCTCTGTACAGACTGAGCAAAAGAGGTTAATAAGTAGTCGGTTATTTTGAAATGTCGGCCTTGTTTAATTTCCTTCAGGCACTGTTTATTTCCCGCATTTAATCAAGGCATCATCTGTGTCTGTGAGGGCCTTGGTAGCTTTCGGCTTGTTTCCCCTTCTTTAATGAACAAGAGCTTTTCGACGAGCAGTGAGTACTTTGTGGGACTTCATAAACTTTTTTCTCTTAAAATGAAAGAAAGGTATACAGAACAAATAAATAAATAAAATCAATGATAATAATAACAATAAAATAAAATAAATATTGTAGCCAGTTCTGTCTTTTTCATGAAAAATTTATACAAAATATACTCGGGCTTGCTGGTAGCTAAATTCTCAATTGATGTTCTGTTATATTTATTTTTTGTGATATCTGTGGGGAATGTTTAAATCTGATTCAGTTTTTTGGTACACATTGGTCAATACAAAACGTATTGCTTACGCGTCAACCAGAAAGATTGTTTGTACTGTTGTTGCCATAATCATAATGCCCATTATTATTATTTATTCATAAGATTTACTCGTTTCTGATTGGTGAAAAACCAATAAATAATTCTTAATACTGCATCATTGCCATTAAATAACTGATTTATTGCACTGTTGCCATTGGATAAGTTGAATGACTATTGCATGCCTGGCACATGCAATAGAGTAATGTGACTGTCTACTATAAAATTAATTATAGAATTCGGCTTTCGTATGATAGTCTTGGGCCTCGGCAGATAAAAACCCCTCGACCGAACAATTCTCTTTACCATACTTCACCTCATTCAATAATTGCTTATTATTCTGAGATAGAAAACCTGATCACACCTTTCCCATGCAGTATACACTAAATCCGGCGCTGTATTAGATTGATGACCTCTGCACTGGCTCTCACCCAAGGACTGCTGTGATTGGTTCTGGCTTCCCAGTAGGCCAGTGTTTAAAATCATGCAGAAACCAGTTAACAGCTTCAGTTAATGTTCACATCAGACATCATAATGGAGACAAAAGTGCCGCATTGCTGTTATTCTTGTTGCCGGATAGGCTAGTTTGAGTTTTAAGCTTACGGGAAGTTTATAATAAATTAAATAACCACTATCTACAGATCTGGTGTGCAGGCTGCAGTGTGCACAGGAGTATGAACATTGGACAGTGCAAAACGATCTACAACTTTCCCCAGCATATTTTCTGCAAAAATACAGTTTGAACAGAATTAAAGCAAGATATTAGCATAAATGTGTCTTATTTAGCTGATGAAATGTCTTAATGGGAGTAAAGGTGTTAAATGGTCATTTTAAATGCAGATCCAAATGATCATACTGTCAGACTTTAACTCTGAAATGTTACTTTAATTAGGAGGAAGTTTTTCTTTAAGGTTAACCGGAGTGGCCGAAAAGCTGTAACTGTCACCCTCTGCATTTAAAGGTGCCCATTCAAGAGTGAATAGCCAATGTGTTTTATCTTCCATTATCAGTTCATTTTGGCAGAATACAAAGGTTTCACGATGAAAACACCTCAGCTCATGGGCTTAGTATCTCTTATTCACCTGTTTTACATCTTGTTTTGGTTCGGAGTCAGTTTATATTAATAACAAGACTGCGTGACCAGATAAACGTTCTTGTGCATGCGCGATAACTTGGCAATGCAACGCTGATTTGTAGAAGGTGGAAAAGTCTGTGATCAAGTGATAAGAAATGAAATAACAAAAGATGGCGATGTTTACTAATAAGCGCGGCACGGTGGCGCAGTGGTTGGCACGTCCGCCTGGGTTTGATTCCCGGGCTCGGGGTGTTTCTGTGTGGAGTTTGTATGTTGTGTTTGTGCTTGTGTGGGTTTCCTTTGGGTACTCCGGTTTCCTCTCACAATCCAAAAAAAACATGCACAGTAGGCTGATTGGCTGTTCCAAATCACCGTGAGGTGTGAGTGCGAATGGTTGTAGGTGTGTTTGCCCTGCGATGGTTTGGCGAGCCGTTGAGGGTGTGCCCCGCCTTTGCCCAGAAGCTGCTGGGAAAGGTGCCAGCCGACCCTGCAGCCCTTATTAGGATTAAGCGGCTTAGAAAATGAATGAATGGATGAATGTTTACTAATATTATGGTGCCCGGTGCAGGGGTCATTGAGACTCGCGTACAGGAGTGAACAAATGGTTTCGGAATGACATTCCATTTAATTTCCAAAAGATAAGACTGTATTTCATCTTTATTTAATGTCTGGTACGTGAATGGGTCCTTTAATGAACCTGTTGTCTTTATTTTTATTGTTTATTTTTAGCGTTCTCGTGCACCGTTTTGTAAAATTTGATCAAATGGCATTTATGTCTTACTTTCCTCGCACCATTTCGTTATTTGCGCATAAGCGAGGACAGGAAAGATGGAGGTGTAGCTGTAGAAATGAGAAGCGTCATCATCATCCCCATCACCATCATCATCAGCATCATCGTCACTCACACTCTCTCTCTCTCTCTCTCTCTCTCTCTCTCTCTCTCTCTCTCTCTCTCTTTCTCTCTCTTGTTCTCAGATCTGTTGGTGGACATGCTGGGAGTTCTGGCCAGCTACAGTATCACTGTGAAGGAGCTAAAGCTGCTCTTCAGTATGCTCAGAGGAGAGGGAGGATTGTGGGTAAGATCTGATTCTCCTCCGTCAGTCAGTGACAGTCTTGTGGCTCCGAAGAGCAACCAGCTACAGACTGTGTGCTGCTCGCGTTTATATCGACTTCCTGTTGGTGTCAGAGTGAGGGTTATTGACAGAGTATTGATGCCGGTACTCGCTGTAGTGAAGGCATCGACAGCACAGCTATCACTTTCTAACCAGAGTGGAGTGCTTTCTCAGTCGGAGTCCTCAATCAGACCAGAGTTATTATGGATGACGTGAATGATGTCAAATGAGAGTTTTCAGAAATTTTAAACACCATCTAGAGCAGATTATACACTATCAGTAATAAGGTCTTTAATTTATTTACATAAAATAATGATAGATTCGAAGGAAATATACATGCATTCATAATTAAAGTACTAAACATTCCCCCTTCATGGGATCATCCCAGTGATAAACAAACCTACACTTCAGCACCTGTATATCTGAGACGCCATGTTTTATACCTTGGTCGTAGTGTATATTGGTCGTACTGTAGTGTTTATATTTACACTATTAATCATGCCCTTGTTAAATCGTCTGTGCAGCCGAGACATGCGGTGAAGCTGCTTACAGTCCTGAATCAGATGCCGCAGAGACACGGACCGGATGCTTTCTTCAACTTCCCTGGGCGTAGTGCTGCCGTGAGTTGAACATAACCTTCGAACACTTACCTTCTGAAGCTTGACACAAGCTTCTGTGAGCCGTACCTGAGTGATGCAAAGTAAATTTACTAATAACCATCCAACGTCCATTATTTCATAAACTCCGTGCTAGGATAAAAGCTAACCCAGCCCCGCTGGCTCTTCTGTTCTTTTTAAAGATACTCCACAAAATCAACAAAATTTGGAATTCTTACTGTTTGATAGTAGGAATGTTTTTTTTCTTGTTTTTATTTCACTAATTCTTCACCAAATACAACTTTATCAGGCTGCCCTGAGGACCAGGCCTCCCGCTGTTGACTGCTGTTGATGAGCGGGGAGGAACATTTACGGCATTTGGCAACCACTCTTATCCAGAGTGACTTATATTTCATCATTTTTATACAACCCAACTTTTCTGGAATTGTATACAGCTGAGCAGTTGAGGGTTATGGGCCTTGCTCAAGGGCCCAGCAGTGGCACTTTGGTGGTACTGGGGCTTGAACCCCTGACCTTTGGATCAGTAATCCAGAGCCTTAAGCATGCATGAGCTATGAAGCAAGAGGAAATACTGCTAGCGGGCGAGACTTCCCTTTAACCTAACCGATTACTAGCCCTAGCAGCACTTTTGCTTGTCTCCTTCTGCTTTTGATAGCTTTTTCCTTCCCACTGACATGAGTTTATGCTGAAATTTTTTTTTTTTTATGAATTATTTTTCTATTTTAAAGTGGGACACCTGCTGAAAGTGACCGTGACCAACCATAAGTTAGCTGTTTTGATTTAAGCATCATCCACTAGGAATAACATTTTTTAAACCAGAGATAGATCACGTCAGTCCCATATAGTATATAGTGGGTATGCCATTTTGGATTACTCACTCACTCGCTCACTCATTTGCTGAACCGTTTAATCCTTCTAGAGTCGCCGGGAGGCTGGTGCCTATCTCAGCCAACACTGAGAGTACACAGCGGAGTACCCCCTGAACAGCTCGCCAGACCATTGCAGGGCAACACACCAAATATGCATGTCTTTGGACTGTGGAAGGGAACCGGTGATACCAGAAGGGAACCCACACAAGCCTGGGAATCAGACCATAGACGTTCTTGCTGTGAGGCAGATGTGCTGACTACTATGCTGTCATGCCGCCCACATATTGGATTAGTAATTTTTAAAATGCTGATATTATTTCCGTTTTTAACATTTTAAGTCATTTCATATTTTAGATCCAGTCAAGCTGTCTAAATCTGGTTCTGGTATTACTACTGGTAAAATACTTGGGAAGCTAAACATTTAAAGTGTGTGAGAAATCTAGAAGTTAAATTTTGTAGTCTTGAGATTGTTTTGGCAGGAAGAACATAAATGTTTTGCAGTCGGTGAGTTTATAACAGTATAGAGTAGGGTGGAACTTTGGCTAAAGCTTTGCAATATTACAGAAATGAAATGTGGCTTGGCAAAAGAATTTATACAGGATTTGTTTTAGATTAAAGTTATGTAGAATCAAGGTTAGGTACAGTATGGGATGATTTGTAGAATACTTCTCTCAGAGGTTAGATATTAAAACTTAAGTGCTGACAAGAAGGAAGGTAATGACATCACTGCACTGTATATGGTGCGGATACAGGGTTGGGTGTCATCTGTGTGGAAATGAAATCTCAGGCTGTGACAAAGAGATATATGCCTGATTACATAGACGAACAGGAGTGGACCAGTTGCAAAGCCTTGAGGAACACCTATCAAGTAGCACAAGGATTTGTATATGTTATCATGGAAATGAAATAACAAAAAAAAATAAAAAATGACTATCCCAGTATGTCTGCCACCGAGATGTGTCCAGGAAGGGTAAAGGCTCAAGAAAAAACACTGCAATAATTAAATACTCTTAGAATTATATGTTACCGTTTCTATGGTAATGGTTCATTTGTCCAGCAAATGCTCCTTATAGAGTAAACAATGGCAACTAAAGAACGGTTAAAGTAAAGTTCTATCATGTGACAACATAAACCGTATAAATGCCTATTTATGCCTCCCGTGTCAGTGCTTTGTAACACCTGGGAGATGTTCCAGCATGCGGACGTTTTCTGGACTTCCCAGTTTTTCGGTAAGCTGTTGATTGCAAATTAATTAACTTCTTCGTCAGAGTAACTCTGCTTCACATGTCCCTGTCATTGATTATTTCCTTTAAAGGCATACCCGATAGGGCGGCATGGTGATGTAGGGGCTAGCACATCCGCCTCACAGCAAGAAGGTCGGTCCTGGGTCCGAATCCCAGGCTCAGGAGTTTCTGTGTATGCATGTTCTCTCCATGCTTGCGTGGGTTTCATCTGGGTACTCCGGTTTCCTCCCACCGACTAAAGACATGAACATCAGGCTAATTGGCTGTTCCAAATTGCACGTAACTGTGAATGTGACTTTGAAAAGTTGCGTGTGTTGCTGCGGGTTATGAGCATATCCTGTTATCACTTTTCTTTCCTTATGACAGCATCATGTTCCTCACCCCGATATGCCACATTTAGATAAATGATGTAATATCTCTCCTGTTCTCTTTCTACCAGGCGATTGCTTTACCTCCCATCGCCAAGTGGCCTTACCAGAATGGCTTCAGTCTTAACACATGGTTCCGCATGGATCCCCTTAACAACATCAATGTGGACAAGGACAAGCCCTATCTTTACTGGTGAGATGTTTACCTTTTCACATCTGTGTGATGAATAAAGGATTTAAGAACAAACATAAGCAGCTGGAATATTTAAGAGGATCATATTACAAAATGGCTTTATTTCGTTTTCCGATGTTCATTCATTCATTCATTCATCTTCTTCCGCTTCTTCCGGGGTCGGGTCGCGGGGGCTGCAGCCTAAGCAGTGAGGTCCAGACGTC
>JBCNYH010000013.1:5376567-5381567 GCA_039654325.1 Tandanus tandanus
CTTTTACATGCCTCTCACCACAGACAGTGAGAGACATGGCCGGCATTTGATAACCCAGTTAGCTGCACTGGGGGTAAAACGAATACAAACCAATAAAAAATATGGAAAACTATCTAAATCTGCTACTGAACACACACTACTGGAGAACATAGGCACTGGGGAGTATAAGTACTGGGGAACATAGGTACTGGGGAACATAGGTAATGGGGAACATAGGTACTGGGGAACATAGGTACTGGGGAACATAGGCACTGGGGAACATAGGTACTGGGGATCATAGGCACTGGGGAACATAGGTACTGGGGAACATAGGCACTGGGGAACAAGGTAATGGGGAACATAGCCATTGGGGAACATAGGTACTGGGGAACATAGGTACTGGGGAACATAGCCACTGGGGAACATAGGTAATGGGGAACATAGCCACTGGGGAACATAGGTACTGGGGAACATAGGTACTGGGGAACATAGCCACTGGGGAACATAGGCACTGGGGAACATAGGCACTGGGAATCATAGGCACTGGGGAACATAGGTCTGGGGAATATAGGCACTGGGGAACATAGCCACTGGGGAACATAGGCACTGGGGAACATAGGTACTGGGGAACATAGGCACTGGGGAACATAGCCACTGGGGAACATAGGTAATGGGGAACATAGCCACTGGGGAACATAGCCAATGGGGCACATAGGTAATGGGGAACATAGCCACTGGGGAACATAGGCACTGGGGAACACAGACATGGACCCCTTAGTTTTTTAGGCTGGAGGCTAATGAGACATTTTTTTTTCTATAATATAGAGTGTCTAAAATATAAAAATTTGTTTAAGCAAGAGTAAAATTGCACAGTTATGTATGTAGCAAAATAGTATGGAAGTACAATATAAAGTACAATTTTCAAGTATTTTTCCAACTCTGCTAATCATGAAGCAAACAAGGAACAGGTTAACACACTCAGGTAACAAACCAATGACAGGACAGGATGGAAGAACAGAGGTATAAATAATAATTCATTCATTCATTCATTCATTCATTGTCCATTAAGCCACTTAATCCCAATTAGGGTCGCGGGGAGGCTGGCACCCATCTCAGCCGACTCTGAGTGAAGGCGGGGTACACTCTGAAGAGCTCAGAACAAAACATACGAAAAAAAACCAAAACATTTTTCCTGACATCATTACATCAATTTTCTAACTTTAAACACGACTACTATGCTGTTTCTGCTGCTTTAAACTGGGGTACGTATTAAGATTAGTGAAATGTAGGTCGTTTGAATAGCAATCCTTACCTCTTCAGGAGAGTTATAATCAGGGCGACATATTTATTTCTGTGTTGTGTAACAGTGCCAGTCTTCTGGGTTTCCTGGTGGAGTTGCTGAAGAGCTCTGTAGCCATGCAGGAGCAGATGCTGGGCGGAAAAGGCTTCCTGGTTATTGGACACTTATTAGAAAAGGTTAGTGCTTCTGTTTCTCACATTTTAGTCAAGTTTTTTTTCCCACTTTGCACCTTTCTTTTGTCTATTCTCTCTTGGTAACTGAAGACACAATATGTTTAGAGAAAATTAATGGCGAAAATTGTGACTAATGCGTAAAATTAGCCAGTAGCCTTCTTTTGTTGTTTTTATGCACTGCATAGTACTCTTTGATGTTTAAAGAGTGTTAAGGCAGATTTTCAGCAAGTTTCAGACCTCGTTGATTTTTAAGTGACATTTTATGTATGAAAATGTGACTTAAAGGGTACCTGTGGTGAATTAGAGTTACTAGCTATTCAAAACGGTCATGTAGAACATCTGCGGTTCTTTCCGGCAACACCAGTCCTTTCCCCTCGTCAAGGTGCGTGTGAATGCTGCGACACTGGTCATGCTTAGAGATATGTTGCCTTCCTCATTGGCAGTTCCAGCCTGATAGTGACCCGAACTGTTGGATTGGATGGGCTACGTCACTGACCCCGTGCATCATAACACATTATCGGCCAGAGATCGCAAAAAAAGTTCCTAAACCAACTGACGACAGGAAAGCCGAGTTGGCAAAGCGTTAGCTGCATAAGCTATTTTGGAATTACCGTCACGCACATCTCTGGCAGCGTTCTCGTCCTCAGAGTCAATGGAATGTGACGTCTCACTGACTCCACAAGACTCCTCCCTCTCTGGTTCAAATAGGTCACCATTTACACCCATTTTCTCCAAATTGCTGCCATAGTTGCTTCTTGAACAGGTTTTTTTAACACCCAAAATGACTGCTAACCACTGGTTCAGCTCCCGCTAGTAATTCACGGGATAAAGTTACCCAGTTTTGTGCTTTTTATGGTCATTTAGAATAAGCTCTGTATTGCTTAAATGTATTGCATACACACAGATTATGCTTTAAGGATGACTAATACTGGTGCTCTTTAAGTACTTTTAGCACCGATCTTTTCAATTGTGCAATTACAGTAATCTCACATTTATACAATTGACTAAGCACGTGCGCCTCGCAGCAAGAATGTCCTGGGCTTGTGTGGGTTTCCTCCTGGGAACTCCGGTTTCCTCGCGCAGTCCAAAGACATGCACATTAGGCTAATTGGCCGTTTCGTATTGCCCCTTGGTGAGAGTGTGAATGTGAATGGCTGTGTGTTTTGCCCTGCGATGGTCTAGTGAGCTGTTCAGGGTGAGCCCTGCCTTCGCCCAATGTCAGCTGAGATAGGCTCCAGCCTGCCCGCTCCAGCCTGCCCGCAACCCTTATAGTAGGATTAAACGGTTCAGCAAATGAGTCAGCTGAGATAGGCTCCAGCCTGCCCGCAACCCTTATAGTAGGATTAAACTGTTCAGCAAATGAGTGAGTGACTATGAAACTCAAATTTAGCACGATCTGGTGAGGAGAAATCTCTCTCTGCTCTATCTGTCAAGTCGACTGCAGGTTGGATATTGATTGATTATTGTTTTTTCTGATTGCGTTTATAATGCCTGTAATATAAGTGTTCTTTAACCTCGTCAGATCCCACTGTTCTCATATGAGGACATCGTATTTTATCCCAACCACACTGCGTGAATGTCATTGTAAGATCTTTATATGAAGGCCATTGGGTGGTAATCTTTGGCCAAAAAAAAAAAAAAAAAGCCGCATACTCTAATATTTTATTGAACCACATTTAGCCTTGATTATTCTACACTTGATGCTTGTATTTAACATCAGTTAACTGTATTTATTATGAGTGTCACTAAAATAAATGACTGAAAATGGTGAAAAATGGTTCTTAGTTATTGGCCTATTGAGATAAAAATGAAAACAAAAACCCCCCAAACAAACAATGAATAATAAACATTGTAGAAATTATTTCAATCAGTAATTTTAATGATTGTAAATATTGCTAATGCTAAATAAATATTGCTTATTAGAACATAATTTAATCATGCTCCCTCTGTGCTTTCCTGTGACGACTTCAAACACTTTGAGAGCAGAACAGACAAAATATGTGTGAACATTAGTTCTTAAAATCACATTGAGGAAAAAAACAACAACAACAAACACCACTTCGCATTCCTGCGGGGAACAAGCAGTTCCCGAATGTGCAGCTGTTAATATTGTTACTGCCTCTTCCATTCATCCTTAAACCTGACGTGCCTGTTGTACCCTTTTTGTCTTTTAATTCTGCCACATTACATTGTTTGTCATGTTTTTTTTTTTTTTTGTTTGTTTTTAAACAGGCAGTTGTGTGCAGGAAGAAAAATCTATATTACACAAGCCTACTTTTTTATTAAGGTTAAATCAGGAAAATGTGTATTTCGCTTTCACATTTTAAATTGATAAGAAAGCTATATGACGATTGTCTGAATGTGTTATCCCTCAAGGCTCTGCTTTAAGGCCACTTTTGTTTGCAATCTTTCTTGTACAAATAACAATTAAAGCACAACATTCATTTATATTTTTAGTCCTGACTAAGTCATGAAGAGTGTGATAAGAAATTTGTAGATGAATCTGAACAAAGGAATATTTTCTTTGCTGACAAGATCAGCAAAAGATGTGCTGTGCGCTCTCTCTCTCTCTCTCTCTCTCTTTATATATATATATATATATATATATAATTCCAAGGACAATTCACTTTTTTTAAAAAATATGTCTAGACATGAAGCTGTCTAAATCGCATCCCGTCTCACCTCTATACTTCTGGAAGCTGTCTGAATAAGAGTGTTTGCCAAATGCCATGAATATAAATGTAAATATTTACTCCACTGGCATCTGCTGCAACCCAGTAGCTACTATTTTAAGAGCTTAAACAGTGGCCTTACACTGGAACTTAAAAGGGGACACAAGTTTTCTTTTTAAAAATCACCTCCATGCATTTCGTTTTGGGTTTTCACTCTGCATCTGTGTGTAACGGACAGATGTGCAACCTGTGGGGGCTGAACCGTTTCAGATTTCATCTCATTCCTCACCTCATTATTATTATTATTATTATTATTTTTATTATTATTATTGTTATTATTTGTAGTTGTACTCCTTTGTCTTTTTCTAATTTTGTCCTCTCCTCCTTCCTCTTCATTGTCTCCTATTTCTTATCCTTCCCCTTTTTCTCATTCTTCCCCTCCTACTTCTCATTGTCCCTCCTCATTCCCCTCCTTGTCTTTCTTCTTCTCCATCTTCTTCCTGTCCTTCCTCTCTTTTCCCCCTGTTCTTCTCCTCCTTCATCTTTTTCTGCTCCTCCTCCTCCTCCCATCCCCCATCTCCATCATCCGACTTGTCTTGTTAATTTTACCCCTGATCCTTTTTTCACCTCTTTTTTCTGTTCTTCTCCTTCTTCTCATTCTTGTTCATCCTTTCTTTTTCTTCTTCTTCTTCTTTGTCTTCCCCTTCTCTTCCTCCTACATATAGTAATTCTAATTAATTGTAGTAGTACTACGTTATAAATAGTTTTGAGCGTAGATTAAAATAGTCATACTTTGTGTTTACATAAAAAGGAAGGAAGTTGCAGTATATGAATCCATGAACGAGTATCGAAAGTTACAGTTGCTGCTATAGAAAA
>JBCNYH010000013.1:5386567-5389799 GCA_039654325.1 Tandanus tandanus
GTGGTATAAAATTAAAGCAATAGCAGTTAATTTTGGTTAATTAACCGCTGATGACGTAAATAGAAAATAGTTTTTAATCATGACCTTCATGTCTTCATGGACACCCTCTGTTACATACACATTCATCAAAATATAATTGTCTGTTTCATTTCCTAATGAGTTAAATTAGCAAGAATTGCCCTCTGAGGCGAAGATCCCTAACGGTACGGATTCATTTGTTTTGAATCAATTGGTTTGGATGAAGAGTTTCATTAACAAGTGAGCAAATAATACAGCATCTGATTCCCATCGTCCTGAACTTTGCTTCGAAAGAAAGAAAGAAAGAAAGAAAGAAAGAAAGAAAGGGTCGATTTGTGTTTGTTTTCCAGGTGCAGCTGTCGCTGTACACGTACCTGTCAGCCGAATTTATTGGCACTGCGACGATCTACAACACCATCAGGCGCGTGGGAACCGTTCTGCAGCTCATGCACACTCTGAAGTACTACTACTGGGCTGTTAACCCTGCACCCTGCAGCTCCATCACTCCCAGAGGCCTGGGTGAGGCTCTTAATACACACACACACACACACACACACACACACACACACACACACACACACACACACACACACCCCCACACCCACGTTTATCCACATAGCAAGCATAGTTAATTACCTGTTAGAATTATACTGAGGAATTATTTTTAAAAATAAATCACTCCAGTGTATGGAATTATACAGATTTTTTTTTTTTTTTTTACAGTATATTCCATTCATTCATTAATTTTCTAAACCGCTTAATCCTAATTAAGGGTCACAGGGAGACTGGCGCCCATCTCAGCCGACTCTGGGCGAGGGCAGGGTACACCCTGGACAGCTCACCAGGCCATCGCAGGGCCAACACACACATTAATTCACACTCACTCAGTGCTAACCACTCTGCCACTGTACTGCCCGACAGTATGTTCCAAAGGGGTTATTTTATTCTACACAGCAGTTTTTAGCCATTTATGGTTGCATTATCACAAGAAGTTTTGACTATGGTGGGGCTGTATTGCAGTTTTGCACAAAATACTGTAAAACAAATTAAAATAAAACACAATCTGTTTGTTAAGTCTGTCGTCAGTACACCTTTCCGAGACCAAATGGTGCTTTTTGGGTTGCCGACTGCTATTTGATAGATTTGGCAACTTTTTTGGACCCTTATAGTGACATTAATTAAGGAAAAACAAACAGACAAAAAAAAAAATCCGAGAGACAAATGAAGTGTCTTTTTCAGGACATTAGGGATTGATTCGAACTGGAAACAGCTGAGTTTATCAGCTCAAAACAGCCACCGCACGAGTTTAAAGAGCGGTTTTGCTCAACTCGCAGTGTAATCACCTGACTTGCGCTTGAGGTAAATCACAGACAACTATTTACCCGCCCACAATCAATCACTGATCATCATAGACTCTGACCAATCACCACTCAGCACTGTTTATCCCACCCTATCACCTTCTTATTATTCATTTAAATGTAAAAAAAATAAAGATATTACATTGTACTATACACTACATGCAACCTGATTAGTGCGCTATCTTGAGATTAGACATTGTTATTCATTCAAAATATTTTCTCGCTTCTGATTGGTGGAAGGCCATCGGCTAATTCTTGGTATTCCTCTACAAGCCGACTTATTCCGTCATCGGATTAAAATTCTGGATCCAGGAATTTTTTAAGGATTCTTTAACATTGTGAGAGAGGAGAAGAATTGTGGTATTAAACAAGCCCAGAAGGGGGTGCTGTATACGTTATGTTTTATAGCTTGGTAGAGGCTTGCGTTACCATACCCTTACCATTTTGGGAATGAGGGCAGCACAGTGGCGCAGTGGTTAGCACATCCACCACACAGCAAGCAGGACCTGGGTTCGAGTCCCAGGCTTGAGCGTTTCTGTGTGAAGTTTGCGTGTTCTCCCCGTGCTTGCTTGGGTTTCCTCCAGGTACTCCGGTTTCCTTCCGCAGTCCAAAAACACACAGTAGGCTAATTGCCCGTTCCAAATTGCCCCTAGGTGTGAGAGTGAGTGTGAATGGTTGTATGTGTGTTGGCCCTGCGATGGCCTGGTGAGCTGTTCAGGGTGTACCCCGCCCTCGCCCAGAGTCGGCTGAGATGGGCTCCAGCCTCCCCGCGACCCTAATAAAGATTAAGTGGCTTAAAAAGAATGAATGAATGAATGTTGGTAATGAATGCAATGCCTTCTAATCAATGAAATTGGAGAATTTAACAGCGCTTGTAGAAAGTGTACTAGCAATACTTTACTACTATCTTCCCACCCTTTACTACATTCAAATAATTACTCTAAAAGATTGCACTCTCTAGGCTACGGTGGTGACATCCATCGCCCATGACTGCTTTATAGCCTCTGCTCTGCTTTGGTCCAAATGCATCAGAGCATCCTATGCACAGCTGATTTTACCTCCAGCTATATATACTCTGTGCGTGTGCTTGTATGCCTCAGCTAGTGAGCTGTAGCTGTTATAGGAAGAGACAGGATCATTACAAAGTCATCATTCTCACCCTGTGATGAGAGAGACCATTATTCAGAAAGCCACGTTGCCTGATGGCATGACCTCCGCTCCCTTCCATCCTATAACACAACAAAATTCAATCACTCGGAAAGCTTCGAGCAACATCGGCTCCGGGTAATCGAACCTCAAATAAGACGCTACGGCATCAGATTATGGATACTGAGGTGGTTATAATCATGGCGGATGATTTCCGTTTGTAGAATCTTGCCGTCTCCTAGAGCAAATAGTGCTCGCTTGCAATCTTAATAAACCTTGTGATTTGTCAGAGCGCCGCTCCAAAGCTCGGCCGCAGGGCTGTCAGTACTCTGACTTAAACCCGTATACATGAATAAGCTTTTTCTATACTCCTCTACATCCTTAACAATCCCTCCATACCCAGCGTACACATCCCACAGCTGGGCTTGTAGGAGAAAACATTTTTGATTGTACTAAAATTCTGAATGGTTATAAATGCCTCGCCATACAGAGCATCCATCCGTTCTCTGTTATTCTGCTTTTTCTCCCTAAATAAATGTATTGTCCATCTCTCCACTCCAAGCAGACCACTCGCTGTCTTTTTCTGCTAGGCATCATCTTTTATTCTCCTGAATCCCAGTCTTGTTTCTTGCGTCTGTGTGTGTGTGTGTGTGTGTGTGTGTGTGTGTGTGTGTGTGTGTGTGTGTGTGTGTGTGTGTGTGTGTTTTCTC
>JBCNYH010000013.1:5418095-5430030 GCA_039654325.1 Tandanus tandanus
GTGTGTGTGTGTGTGTGTGTGTGTGTGTGTGTGTGTGTGTGTGTGTGTGTGTGTGTGTGTGTGTGTGTTTCTGCAGGAGAAAAGTGGAAATCATGCACACGCACAGCCTCTTTACACTTCTGGGAGAGAGACTCATGCTGCACACCAACACGGTGTCAGTAACAACCTACAACACACTCTATGAGGTAATGCGTCACCTGGCAACTTCTTAGCTCATTTTCCCATCAGACCTGACTTCATCACTTACTTTTTCTTCATGTGATTCTTTTTTTTTTTTAGATCCTGACAGAGCAGGTGTGTACGCAGGTTGTTCACAAACCGCACCCTGAACCTGACTCAAGTGTGAAGATTCAGAACCCTAGTAAGTGTTCATAGGGTTACAAGACATTTCCTTAATCTGTGCATTGCAACACACATAAAGCTACATAAATAGTCACAAAGGCTTATACCAGCTCTAATAGGCATCACCTGTCACGCCCATTTATTTTTATCCCTGCCAACATAAACGTGATAATTCTGCATGTCTATCAGTCTCCGTCTGCCACGCGTCTTCGCCGCACAATTACTGATTATTTGCCGTAGGGCCTTAAGTTGACCTTAACACTCTCGGTACCATGTGGACAATTTTACACCGTGGCGGACAATAAAGTTTTATTCTGTTCTATTTTATGACCTTGCTCTATTTTTTCGAAGTCATATTAAGGGTCTGCTTGTCAAAATTTATAAAAATTGGCCTTTGACATGCAATTACTGCCCATCAGTTTGTTGCAAGACCTTCGTATTCTAAAGCCAAGTCCACCTAAGCACCCTCTCAGATGAGTTTTGAGGACCATGACCTTGACCTAATATTTCAAGGTCATACTGTGGTCGGTTTGTCAAAATTCACCAAAATTGGTTTTTGCCATGAGATTACTGATCATCACTTTGTATCAGGGCCTTTATATTTTAAACATTAGTCCACCACAACACCCTTTCACATAAACCTTCAGTAACAGGACCTTGACATAGTCTTTCAAGGTCATATTGTGGTTACAGTGTCAAAATTCATCAAAATGGCTTTCGCTTTAAGATTAATGATTACCACATTGACATAAGACCTTTATATTTAAAAACACAGGTCCATCATAACACCCTTTTGCTTGAGTTCTGAATTCCATGACCTTGACCTATTTTTCCAAGGTCACATTAAGGTCATTAGGGCCTACTTCTTCCGATTACTGATCATAAAGTTGACATAGGCCTTCAAATTTAAAACACAACTCCATTTCAACACCCTCTTGCTTGAGTTCTGAATACCATGACCTTGACCTATTTTTTCAAGGTCACATTAAGGTCATTAAGGTCTACGCCTTCAGATTACTGATCATAAAGTTGACATAGACCTTCAAATTTAAAGCACAACTCCATTTCAATACCCTCTTGCTTGGTTTGTAGCATGTCATGGCTAGACATTCTGGTGCTTAACCACCAGCAAGTCATGAATGATTGATATGTACTTTACATGCATATGATGTACCAATAAGCCCATTATTAAAACAGAAAAGAAAAGATGTGTTTAGGTTCCCTGAAGCTTTCACTTCAGCGTTAACATTTGGTGTGTCTCAGTGATCCTGAAGGTGGTGGCCACGCTACTGAAGAACTCGACACCCAGCGCTGAGCTGATGGAGGTGCGCCGTCTCTTCCTCTCCGACATGATCAAACTGTTCAGCAACAGCCGAGAGAACAGACGGTGAGGTTCAGCTCCTTCCTCCCCTGCCACCAACAGCAACAATTAGCCACCTGATGAATGGAACAAAGGAATGGAGAGAGTGCGACATCGTTCTCCCTAGATATGCTATATTTAATTACCCTCCCTATGATGTTAAATCATGCTTAAATTTGCAGTATGTTTTCCTTTAAGCAGATTGTTACACCCATATATAATGCACGCATACTTCGACTCATGGGTACGTCAAAGGCAATGATTAGCCTGGTGACAACCGTGTCTGGTTTAGTGTCCTCTTCACAGTCGTTTGTCAAGTAGTCCGTCAGTCACACGGTGACAGCAGTGAAGCCTGTTATCATGACAATCATCTTCGTCGTTAAAATTAGAGACAGTGATTCTGAAATGACACTCCAGCACTTTCCAGTCTGATGGCTCCCTTCCAACACTTCTGTGCCTCCTCACAAACCACCTGACAGATACATGAAGAATTATTCACCGCTGCCAGATTGTAATGTGGATGACTGAGATTCTATCGATTACGGTGGCCGAGACTTTCCAACCAAAGCCATTTTTTTCCAACAGCCAGAAATATCGCATTTTGCCTTTTAGCCTTTAGAGGACGTTTCGAAAACACAAACACAGTTAAATTTTCTTATAAATGATGGATTGTGGATGCCAACTTCTTCATCTTCCTTTCCAAATATTTGCAATATACAAACCAATCAAGCTAATGCGTTCCTGAGAACTGTCCCTTTTAAAAATGCAAAAGCATTGCCCTCTTTTTAAAAAGTATAACTTCTTTTAGAAACCAATGACCACTAACCATCCAATCAGCTACTTATTTAGTGTGTCGCTGTGATAGGTGTCTTCTCCAGTGCTCGGTGTGGCAAGACTGGATGTTTTCACTGGGCTACATTAACCCAAAGAACTCTGAGGAGCAAAAGATTACTGAGATGGTCTACAACATCTTCCGCATCCTGCTGTACCATGCCATCAAGCATGAATGGGGTGGATGGCGTGTGTGGGTAGACACTCTGTCCATTGCCCACTCCAAGGTAAGTCATTATTTTAACTTTTATGGGTGAAGACCTACTTAAACACTTTTGTTAAGGTTACTGCACAATCAGTTGATGTTGACTGTGGTTGAGGCAGAAAACCCCAAACTGTCAAACCACAGTTTTCAAGTATTTGTCTCATTTTGGCAGATACCCTTATCCAGAGCCATTGGTGTTAGTTCTTGGATGGAAAAATGCACAGTACTGTGTGTATATACATATGCATATATATATATATATATGTGTGTGTGTGTATGTGTGTGTGTGTGTGTGTATGTATATGTCAAGATGAAATTTTCCAACGCGGAAGGAAACAGGTCTGTGATGAGCCACTCGAAATTTCCGGTGTATTTGCTTTTTTAATGTGTTGGATCATCACTGCTACATGGTTTATGAGAGCATAAAATACCCTTCAGGATGCTCCTGTGAGCAGTAAATAAAAAAAAATTCCTCAAGGCCCACTATGGCCCAAGGCACTGCTATGCCTTTGCAGACAGGGCCTCCAGCATCAAATATATTTTCAGTCAAAATCACTCTTACATGATAACACCCATGTCCAGAGCAATTTACATTTTTATCTCCTATACAACCCGAATTCCTGCGATGGCCTGGCGAGCTGTCCATGATGGACTCTGCCCTCGCCCAGAGTCGGCTGAGATGGACACCGGCCTCCCCGGGACCCTGATTAGGATTAAGCGGTTCAGAAAATGAATGCATGAATGGAATGAACAACCCAAATTCCAGAAAAGTTGGGACGTTTTCAATTAATTCAAATTTAAAGAACGTCCCAACTTTTCTGGAATTCGGGTTGTTCATTCCATTTCAAATTCGATGCCTGCTACAGGTCCCAAAATAGTTGGCACAGGGACATGTTTGCCATGCCGTAGAGTTCTAGTGCTGAAATTTGGTCCCATTCTTACTTGATATCGGTTTCCAGGTGCTGAAGAGTTCGTGGTCGTCTTTGACGTATTTTCCGTTTAATGATGCGCCAAATGTTCTCTATAGGTGAAAGATCTGGACTGCAGGCATGCCAGTTCAGCACCCGGACTTTTTTCCGACGAAGCCATGCTGTTGTAATGCAACAGTACGTGGTTTTGCACTGTCCTGCTGAAATACACAAGGCCTGTCCTGAAATAGACGTCGTCTGGAGGGGAGCATATGTTGCTCTAAAACCTTTATAATCCTTTTAGCATTCATAGCTCCTTCCAAACCATGCAAGCTGCCCATACCGTATGCATTTGTCCACCCCCATATCACCTAAAATGCTGGCTTTTGAACTAAACACTGATAACACGCTGGAAGGCCTCTCTCCTCTTTAGCCCGGAGGACTAAATTTGGACTTGTAAACATAGAACAATTTCCCACTTTGAAACAGTCCATTTCAAATGAGTCTCGGCCCACAGGACACAACGGCGCTTCTGGACCATGTTCAAATATGGCTTCCTTTTCGCATGATAGAGCTTTAGCTGGCATCTGCAGATGGCACGGCGGATTGTGTTTACCGACGGTGGTTTCTGGAAGTATTCCTGGACCCATTTAGTAATGTCATTGCTGACAATCATGCTGATGAGTGATGCAGTGTCGTCTGAGGGCCCGAAGACCACGGGCATTACTATAAAGGTCTTCGGCCTTGTCCCTTACGGCCTTGTCTTCGGCCTTATCCCCTTGGAGATATCTCCAGTTTCTCTGAATTCTTTTGATGATGTTATGCACTGTAGATGATGGGGTTTGCAAAGCCTTTTCAATTTGACATTGAGGAACATAGTTTTTAAAGTATTCCACAATCTTTTTACGCACTCTTTCACAGATTGTAGAGCCTCTGCCTATCTTTACTTCTGAGCGACTCTGCCTCTCTAAGACATCCCTTTCATAGCTAATCATGTTACAGATCTGATATCAATTCAGTTAGTTAGTTGCTAGATGTTCTCCCAGCTGAATCTTTTTAAACTTTCTTGCTTTTTCAGCCATTTGTTGCCCCTGTGCCAACTTTTTAGGGACCTTTAGCAGGCATCAAATTTGAAATGAGCTCATTTTGCGCATAAAATTGTAAAAAAATTTCAGTTTAAACATTTGTTATGTTATCTATGTTCTGTTGTGAACAAAATATTGGATCATGTGATTTGAAAGTCTTTTCATTTTCATTTTATTTCAATTTAAAGAACGTTCCAACTTTTCTGGAATTTGGGTTGTATACAGCTGAGGGTTATGGGCCTTGCTTAAGAAGCCCAACGGTGGCAGCTTGGTGGTACTGGGGCTTGAATCCCTGACCTTCTGATCAGTAACCCAGAGCCATAACCATTGAGCCTCCATGACCCACCAAGTACACCATATTTTAACCACTCAAAGAACCCATAAGGTACCATAACATTCAAAGTGTCTAACAAGCCTTGTCCTCCCTAGAGGTTAACATTCTAAGCTAGTGGTCTGTACCACTCTTTTTCATTTCCTGAAAGGTGATGTATCCCTCTGCAGTAGGGTGGTGAATGAAGTGGGTGAATTGTCTTGTTATTGTGATTTTGTTAATCATTCAAAAAACTCTTGAGGAACCCAGTTGTATCTTACTATGTTGGTTAATTGCATTAACGTGTCAAACAATTTTGTTAACTACTTCTTAATGGTGTTGTTTTCCCATCTACCAGGTAACTTATGAAGCCCATAAGGAGTACTTAGCCAAGATGTATGAGGAATATCAGCGTCAGGAGGAGGAGAATATCAAAAAGGGGAAGAAAGGTCTCGTCAGTACTATTTCTGGTCTCTCTGCCCAAGCCTCTTCCATCAAAGGTACCCTAGAACTTGATGACCATTCTCAAACACAGACCCCTGAGAGTGAGGTGGATGACTCTGAGACTACCGACCCTGCACGCAGCCTTCTTTCTGAAGCTAAAGGAACCAACGTGGAGAACACAGTTCCGGGTGTGCAGGTTGAAGTTCATGACCTGCTTGTGGACATCAAGGCTGAGAAAGTGGAGGCAACAGAGGTCAAGCTGGATGATATGGAGACGCTTGGAGTCACAGATCATGGGAGCCTGGTAGAGGTTGATTCCCTCCTGGACAACGTCTACTCGGCTGCTGTGGAGAAGCTGAATAATAATGTGAATAATGTCTTGGTTTCCAAATCTAACTTGGGTGATAAGAACTCAGGACCGTTGATCAGTCTTGCTGAGGACAAAGATGCTGTGCCCAGTGGCAGCACTTTTCTTTTTGGGGCAGTGGGCACTGCATCTGAGAACCTCCTACCCAAAATTGCACCATCTGAACCCTTGCCTCTTGCGAGTGGCCACCATCAGGTCCGCACCAGCACTAGTGACTTGGGTTTGTTGGCACACATTACCAGTGGATCAGAAGTAAGCTCCAGCTCCGCAGCTCTTGAGGACTGCTTCAAACTTCAGGCTGATTTGGGGACTTTCAGTTCCTCATGCCAGGGTGAAAGCTTCACCAAGAACAACGAACAGGCTTTGGCAGTCACTTCAGAAGTAGAAGCTTCTGGAGGAAAAAGCAATGTGCCACCAGATGTCACCAGCACCACCTCAGACACAGAAAGATCTGATGATGGCAAGGAGAAGGAGATGAAGAAGATCCAGACCACTGCCACCACACAGGTGATTCGAATTTAAGTTTTCATCTGAATGTTTGTTGGAACATAACCTTGCCCACCCCTGACTAAATACTCTTGGGAAATACATGTTGTATGGTAGAAATGAGATGTGGAGGTGGTGGGTGTGGAGGATTCATGGGTAAAGGGAGGATGGGAATTGGTAGAAAGTTAAATTGGACAAAGTGGACCCTCTGGCATGGTCCCAAACTTGTCCGAACTGGTCCGAACATTTCATGAAAGGATATGATCTCAATGTTATAATGTCTCAAAGGTTTATGGGTATTAAACCACCTTTCTTTTTAATTCACATCCATTTTGAACAGTGCCACAACACGTCTCTCCACATATAATTGGTGGTTTTAATATCCACTTATAAGAGTTAATTAGTATACTCTAAATTCTCATTTAATTATGTGCTACCCTTCCTTGCACATTACATTATTTGCCTGATTATTATTATTATTATTATTTTTTTTAATTGCAATATGTAACAGGTCTATTATCTCTGCATACAAGGGGCATTTTTAAACCATGCCTTGAGGGTAGGTGGTTGGTATTATGTGCCTGAAATGCAAGCATGTGCTGCTCTCTCAGTTTCATATCCAGTAGAAAAAGTCAACCAGCTCTCCCAGAGAAACAGCTTTAACAGTAGGAGTGAGGGTTAGAAAGCCATTTTTAGCTTCATTTATTTGGTTATGTCTTACTTTTACCAGACTCTGCCAAGCACTTTCTTTCCACCAAGGCTCTTAAAAATGCTTGATTGCTCACATTCTATTTTCAAGGTTTTCAGACAGCAACAAAGATCTAAGACAATTTTTGTTTCAAACTGAGCCTAAGGGGCACTCACAGAGCGCAGGATACCTCTGGCAGGCGCAAATGGATTATTATCATTTGGCAAAGCTATAATGAAATGTCTCCCCCTATAAGACATCAGATGAACATTTTGCCCCATGTTAAAGATAGAGATTTTTGGGGATTTGAGGGCCCTTTTTTTTCAATTCTGCTAAAAACAAAAACAAACAAACAAACAAGAAAAACCTTTATTGAATACTTATTTAATAAATTCCTGGATCTGGATTGTCATCCGGATCTGCTCCAAATGTTACAGCTTCTTGCCAGGCCCATATCCCATCCCTATGGGGGTTTGAGAGGTTCTCCTCAGTGACATACAATGGGCGTCCATTTAACTCGAAGTGAAATGTACAGAAACATCGCTATCCTATCTGTGACCTTTTGACCCCCATATGGTTCTGATTGTTTTTTTTTTACTGGGCGGAATGGTGGCTTAGTGGTTGGTACGTCCACATCTCAGCAAGAAGGTCCTGGGTTAAAGTTTGCATGTTCTCCCTGTGCTTGCATGGGTTTTTTCTGGGTACTCCGGTTTCCTCCCACAGTCCAAAGACATGCTGGTTAGGATAATTGGCTGTTCCATATTGCCCCATGGTGTGAGTGTGAGTGTGAATGCTTGTGTGTGTGTTGACCTGTGATGGACAGGCAAGCTGTTCGGGGTGTTGCCTGCCTTCGCCTCGTGGTGGCTGAGATAGGCTCCAGCCTCCCCGTGACCCTAGTAGGAGTAAGCGGTTTGGCAAAGGAGTGACTGAGTGAGTGTTTATGTACATTATTATATTAATTTTTAGCTAAAACGTATTTTTTTCTGAATGGTTGATGTTCATATAGCTGCTTGACACCCGGATAAGCCCTTAGTGGTATCTGATATGATAGTTAATCTTATTCCATCACATATTAGTGGCTATGTAAGCCCTGCTTTTTTCAGTTTTGATGTCATGTTAAATTAACTCTAGAGCTGCGTACTGAAACTTACACTGGTTCCTATATGATCAGCGTTTAGCCGAGCAAATCACAGCACAGGCTTTAGTGCCACTTAAATTCCTGAGCTGTCAGTTGAAATATTTGCCCTCTGGTGCTGTGAAACAAACATGACAGGCAGCATAAGCGTCACCGCACCTCATATGCCATCGCTAGTTAATATGACACGTGTTCTCATAGCAGCAGACACCTACCGTTAGCTCACAGCTGCATTCTTAAAATGCTTAAAGCTAAAGTTAATCAGGAGATTTTTATATGGAAAGCTAATTATATATATTTAATATTTCTGCAAAAAAAAGAAGGTAGTATATAAACTGGAGTTTTTAGAATATAAAGAATTCTAACACAAAATGTATTTTGCTGTTATTGTTATGGGCGGTGCAGTGGCGTCGAGGTTGGCACGTCCACGTCACAGCAAGAAGGTCCTGGGTTTGATATGAAGTGGGCATGTTCTCCCCGTGCTTGTGCGGGTTTCCTCCAGGTACTCTGGTTTCCTTCCACAGTCCAAAGACATGCACAGTAGGCTAATCGGCTTTGCCAAATTGCCCCTAGGTGTGAGTATGGGTGTGAATGGTTGTGTGTGTGTGTGTGTGTGTGTGTGTGTGTGTGTGTGTGTGCGTGTGTGTGTGTATTGCCCTGCAATGGCCTAGCAAGCTGTTCAGGGTGTACCCTGTCTTCGCCCAGTGTCGGCTGAGAGAGGTGCCAGCCTCCCTGCGACTCTAGTGGGATGAGTGAGTGTTGTTCTTACTGAAACGCGTATTTACTGTCACATTCTTCTAGTTAAGTTTGGTTTCATTTGTGTGCTTGTTGTGTTTTGTAATTATGTATGAATTTAATATGTTAAGTTATTTAAATTCAAATTTGACGAGGTTTTAAAAAATACATATACTTTTTTCAAATTTTTTTTTATGACCTTTATTTTGTAGTTATTTTTTTTTTTTAAGTATCCATCCAGGCACAGTTTAGACAGCGGCACTATTTTTTATAACACTGGAATCACTTACTCACTCACTCACTTACTCATTTGCCGAACAAGGAGGCAGGAGCCTATCGCAGCCAACTCCGGGCTAAGGTGGGGTACACCCTGAACAGTTCGCCATACTATCACAGGGCCAACACACACACACACACACACACATCATTTACACACTTACTCAGACCTGGGGTTAATTTGGAACAGCCAATTAGCCTTAAATACTTGTTTTGGGAGGAAACCGGAGTACCTGGAGGAAACCCACGCAAACATGCAACCTCCACATAAAAACACCCGAGCCCGGGAATCGGACCCAGGACCTTTGTGCTGTGAGATGGACATGCTAACTACTACGCCACCATGCCACTCATACTGGAATTAAAAAATATAATACACAACAAACAAACAAACAAATAAATAAATAAAACCCAACCATAGCAAACACCCAAATAAAAAATGTGTGCAAGACTGTGTCAATACTTTAAGCTGAAAACACCATGACAGCTGATTTTGTAGCACAGTAGACATCTGATATGTCAGTAGATCCATGTCTGAGATCCATAATAATAATGAAAGCAAAGTAAGCATGCAACTCCATCATGCACTCGTGCCCATGTTACTTAATGAATACCTTACTGATTATTTTCTCTGAACCTAAACTGTTATAATGTTAGGAAATATATGTTCCCACTTATCTTACGTTAGAGGAGTTTAAAGGTTGATGTCTGGCACGTCGTGTCTTTTATGGGACTGGAAATATACTGAGACACTTACAAATTCAGTTTTTCAAAGCTTCAGTGAAATTCAGCCCAGAAAGTGTCACAACGCGACAAAAAACATGGCAGTTGTGAGACGCAGTCTTTCTGACAGGTGCATCCTGATGGAATAAGCATTTATTTATGTTGATGTTGATTTGTGTCAGTTGAAAAAGGGGAATTTTTGAGAGGTGTCTGTAGCCTTAAGGGCTAAACATTGCCTTTAATAATTTATCAACCGGTAACAAAGGGAAGCTACCTGGAGCCTTTATAGCACATTCAGGAAGTGCGTATAAATCTTTTATAAAGCCGTGATGCAGCATTTCTGAAAGACATCCGTCTGACCTGAAAACGAAGAGACAGATTATATAAAGTATATATGGGGTACACCCTGAATAGCTTGGCAATCCATTGTAGGGCCAACACACACAACCATTCACATTCACACTCCCACCAAGGGGCACTTTTAAAGAGCCAAGTAGCCTAATGTAGATGTCTTTGGGAGGAAACTGGAGTACCTGGAGGAATCCACCCAACACAGGGAGAACGTGCAAACTCCACACAGAAACGCTCTCACTGACCCCAGGACTTGAACCCAGGACTTTTGTTGCGGGGAGGACCTGCTAACCTCTACACCACCCTGTCGCCATTATATATATAATTTATAACATATTATTTATTATATACGTCATTCATTCCAAAGTCACTATTATTAGCAATTTACCTAGAAACATAGTTTAGAACACAGGTGTCAAACTCAGGCCCGCGGGCCAAATCCAGCCCGCCAACTCATTTTATGTGGCCCGCAAAACCTTTTAAAGAATATGATTATCGTACATTCTTTGCATCAACCATTACCATGAAACCTAAGTCATCATCCTTCCACTAGGTGGCAGCAACCTATTTCAGGTAAACAGCTACTTTGTTTACTTTAGCTAGTTGCATGCTAGCTTGTTGCTGTTAAGCGTTGCCAGAAAATGCAAGTGAATGAAGGAAAAGAGGAGAAGATGCCTAAACGAATAATTTTTCCATGCAGACTAGATGGGTTGCCCTTTTAGAATAGATGTTTAGTGATTTTTCGGCCCCCGGACACCTTTAAATTTAGTGATGTGGCCCTCAGTGAAAATGAGTTTGACACCCCTGGTTTAGAACTACATCTACAATAGTGCTTGAAAGTTTGTGAACCCTATAGAATGATCTATAATGTCGCATAAATATGATTTTAAACATCATCCCATAATTACACAAGACCTGAAAGTCGATAAAGAGAACCCAAATAAGGCAGTGAGACTAAAATATTACACTTGATCATTTATTTATTGAACAAGGTCCTGTGGCACGATGGTGTAGTGGTTAGCATGTCCACCTCACAGCTGGAATGTCCTGGGTTCAAAATCCGGGGCTCAGCAAGGGTGTTTGTGCATGAAATATGCAGGTCTTCGTCTTGCTTGTGTGAGTTTCCTCAGGGTACTCTGCTTTCCTCCTACAGTCCAAAAATATGCACATTAGGGTAATTGCCCCTAGGTGTGAGTGTGAATGGTTGTGTGTTGTGGCCCTGCGATGGTCTGGCGGGCTGTTCAGGGTGGACCGTGCCTTTATCAAGAGATGGCTGAGAATTTCACTTATCCAAAACTTTACATTTATTCTTCTTTACCCTGGGTTTACACTGGGACATTATGTCCATGATTTTCACAATTTGAGAGAATCGTGATGAGCGTGGGGGTCATGGGATCAAATCGTGATGATCTTGAGGGAACTTGGTGCATTCGTGGTGATCTTGAGGGAACTTGGTGGATTTGTGATGATCTTGAGGGAACTTGATGGATTTGTTATGACCTTGTGGGAACTTGGTGGATTCGTTGTGACCTTGAGGGAACTTGGTGGATTTGTGATGATCTTGAGGGAACTTGGTGGATTCGTAATGATCTTGAGGGAACTTGGTGGATTCGTGATGATCTTCAGGGAACTTGGTGGATTCGTGATGATCTTCAGGGAACTTGGTGGATTTGTGATGATCTTGAGGGA
>JBCNYH010000013.1:5480106-5493997 GCA_039654325.1 Tandanus tandanus
TCTGTCTGTCTGTCTGTCTGTCTGTCTGTCTGTCTGTCTGTCTGTCTGTCTGTCTGTCTGTCTGTCTGTCTGTCTGTTCGTCTTAATGATGGAAATGATGGAAGATTTGAGAAGTTGTGTCTTTTTGACACCCATGAAACTGACCAACCACTTCACTGTCACAGGACTGGACTAAAGTTCTGTCCTCTCACTTCCTCATATACCACAGACACTTTAATGCATTGTAGTTCTCTCTCTCTCTCTCTCTCTCTCTCTCTCTCTCTCTCTCTCGCTCTCTCTCTCTCTCAGTATCACTGCTAAGTTGGAGCGAGCCCTGGAGAAGGTCGCCCCTTTGCTGAGGGAGATCTTTGTGGACTTTGCACCCTTCCTGAGTCGCACTCTTCTGGGAAGCCATGGCCAAGAGCTTCTTATAGAAGGTACAAGATTATTTATATAAATAAATACGAATCACAGTATTATTTCCTCATGGAAGAGGACAGTGAGTGAGTCGTGCAGCTTTTTGCTGAACGCAGCAGCTGAATTCACTACAGCAGCCTCGCCTTTGCTGTAGGACCACAGTGCTCTGCTGTAGTGAAGGGGAAAGAAAACACACACCTTCACATCTTCTCAAACACACACACACACACACACACACACACACCACGCTGTGTTCATTAATCCAACTTAGTGTAGTGTAGCGTCGCCAACAGCACTCCTGAATAGTAGTTTGTTCGGTTTAATGTTTTCCTGCAGGTTTAAACCTCGAGACTCGATTACAGTGCAGTGAAAATATGTGCTCGTGTGAGAGGAACACCCTAATAACACACACGCACACACACACACACACACACACACACACACTCTCTCTCTCACATGCATTCTCATGCACACTCTGAACCCTTTAACACACTGAAGATTGCATTCTTTCTTTTTTCTTTCTTTGTTTCATTCATTATTTTTTGTTTTCTTTCAGATTTATTTTTTGTATCTATTTTTTTTAATTCTGTCTTTTCTGTTATGTTTTAAAATTTTTTTCATCCCTTTTATCCATGATTTATTTAAATTATTTTTTCATTAACCCAAACCTTTCCTTTTGCCTATTTATATATTTAGTTAATTCATTCATTCATTCATTCATTAATTCATTCATTTTCTAAGCCACTTTATCCTAATTAGGGTTGCGGGGAGGCTGGTGCCCATCTCAGCCAGAGCGGGGTAAATCCTGAACAGCTCGTCAGGCCATCCCAGGGCCAAAACACACAACCGTTCACACTCACACATAGGGGTGATTTGGAGCAGCCAATTAGCCTACTGTTCATGTTTTTTGACTGTGGGAGGAAACCCGACTACCCAGAAGAAACCCACGCAAGCAAGGGGAGAACATGCAAACTCCACACAGAAACGCTTTGTTTGTTTGTTTGTATTCTTTGTTTTTGTTTGTTGGCATTTCTTTCTTTCTTTCTTTCTTTCTTTCTTTCTTTCGTTTTTGTTCTCTTTTTGTTTTTGTTTTTTGCTCATTGTCTTTTTTGTCTTTATTTCCTTCTTTCTCCTACCGTAAATTAATTTATTGTTTCTTTTTTTTCTATTTTTTTCTTTCTGTCTATCTTGCAAGCTAGCAGAAACCGTCATCCAAATCTGTGTTACAGGATGGTGTAACACACTCAGAGAATAATGCTGCCTGCCCATTTCCTCATACATCACAAACACTTTACTAAATAAATAAATAAATAAGTAAAGGTGGTGTTCTTTAGTTACACATTTCCCACAATGCTATATAATGTAGATAAAAAGAAATATGAAGGAAACGTAATAGAGCGAGAACATTGGTAAGAAAATGAAATGTGGACAGAGAAAGAGAGAGAGAGAGAGAGACTTCTCTCACTAATTCACACAGTGAGTGTCTGAGCTGACAGATGGAGTCAGGATGAAGTGAAGAGGTGTGTGTTGCTGTGACGAGTGTGAATGAGTGTGAGCGCAGGCCTGATCTCACTCTGACAAGAGCCTAAATAAACCCCAACCCCAGATAAACACACAGCTCTGCTCTCAATCACAACGACTGATGGAGGAAACACGTCGTCAGTATCCGAGCCCTTCACTTCAGAATGTACTTCACCAGTCTGTTAAAAAAAATCACTGCCATTACTGATGGCTTTAGTTTAACTACACGTCCCTCTCGTGCTCACTGAAACTGATTCTCGAAAGCAGAGAGTAAAGATCAAACGTCAGAGTGTCAGATCACACGATTTGTTTTATTTCATCACTCACAACGTCTGACTTAAATAATGATTCTTAAAGAATTATTTCCACGGAGGTTTTAGAAAAAAGAAAGGGAAAAAGCTAGGTTTTTGGACTGCCACATCTGAAATGATCTGCTTTCCTCTCTCTCTCTCTTACTCTCTCTCACTGTCTCTCTCTTTCTCTCTCTTACTCTCTCTCTCTCTCTTACTCTCTCTCTCAATGTCTCTTTCTCTTTCTCTCTATTACTCTCTCTCACTCTCTCTCTCTCACTGTCTCCCTCTCTCTCTCTCTCTCTCTCTCTCACTGTCTCTCTCTCTCTCTCTGTCTCTCTCTTTCACTCACTCTTTCTCTCTCCCTCTCTCTCCCTCTCTTACTGTCTGTCTCTCCCGCTCTCTCCCTCTCTCTCTCACACTGTCTCTCTCTCTCTGTCTCTCTTTCTCACTCACTCTTTCTCTCTCCCTCTCTCTCTCTTACTGTCTGTCTCTCCCGCTCTCTCCCTCTCTCTCTCACACTCTGTCTCTCTCTCTCTCATTCTTTCTCTCTTTCTCACTGTCTGTCTCTCGCTCTCTCTGTCTCACTGTCTGTCTCTTTCTCTCTCTCTCTCACTGTCTCTCTCACAGTCTCTCTCTCTCACAGTCTCTCTCTCACTCACTCTCTCTCTTACTCTCTTTCTCTCTCTCTCTCTCTCTCTTACTGTCTCTCTCACTCTCTCTTTCCCTCTCTCTCACTCACTGTCTCTCTCTCTCTCTTACTCTCACTAATTGTCTCTCTCTCTTACTCAGTTTCAGTTTCAGGTTTTTTTTTTTCAGTTTAATAAGCTTTATTAGCATGACCTTATACATGTACAGTATTGCCAAAGCGTTTCTCTCTCTCTCTCTCTCTCTCTCTCTCTCTCTCTCTCTCTCTCTCTCTCTATCTCTCTCTAACACTCTCTCTCTCTCTTTCACTGTCTCTCTTTCTCTCTTTTACTGTCTCTCTTTCTCTCTTTTACTCTCTCTCTCTCACTGTCTCTCACTCTTCCTCTCTCTATCACTGTCTCTCTCACTCTCACTCACTCTTTCTCTCTCACTGTCTCTTTCTCTCACTCTTCTCACTCTCTCTCGCTCTCTCTTGCTGTCTGTTTCTCTCTCTCATGGTCTCTCTCACAGTCTCTATCTGTCTCTCTCTCTCTCTCTGTTTTACTCCCTGTCCCTCTCTTTCTCTCTCTCTCTCTCTCTCTCTCTCTCTCTCTCTCTCTCTCTCTCTCTTTCTCTCTTTTCCATGGACTTTGGTAAATAAGTACTAATAGTACTTTTAAGCAAATAGATATTACTACTACATGTAACAATTAGTGGCAAGTTTGCTTATTTTATTATGGGAACAGTAAATCATCATCATCATCGTCATCATCATCATCATTGTCATCATTATTATTATTATTATTATTATTATTATTATCCATTTATTTATTTTCTAAGCTGCTTATTCCTAATTAGGGTCACGGGAAGTCTGGAGCCTTCCTCAGCCGACTCTGGGCAAGGGCAGGGTACACCCTGAACAGCACGGCAGACTCTTGCAGGGCCAACACACATATAACCTGTGGGAGGAAGCCAGAGTATGCGGAGGAAACCCACACAAGCACGGGGAGAACATGCAAACTCCACACAGAAACGCTCCAAGCCCAGGAATCGAACCCAGGCCTTCTTGCCATTAAGTTGACGTGCTAACCACTGCGCCACCATGCAGCCTATTATTATTATTATCATTATTATTATCATTATTATTATTATCATTATCATTATTATTATTATTATCATTATTATTATCATTATTATTATTATCATTATTATTATTATTATCATTATTATTATCATTATCATTATTATTTTTATTATTTTCATTATTATTGTTATCATTATTATTATTATTATTATTAATGAATAATAATATTGACAGCAAAGTGGCACAGTAGTTAGCAAGAAGGTCTGGGTTTGATTCCGGGTGCGGGGTGTTTCTATGTGGAGTTTGCATGTTCTCCCTGTGCTTGCTTTCCTCTGGGTACTCTGGTTTCCTCCCACATTCAGTAGGCTAATTGGCTGTTCCAAATCGCCCCTAGGTGTGAATGTGAATTGTTATGTGTGTGTGAGTGCTTGTTTGTGTGTGTTGGCCCTGCAATGGTCCGGTGAGCTGTTCAGGGTGTACCCCGCCCTCACCCAGAGTCGGCTGAGATGGGCGCCAGCCTCCCCACAGCCCTAATTGTGGGATTAAGCGTCTTAGAAAATGAATGAATTAATTGATAATATCATAATAATTAATAATTTGGGTTTAAAATGCAAAAAAAAAAAAAAAAGAACCTAGTAATTGTAAAATCTTTAGGAAACTGAACTGGAAAAAAAACCACAGAAAAAACAAAATAAGTTCAAAATATTTCTGACCACAGTCGTGTGTTACTATGCTGTCGCTTCCCAAATAAAGCAGAGCACAGTCCCAGACACATAATCACCAATTTCCAGTAGATTACTCATCCCTCTTACCCCACCATTCCTCCACTGCATCAACACCATTCCTCCATCTGTCCATCCTGAAGCCCAGAAGAGAAAAACGCCTTTTTTCTTCCCCAACCTTCCTCACTTCCTCTTTCTCACAGCTGAAATACTGTTCGCCGGTGCAAAGGCGCCGTATTTACACGTAATTACCCCCCATCCATCACCCGACACGGCAACAGGGGTCAAGCCCTTGCGCGTCCCCCCTTCAGACCCATGGTCACAGGGGGCAATTATATCCTGCCCAGCCCCCTGAACGTCTCTCATGCACTTGGAGTTGAGATCGAGGCCCCATGGTGAAACAGTGCGCTGCTTGTGAATGCTCAGCGGCCTGACGCGGAGCTGCCACAGCCGTCTGACAATGACACATTCAGGCACAGTGCCATTAACTGGAAAAGCTTGGCATGGCTCTGTTTAAATAGAATGCATTTAGTTTGTCCAGCAGCTTGAGCCCGAGGTCAAGCAGCCACCCGACTTATGGGAGGATGGAGTGAGAGTAAGGGGTCACGCAGCCCGTTTAGAGGTCACGCCTTGTACGGCATGCTGGGACATAACCTCAGCCTCGTAAATGTGAAAGAGGGATTGTCAGGACAGGGCCAAGGATACTTGGCCTTGAAATATTACAGTGCTCTCTTCTGCACTTTGAGTAGCATGGAAGCGATCATTCAGATTTAAGAAGACGTTTTAATGACATGGAGGACGTTAGGATGGCTGATGTGTGTATCGGCATCCAGGGGAATTGACAAATATACGTGATAACATTGCTATTAATTTCTGTTTTTTAGTTCAACAGTTTATTTCAATATATTAAGAAATCTTAGGTGCACTCATTTGGAAAAGGTTTTATTTATTTATTTATTTATTCATTCATTCATTCGTTTAAACAAATCAAAAGCATCACCATTTAAATGGGAAAAATTTCCCATCCTGCCTTTAGGCATCTTTTTATGAGAACTCTAGATGAAACCAACTAAGTACATTATTCTGAATAAACAAGTGGAGATATAAACAGGAAGTGCACTGTATGTGTGTGTAATGCAGCCCTAGAATTCCTTACCATGCAACAAAATGGTTGTTTTTGTTACTTTTATCACTATAATAGCAATTTCTATGCACAAATCAACAGCACGTTTATTAATGTGGCCGCGATTAGCGATTAGCGTGAACATGATTAGCCAAACACTCTTTTCCTCCCAAGGCCAAGGCCTCTTAGCTTCCTGTTAGTAATCATAATTGACTACAGCTGGTAGCTTTTTGGTGCCAACATAAAAATGGTTTGTTTGACAGGACTTATTGGACTGACCAACACACAGTACAATGCAAAAGTCATGGATATACAGAACGCAGGAATCTCTCACGGAGCCATTTCTAAACACTATCGATTCATCAGTTCAGACAATTGTATGTAAGTAGAAGATTGTATGGAAGGTGTAGCCACTTTGCCAAGGTCATTTTCCTGAAAGAAGATCTAAACTGTCACCTTCAGCTGGGATTAACTTAGTTCAGATGGTCAGGAACAACCCAGGAACCTCCAAGGCACAGACATGACATGAACTGGAAACTGTTGGAACATCGCTGTCACATTGAATCAAGTTCAATCTAGTATCTGGAACGTTGGTGTCACTCCACGTGCATACATTTCTGGAGGAAATGTATATGGTCTGAGGAAAGAACGATTGAGTTGTCTGGCTACCATGAGGAAAGGTAAAGGGGAACATGATACTGTTAATGCGGTATTGGTCATCCTTACAGCATAATTTGTGCGTATGTAAAGCGATACAGACACTTACTTTAACATAAATTACTATAAAGAGCACAAAACTGGTAATTTTATCCTGTGGATTACTAGCGCTGTGCTAAAGTAAGCAGCTTAGCAGTCGTTTTTTCCCCAGAAGTGACGTGAACACATTGGGCGGGGTTGACGTCTCTTGTGAAGACAGTGAGACGTCACATTCTAGTGACTCTGAGGACGAGAACGCTGCCAGAGATAAGCGTGACGGTTAATCCAAAATGGCTTACGCAGCTAACGTGTTGCTAACTCGGTTTTCCTGTCGTCAGTTGGTTTAGGAAAACAAAAGAAAGGTTTTCCGCGATTTCTGCGCTTGTTGTTTGTGCAGCTCAGCACTGACCGATAATGTGTTATGCTACAGTGTAATGCGAATGTAGTTCGCGTCACTACCAGGCTGGAGCAGCCAATCAGAAAGGCAACGTGTCTTTGAGCATGCCTAAAGCCGTAACACTCGCGCGCACTTTAAAATCGACCATGGACTGATGTTGCCGGAAGGAATCGCTGATGTTACATGTGATTGTTTTAAAGAGCTAGTAACACTTATTCACCACAGGGACACTTTAAGCATGGTACTGGTCCCATTACTCTCTGGGGTTATTTTGCTTTAGTGCAGAGTAGATAGGATAGTGAAGGAGGAATGGCATACAGTCCCTCCAGGATTTCACCGACTTTTTTTTTATGATTGTCCAAAATTTGCAGCAGATTTAAAAAAAAAATAAAAATAAAAATTCAATGAAATGACGGGATTCTGTGAAAATTGCAAGTATAGTTGCACACATCTTTGCATCTTAATGTCTTCAAAAGTATAAGCAAGAAAGTATTGTATGGTGATGTATGCTCAATGTTTGCACAGGGGACTGCTATGATAATGGAAACTTGCACTGTAACACATTGATTGGCCAAATTTGTGAAAAAGCTTCTGTGATTGGTTAAAATTGCAAATTTGAGGATTGGTTGAACTCCTAAACTGACTGGGCATGGAATTCTTTAACATTATCCAAAACCATCGGGAACTTGGATACAATTTGGTGGTCCAACAGGGCAATGACCCCAAACACACATCACGGCTGGTTGTAAGAGGGATAAAGCAGGCTAACATTAAGGTCAAAACAAATCCCAACCTTAACCCTGTCAAAAATATATGGACTCTGTATAACATATAACGGTCAGGCTTGTGCCAGAAACTCTACCAGTTCTGCCATAGAAAAATTTTCAAAGAAACATTTAAAAGCCTAGTTTAACATGCATGTCCTTGCATGTGACTGTGGGAGGAAACCAGAGTACCCAGAGGAAACCCACACATGCATGGGGAAAACATGCCCACTCCACATAGAAACACCCTCGCCGAGCCCGGGAATCGAACCAGGATCTTGCTGTGAGGCAGACCTGCTTACCACTACACCACCGTGCCACGACCCAAACACCAATATTAACCACTCCCAGAAAGAATGAACAGGATTAATAATTCAAAGAATCCATACAGGACGAAGCATAAAATGATTTTTTAATGTGAAACCACAATGTTCTCGTTCTAGTTCTACCCCTCCATACCGGTCGCTCTTTATGCCTCAAGCATTTCTCTTGGGAAAATAAATTGGTTTAGTCATGTGTTGTTGGGTGTGTGAGAAGCTTTCGATGACCTTATTATGCTTCATTGAATTTTCCTCAAGAATGCCTTGTTGCTCTTGGCTTCTATTGCTCTTGGCGCCGACGGGGCAATCCGAGGATTTAGAGAAGATACGCTACAATTTATGTTCTTTAAAGTAATCTCAGACTGACATGCAGAAGATGACCTCTAACCACTCCAGAGACGTTATCTTGCCCTCGGAGAACTGTTAGCCATCTCAACAATGTCATGACAGCGGTGTTATCATACAGGAAGCTCTCCATGCGTCCACATTGAAACAGGCGTTATTTATACAACAAACTGCTGATATAATACTTGTTGTTGTAATTGTCTGAAATTGTTGCCTTTCGGACAGTAGTTCCAGTTTTAAGGCAGATCTCGTGTGCTTGACAATTTTAAGCGATTACACAGAATAATTTGCACTTCATGTTATTTTGTCACCGATGCAAAAATTCGGGTGTGGGAGGAGTTCGGTGAGGGCCTGAAAAAAGCCTCGAAAAGGTTCTGGACCACCATCCGGCATCTCAGGAGGGGGAAGCAGTACTCCACAAACACCGTTTACAGAAGAAGTGGGGAGCTGCTCACCTCAACTGGGGATGTTGTCAGAAGCAAGGAATACTTCGAGGACCTCCTCAATCCCACCAACACGCCCTCTGTGGAAGAGAAAGAGCCTGGGGGTTCAGAGGGGGGTCTGCCCATCACTGGAGCAGAGGTCGCCGAGGTAGTTATAAAGCTCCTCGGTGGCCGGGCTTCGGCGGTGGACGAGATCTGCCCTGAATACCTCAAGGCTCTGGATGTTGTAGGACTGTTTTGGTTGACACGTCTCTGCAACATCGCGTGGTCATCGGGGGCCGTACCTTTGGATTGGCAAACTGGGGTGGTAGTTCCCCTTTTAAAAAAGGGAACCAGAGAGTGTGTTCCAACTGTCATGGAATCACACTCCTCAGCCTACCCGGGAAAGTCTATTCAGGAGTACTGGAGAGGAGGATCAGGCTGATGGTTGAACCTTGGATTCAGGAGGAACAATGTGGTTTTCGTCCCGGCCGCAGCACTCTCGACCAGCTCTACACACTCTACAGGATCCTGGAGGGGGCAGGGGAGTTTGCCCAACCTGTCCACATGTGCTTTATGGACTTGCCACTTTAGGCATGAGGGTGGAGAAAGGGGGAAGTGCTGCCTACTCCCTGCCACCGCACATTTTCCTGCTGGTTCGGTAATCAATCCAGCAACCTTTTGGTCCTAAACTGTATTCTCTAACCATTAACTTTGCTCTGTGTTTGAGTAGCATAACACCAACCTTATTAATATAGTAATTATATATGATATATAGGTGACACGGTGGCGCAGTGGTTAGCACGTCTGCCTCACAGCAAGGTCCAATGTGTTAATAAAGTTAGTCAAAACAAAAAAGTAACTGTAAGGTCACACAGGTGAGGTTGTGTGAAAATAAATGACACCAAACAAGGTGTTTTTAAGGTGAAATATAAAGGCAAAATCAAAAGTAGTCCAAAACGGCCAATTATAACCTGGACCCTTAAGGGTTAATAACATAATTGTTTTTTCATGACGTTTTTTGGCGAATACACATCCGGCCCAAAAACGTTCATAACTGTATTATTTTGCTGGACCCCTTTAGCGTTGAATACACCATGTAATCCCGATGGCATTGTTTCGACTACCTCAAGCTACTTCACAACCGATGTCTTGAATCGATGAGGGAAAAACTGAACCACTCCATGAAGTCTTCTCCAGCACATCCCCAAAACTTTCAATAGGGTTAAGGTCAGGACTCTGGGGGGCCAATACATATGTGAAAATGATTCCTCATGCTCCCTGAACCACTCGCTCATTATTCGAGTCCCCATTTTATATCCGCGCCATCAGGGAAGAAAAAGTCCATTGATGTGATAACCTGCTCATTCAGTACATTCAGATCATCAGCTGACTTCATTTTATTACCACATTAATGTTGCTGAGCCTCGACCGGACCAACTGGAGCAACAGTGCCGTGGAGATTACATGCTGTGATCAAGGATAAATGCTCTCCGTAAAATTATTAGAGTGTGCAACTTTTTTTTTTTTTGGCCGGGAAGCGTACTTCACCTCATTCAGTAATTACGTTTAAGACCAATCAGATCGCATTATTCTCTTGAAGTAAAACAGATACAGTAAAAACAGATATTCCAGTGAAGGCTCCAATGTTAGCGCTTTGTGAAAAACCAACAGGTAAATTTGTATCTTGATGTGTTGCACCATGAAAATGTTTTCAAGACAGAATTAATGTCCCCCTTTTAACATGCCAATGTTTCTGCAGGCTGAAGCTCCATTTTGCACCAGGCTGCACCACACCACCCACTCGTTGATTAGTTTCCTGTCATACTGTATCCCTTATGCAATAAACCAAACCGATTCCTTCCTGAATGCATCGCATTAATCCCAGGCCCACACATTTCCCCCAGAATTTCTAATCCTTTTACTAGGCAGCTTCTTTTTAAAATTCCAGACGACAAACACCTCAAAATCAAATGCCGCGTTTCCCATCTGATCTCCCCCGGTCCGTGACATTGGCTCTAAGGCCTGAAAATGAAGGAATTTAAAATTCCTTCAGATTCTTTGCAGCCGGGTCCGTATCTCAGCTGCAATAAAGGCGCCATGTCTTCCTGAGCAGGTATCACGGGAAAGAAGATGTGGTTTTGCATAATCACTGTCACTATACATTTATGGTGTATGAGAGCATGTGGCAGGGTGATGGCAGAGGCTCCGGATGTGGTGCAGGACTGAGCTTTAAAAAAAACGCTGAAAATGCACCATGTGAGCTACAGATAGTTATCTCAAATAGCCAACAGGGTGTGTCTGGACACGAGTTATACCCCCTTTACTGTGATACTTGCAAGAACAGATGTGTGTATATATATTTCTAATTTAAACCTTGTGGAAAATCTCAACTTAATATGAAAATACACACGAATACATCTACTACTACTACACTGTTCTACAGAATCTCCCAGACAATTTGAATGCACAGATATAGAAAATAAATAAATAAATAAATAAACACCCCCACGCATTACAGATCCACCAAAACAGCTTGAGTGGGTGGGAGATAAGGGGCTTGGAAGACTGAGGATGATTTTCTTGAGGGTGTTTTCACTGAGCCCACACTAATGGCTGCTGATCAGGGGCTCCTTCTTTTTAAGATGAGGAAAATCGCTTCTAGGGGGGAGAGAAGTCGGTTGGAGAGAGACAGCGAGAGAGAGAGAGAGAGAGAGAGAGAGAGAGAGAGAGAGAGAGAGAGCACGCATTCCAGCTCATGGTGACTGGAGGCAAGAAAGAGAACGAGACAGGAGGGACAAGACAGATACACCGACAGGGATGCTGGTGAGCAAAACAGAAAGCGACAATAAGCCAGACCAGAAAAGGAAAGAGTGACGGACAAAGGAACCAGGCATGAAAGTGTATCTGAGAGCGCGGAGGACAGCTTTAAGCTTGTTAGTGTGCGTGGGTGTGTGCAACCGAGGGAAAAGTGGGCTGCCTGATGAGCAATGAGCGCCTCTCACTTCTGCAATTAATCTTGTCTCTCTACCTGTCCTCGGCCTCGGCCCCTGTAGTACCCTACAAGGATCTATTATCCCTCCCGTCTCGCTAGCCTCGCAATCACTTTACTGCGCGACACATTTGCCTAGCCTCTTTTAATTCTGTCATGCATGGCCTATCAGCCCTCTGGTTATAACAGTGTAAAGAAGAGGCTGTATCTATCGACACCTTAAGGGCATATACATCTTCCAATTTGCATGATTCTTTCTTCTTCTTCTTCTTCTTCTACTTCTTCTTCTTCTAGCATCGCACCAAGTTCTCTGGTGAAGCTAGGAGGATGATTTTACCCCGAGGGGGATATGAAAGGGGTTCTAGACGAAGCTCAGGAGGTAATCTGGCTGTTGAGTGCAGGCGATAATTTGCACTTGATCCCCTTGTAATTATGTAGTTTAAATCGTTTTACTCCAGCTAATCCCGCAGTGTGCGCAGGCGGAGATTTTGGACGTTGCTCATCAGCAGATGTCTTACTCTTGCTGCAGGCTTCAGGAAGTAGGAGGAGACATGGCTTACTGACATAATTATTTTGACTGCACTACTGGGATTATTTCGGGCTTTGCATATCACATCCCACCATGAGGTGTGTCGAGACAGGCAGGTCTTTACCGGGGACAGAAAATGAGATTTCTGCTAAAGACTCCTGTTGGTGTTTGTGTGGTCATGGTTGTCGATCAGTTGCACATGAGGACAGCATAAAAATGATAAAACCTTTCCATGTCAGAGATTACGTACTACTAAAACAGATTTAATTCAGCAACCGGAGCATGAATGAGCTAAAACGGCAGAACTGAATGATCACGTCTGAAGACCAGAAGGAGGAAAAGATGGATGGCAGACGTGTCCATGTCTGTCCTGACCGTAGGGACTGCGGGCCATCTTGCAGGCCTGCCAAAGCTGACAGGCTGTGACAAGCTGCTTGGTGAGTAGCTAGTTGACTAATTACACTGGATTACAGCATATTAATGCGGGCCGTTTTCTCCAGGGTCGGCGACCTAGTTACACTAGAGCCTAAAGCACTAAGGATGACTTTACAGTTTCAAAAACACAATGTAGACATTCCCAGTTTGAATGCATAGATCAACTGAAAGATCAAGACATGCTGTCTTCCTACAAAAAAAAAAAAAACCTTCAAGGCCTTTCCCATCCAATGCTAAAGGGGATTCTCTGGTAACAATCCCTCTCTCTATCTTTCTCTCACCCGCACTTTCTGTCTCCCATGTGAAAAGGAAATGGCTGAAATAGGAGCACTCAGAAAGTGCAAGCAGGACGGCCAGTTCATAAAATGATTTATTGCTGGTGTGAGTAAATGCTCCCTAAAGCTGGATCATAGGCATTTCCTCATTGATTGAACTATTGCACCGAAATCAGATCTTGATTAATGAGTTACTGTCGGAGGGGAAAGGGCTCGTACTAGGGGGATCTTTATTTTGCAGCTCACCAGGCTGTGAAATTCGGAGGAACTGGTATGCATGATGCACGCGTCTTTAAGAATGCGCCAGTACACGCTTTCAAAATGGGAGCAATGATGTAACAGGGATGAGCAATCTTATAAAGGTAAGAAATGATGACAAATATATGATTAACTATATAATGATAGTAGTGGTGATGATAAATAATGAAAGTCTTTTAACAGAATTATGGGTTAAATTTATTAATTAATTGTTTTACTCACCAAACCCTTTCCTCTCTTTTCCATGATGGTGTTGCCATATGATAAGAATTTTTTATTCATTAATTTGCTGAACCGCTTTATCCTACCAGGGTCACGGAGAGGCTGGAACCTATCTCAGCTGACTCTGAGTCAAGGTGGGGTACACCCTGAACAGCTCACCGGCCCAGAGCCAACACACACAATCATACTCAGATCTAGGGGCAGTTTGGAAGAGCTGAATGTTATAATGTGCATGTCTTTGGACTGTGGGGTACCTGGAAGAAACCCATGCAAGCACGGGGAGAACATGCGAACTCCACAAAGGAAGGCCCTTGACAGATTTGGGATTCGAACCCAGGACCTTCTTGCAATGAGGCAGACATGCTAACCACTACACCATCATTTATTTCATTCCTCCAAATATATATCTGTGTGTGTGTGTGTGTGTGTGTGTGTGTGTGTGTGTGTGTGTGTGTGTAAATAGATGGATTATA
>JBCNYH010000013.1:5508417-5520906 GCA_039654325.1 Tandanus tandanus
TATATGACTTGCTGAGAATAGAACTATGAAAATAATTAGGAGAAATATAAAAATAAGGATGGAAATGAGCTGCCTTGGTGGAGGGTTGCGCTCTCCCAGTGCTTCTGGTTGATTATATTGCATGCTTTCCTTTTATATTTTCATTCATTTGCCGAACCGTTTAGGGGGTGATCACACTAGGGGTGCAGGAGAAATGCAACTGACACAATATTTTTTTTTTTTTTTTGCGAATTAGAAATTTTTTACAAGATGTTTTGCAACTCCACGTATACTATATATATCTATATCTATCTATCTAAGTTACAAGAAGGTCGCATGAAAACTTGCGACTGATTTGTGAGTAATTTGCGATTGGTTTGCGGATATTTGGTGAAAACAAAAGTGAATCTCCTGTCGTAAATCAGTCGCATTTTGTTAGTTTTTTTGTTCTCAAACCATTAGCTTTTTATTTGCACATTATTAGAGCAAACACAATGCGAATAAAATACGAGTGATCACAAAAAACATGGAATATGGCGGATGCCAGCAAGTCTCAATCTTTTCGCAAACTTTCCCCGTGGAAGTCTCCAATTTGTCACTTTTCCTTGCGAACGAAAAATGAATAATTTGCGATAAAAAACGACTTTGTGACCTTTTCACGACATGTGCGGACTGTTTGAGAAGAGTTTGAGACGTCAGAGCCTCGTTTTGCAAGATTCACGGACATTTCAAACATGTTTGAAATTTTTTGCAATGATTTCACGAAACAGGTGACCAAAATACAATGCCGCGAATGTCGCGCGACAAATTTGAGAATATTCTAAAAATAAAAAGCAACAGCCGCGAATTTCCATTTGTGTTTCTATCACAACTCTAGTGTGACCACCCCCTTAACTAGGGTTGCTGGGAAGCTGAAGCCTATTTCAGCCATCTCTGGGTATAGGTGGAGTGCACCCTGAACAGCTCGCCAGACCATTGCAGGGCCAGCACACACATACAGTCATTATATCTTGTATATTTACCGTGAAATCTGTATACATCATATCTCACCTACTGGTTGATTTCCATTATTGTTAGTCAGTCCACGAAACATTGGGAAGCCGTCTTAGTTGACAAAATAAGTTACAATGTTCTGGACTGTTGTTTAAATCATTTCACCGCAGCATGTAGGCTTTGGTGTAAAGTCCAAATCTTTGTGTACTTTCTTTGTATGCTTTGTTTCCATGTTGTCCTCCTTGCTTGCGGCTGATATTCTGAGAGAAGCTCCGCTTGCGACATGGGTTCTCATTACCACTTTCCAGTTGAAATGAAACAGACAATGGGACACAATTTCAGAAGGCAGATCTGTCATCTTCTGAAATTACACCACGGATTAATTTGTTATATTAGGAAGCATGTGGCAGATCAAAACCTTTTTAGATGTGGTTGGCGTTCCTATTTTTTACACTAAGAGCCTGGAATGTGTGGTAGTCATAGATGTCATGAAACGGTTGCGTTGTTTTATTAGGATTATATTAGAATTGGCAGAGTGGGCAGAATGAGCAAGAACGCCAGCAGACCGAATTATCGTAAAAACAGTTTTTCACTTCCTCAGTTTGTTTTTTCATTAGGACAGGGTAACTGCCTTACTAGCACCTCTTTCACATACGTCGCACAGCAGGTACACAACAGAAAATTCCTAGGACAGTTCTGGGCGTGGCATACAAAATTTCGATGGTGTGCAAAGGTAGAATCCATCATAGTCCATTGCCATGAACTTTTGAACATGTTCATTGTTTTTCAGTCTTGTAGTTAATTCCAGATGTCAGGTCCATTTCCTAGGTCTGTTGTGCAATGCCTTATAACGACCTCCAGCTGTGTTATGACAGACTTACGAATTCTATATGCTCTTTAGGTCACCTGATGAGCTCAGAATCCTATGCTTTTCCTACAATAATCCTATGATTGCCCAACGTTAAACCCACAACAGTTTTACGACAGTGTTAGGTTGAACATACATACTTCATGAATGTATATATGGCAGTAACGCCATATATTTTTTTTGTCTTGCAGCAATGTATGACTTGGGTATGAGCATCGTACGATTTGGGTTACAGACCTATTTTCCCTGCGACAGATACAACACATATTTTCTATGTGAACACATTTTCTATGTGTCTGCTGCATGCTGCCTAGCCTATAGGACAAAACAATGAGTCACTACCAGGTCTGGAACAGCCAATGAAGAAGGCAACATGTCGCTAAACACGCCTAGTTGTAGTAGTGGTACTAGTGGTAGTAGTGTGGCAGCACTCGTGTGTATTTCACATGGGGCAAGGATTGATGTTGCCTGACGGAACCTCTTATATATGATTGTTTTAAAGAGCTAGTAATACAAATTCACCACAGGTACCCTTTAACTAATTTACTATTTTTACAATTCACCTAATTGCCCTTAGGTGTGAACGTGAGTGTGAATGGTTGTTTGTGTATGTTGCCCTGCGATAGTCTGGTGAGCTTTTCAGGGTGTACCCCACCTTCACCCGGTGCTGGCTGAGATGGGCTCCAGCCTCCACTCGACCCTAGTAGGATTAAGCGGCTCTGCCAATATGTTTTAATATGTATTAATATACAAAACTGTATATTAGGTCTCCGGACATTTACTTGGCTCACTACTATGAGTGCTAGGATGACTCTGTATGTGAGTGACCTTGATATGCGTGTCCTATATTGGCATTTTATGAAATGGTCCTTTCGGTGGGAGCATCTGGAACCCCTGTGGTCTACTTTTTTTTTTTTTATGTACTTTTGTTGAAATATATTAGTACTTATTTGCAGCCCAAGTTATCCGCAACACATTTACCCAGTTAGTACATGAAACTTGGTGGACCCAAAAATGAAGACATGATCAAAAGAATACAAGACTTTAAAAATATATTTATAGTTAAGGAAAAGGATAAGAGGTGAAGCTGTATGACAACATTTTATAAAAAGTTACTGTTCCTATGTTAGTACAAAATTTTTCAAACCCCCCAGGCTTCTTTATGAATAAATAATGTGTTGTGTAACCCAAAAATTAAATGCCAATTGCACTCAAACCCCCTGTCCATGAAGAAAGTGTGAAAGTCTGCCCTAGTTTTATTCTATCCCTCTTATTACTAGCAGACGAAATGAGTTTACAGCTTGTTTCTTTGTCAAGCTTTAAAAAGGTAATTCAGTGCTTGTCAAGATTCCAGATTTGAGATTGATGAGTACGGTTTTGAATTAAACCTCAACCGTGACATAAAAAGAAATTACACTCAGTATCATGCACCAGGGAAGCACAATTATACCAAATGTCGGCTTAACGACGTGTAAAATAGGGTGTAATCTTGACACTGGAGACTTTGAGCTGTTGCAAATGAGTGTGTTATATTACACTGAAGTGTGATGGTATAACTGGTGTCAAAAATCCAGCTGTTTACACTGTACAGGTTTTACAGGGGAATGTTTAACAGGAAGTTGGTGATTTTAGTGATAGTGGATGATGAGAGCTGGATACTGTTACTTTTTTTTATTTTTTATTTTTTTAAGTTACATGTGTAGACAATTTTATGTTCATGAAGTCATACTAGCTGAGCTATGTATTGTATTTAAAAAAGAATTGTGAAGCTAACTGTTTTTTTTTTTAATATCATGACTTTTTTTGTTGTTAATATTAACTTGTTCTGTAACTTATTAACATAAAACATGCCAAGTAATAGTCATATTGATTATATACTGCATGCAAATTGCACAGTCTGATCAGTCTGCTATTCTGGGAATAAAAAGCATTATTTTGAGGGGATGGTGCTTAAATTAGAACGATGGACACTAACAGTGTGTTATATTTACTAGGAGCAAGCAGTGTATATATTTTACGCTTTAAAATTAAAAAATAATCCATGAAAGTCTTATTTTAGTTTGCAATTCCTGTATTATATACTAAAAACGCAGTTTACGTTTGTTTCATTACTTTCACTTTTGTTTGAGCAGGCTTAACAAGCTACAGCAAACATTGTTAGCTACACAGCGCTAGCTTGGTTTGAAGCACAGAGCTCACACACCTTTCTCAGTGTCATGGTTAAAATTTGTACATAGTAACGATACAGATCTAATTTTAGTTTGCTTTTCATTGTTTCTGTATTGGATAAAACTCGTAAAGAGACTTAATGAGACACTGTAAAGAGAGTTAAAGAGATATTTGCTTGTGCATGCTCTCAAGCTCATCAATATCAATAAAAAAAACAGCAGCAATAAATAGATACATAAATAAATAAATAAATAAACATCTCATTTTAGCATACTTTTTGCTTTTGTTCTCGTGTAGTATATACTGAACTATTTATGCACCTCAGACTTGGTGGATGTCGCTGAATTGAAAAGTCCCATCAACGGTTTGTTCATTAACGTTAAAACAAATATTACACTTTGTTTAACACTTGTTTACTTGATTTATAATTTATATTATATACGATTAGTATATCATTGTACACATGATTGAATTTACCCTGCGATGGCCTGGCGAGCTGTCCTGGGTGTACTCTGCCCTTGCCCAGATTCGGCTGAGATGGGCGCCAGCCTCCCCGCGACGCTAATTAGAAATAAGTGGTTCAGGAAATGAATGAATGAATGATTGAATGTAAACCAAAAAAAAAAAATTAATAAACTGAGTGTGTCCTAACAAAAAACTCAATTAAACTGCTAAAAAGTTTTTCTTTCCTGTATGAAATACAGCCCCTTTCTTTCTTTCTCCATTTTTTCTTTATTTCTCAGTTAATTAGTACATTTTCTTTCTTTGTATGTTTCAAACGTTTTGCACCCATAATCAACATAAGCTGCATCCATAAATAATAATTATGATTTTAAGCAGTAGTAATTCTAATAATTTACAAATGACAAATGTGTAAAAAAAAATAAATAAATGCATTTATTTTAGAAAATATAAAATAGGTCATTTTGTGTAAATGTGTAAATGTTCAGAGTACATTTAGCATCAGTTCGAAAATTGCATACCATCATATCACATTATATACCAATGATCATATTAATACAACTATTAGCTCATATTGATCATTATCAGAGAATTAGATGTAAAGTAATATAAGGAATATGTAATTTTTTTTTGTAAACTTATAAATATTTTATTGTAAAGTGCCACTGTTAAAATTATTGTTGTTGTTTTTGTGAATAATTAAATTTTTTAACTGTTTTTTAAATTCTTATTCCTTATTCCTTATTAAATAATTTTTTATTCTTTGTCAAAAACAAAAAAAAGATGTTCTCACATATTATATACTCGTCTCCGTTGCAGGTTTTCATGTCACAGAAAACTGCAGGGTGTAAATGCTTCACATTGTGGGAATGTCTTATTTGACCTTGTCCTCCCTGTGTGTTAGGCTCTTGTGTCACGCCATGAAGGACCACATTGTACGGGTGGCCAACGAGGCTGAGTTCATCCTGAACAGACAGCGAGCCGAAGATGTTCACAAGCACGCTGAATTTGAGGTATTCAATACTTTTGCTTAAATTTCCCAAGCACCGTTTTACGTTTTGGGTATCAGAGGTGGTTATATATCTATCTATATATATCTATATATCTACATCAGGAAATGATATTCAGGAAAAATGTGCATGCACCCAGTGATGCTGGGTAATCCCTGCCGCCTTTCCCAGTGGAGATTAACAGAAAAAGAAAGAAAGAGAAATGTTATAATTCAGTTCTAGTGCACATATTAGCACTTGCGCCAAATTACAACACATCTCTGGTGACCGCGTTTACACGACATGGGAGAATATTAGCTTAAACCAAGACGCTATAAAAACTGCAGCTCATTACCAGATTAAACCGGGAAGGAATTAAAGCTTAGCTAAATCAAGCCCTCTGTTATATCAGGAGCTTTTGTGTACTGAGAGTGAAGGGAATCCCTTTTATATTTAAAAATTAAAGCTGCATTTATATCCTTTTATTTTTTATACTGACTGTGAGTAAATTCTTTTCTGTTCACAAGTACTGATGTCGAAATGAGCAATCTGTATGATATCAATTAATGGAAATTATCCATAAAGCATTGTACATAGATTTGTTGAATTCATCTGTGTTTAAATTTTACCTGTTATTATTCTTATTCTTATTCTTATTCTTATTATTATTATTATTATTGCTGTTTTTATTTTTTACAATCAATTTATCTATCTTAAAAACCAAAAATGCATCGGAACAGCTGCAAACCATGCTAACAAATAAACAAACACTTAAATAATAATTTATGGTAAATAGTAATTTAAAGTAAATAGTATAATTTAATATAAATAGTAAAATAATAACTAAATAATATATCATAAATAGTAAATAAATACTTAAAAAATAAATTACAGTTTGTTGTCTCCAAAAATATTTGGTTATATAGGGGCACACCCTGAACAGCTCGCCATGCCATCGCAGAGCCAAAACACACACATCCATTCACGCTCACTCTCACACCTAGGGGTGATTTGGAACGTCCAATCAGCCTACCGTGCATGTTTTTGGACTTTGGGAGGAAACCCATGCAAGCACGGGGAGAACATGCAAACTCCACACAGAAACGCCCAAGCCCGGGAATCGAACCCGTGACCTTCTCGCTGTGAGGCGGACGTGCTAACCACTGCGCCACCGTATACATAAAGTAAATGTTTGATTTTAGCTGATGTTGAGGAACAGTATCCTGGGTTATAGCTGGTATATTCCTTCAGTGTTGTGTTATTTTTCAGACGTTTTATCAGATTTAGTTTCATCTCAAAAGTTTTTTTTTTTTGTCAGATTACAATTAGCAGTCAGTTTTGCTTTAATTGTCATAATTTATTCTGAATCACATCCACATCGCTGTTATTTTGTGTCTTGTGACCATTAGCTTAACAGTGTACTTTAGTATTATGCCACACAGTATCATGGGGTATCAGATGTTGGTAGGGGGCAGCTCTATGAGTAGAATTACGCAAGCATAGTTCCAGACTGTTACCAGATATTAAAAACGATAGTAATGTTTCCTGATGAATAATATTACTGATATATAAATGTGATCTCAGCTCGTTTACAGTGACGCTGATGAAGAAGACCTTATGAATGAAAATGAAGTGGTATGATTGTCTTATATATACACACCGTTTAAACAAACTAGTCTTCTGACTTCACAGATGTGATGAGTTTCTTATCAGGAAGCAGCAGCTTTTCGTTGGCAGCTTTTTGATAGACTGCTCTTCAGGATCCTTGACCCACTAGATAACCACACAGGACGCTAAGATAGTCCGAGTCAGCGGTGAGACGGAGAAGTCTCCCTGACCCACGATTCATTGCGTCTGCCAAACTGTGCACTCCTCATCCTTCTTCCCGTCCACTTTATTCAGATCCGGGCAGATAAGCCCTCTTTTACAATTAAGCTGGTGTCACGACTAAACCCTTATATCCCCCTTGAAGTGATAAATAATGCTTGATATTTGTCAGAGCGCTGCACACTGAAGCGAGATGACACCCGGAGATTGAGTTATCGCCCGTTTGAAGAATATGTCGAGGCATAACATCTGACAGAATTCAAATATAAGACGGGAAATTCAATTAAACCCCCTCCACACCAACTCCCTCTATCCCTGCCTCCCTCCCTTCACTCCACATCCCTCCTCTGCCCGAAAGCTTCTGTTAGCAAATTAGATTTTGAATATTAGCCAGCAATCCCCTCAGGAGCTGGGGATGGGTGCTGCGCGGTAAGACAATCTTATTTTAGACGGAGAGATGAAGTCAGGCTCGCTGCCTAGCCTTTCCTTTACTCTGGAGAGATGCTGTAATACTTCACAGCCTCATGAGGACCTCGGACGTGGATTTAATGATTTCAGGAGTAGCTGTGTGTGGTTCAGTTTCTCTTGAGATAGAAAGAGTACAGCAAAAATGCCAAATCATGAATGTGTTTATCAGAGTTTATTAGAAGCTGTAGAGTATACCCAATTTCTTTGATATGATATTAAAAGCAAGATGACGTAATATTGTAAGTGTGCATACATGAATTCATTATTAATACGTAGCTGAGAGCTTTCAGTAATGAGGAAAGGCTTTTAGTTGATGTATACAGTAATATAAACTGCTTATTAACTGAGTGCGAGGTCTGTACTAAAGACCAAGGGCTGAGATTTCTCTGTAAAGACCGAACAAACAAGGTGAAGAAGTAGTTTATGCTGGGGCATTTCAACATCCTTATTTACTTTACTTCAGCTGCTGTTATTTGCCCATTTCAGCATTATGGCTTTCAGCGGCTGTCACGGCAGCAGTCTGTTTTCTTTGTTGTGTTCCAGCTTTCTGGTTTCCAGTATATTCTACATTCTTGATGATTTCTTTGCCTCATGCCTGTTTTGCTTAGTTTGTACATTGTTAGCCGGCTAAATGCTATACATGCTTGTTTAAATTTGTTTTCTGCTTCCTGGATCTGTTGGGTTGCCAGTCTACAATAAACTCCTCATCTAGCGTATGCATCCTTTTTTCACATGCATTAATGACAGGTAGCTTTTGGCTTGTTTACTTTTTTTTTTCGTGCTGCTTCACATGCGTCATAAATCAGGGTTGCCATGTTCAACTAACATCCATCACCCCAACAAAAGTTCAAAAGAGTAATTAAAAGTAGGCTTCAATAAAAATAAAGTAAGAGACATTTTTATTCTTATTAGTCAGCGTTTATGTTCAATCCTATTTCACCATAGTTTGCACACATTTCTGATACATGGCATTTCCACTTTATACCTATCCTCCCTTTTTTGTAGGCTTTACAGTACATATTTAATAGAAGTCCTGTAGTTCTGTTATCACATCAGGGGCGCATTGTCTTTTCTAACCCATTACTGTTGTTTGTGGAAATTTATTATATTCAATTCTGATTATTTGCTTTAAAATAGGAACTTGGGTATATTTTTTATAGGAGAATAGGCTTAGAATCTGAAAACCTGGCAACCCTGGGATCAACTGTCCTGTTTTCTGCTCCACTCCTGAGCACAGGGCAATTTGAGTCCTGCCCCAGGGGCATCTATTAGCACTTATTGCAGCTGTCATTTCATTTTTGACCACTAGGCAAAAGAAGAACTTTATCGTTATGTTAATGAAGTGAAATTTTTTGTTTGTTTGTTTTTGTTCCCCCCCCCCCCCATTTTTCTCCCCTGATTTTAGTCGTATTCAATTCCCAACCTTCAAGTATTGCCTTCCCTATCACACGACCACCACCGACCAGGGAGGGGCGTAAGCATGCACATGCCCCTTCCGTGACATGCGATGCTACCACCCGCCTCTTTTTGAACTGCCACGCATGCGTATTTGGGGGCGGCCTAACACACTCCCAAAGCGCTATCCGCCCCCTCGTACGAATGAGCTCACAGACACCTATGATTGCCTGGTGATCGCTGTGAGTGACAGGGACGTGAGCGTATGGCATCCCTCCCTCCTGTGAGAGCTTGGCCAATTAGCTTAATTTTGTAAAAATATGTAAAATAGCATCATCATCATCATCATCATCATCATCATTATTATTATTATTATCATTACTATTATTATTATTGTTGTTGTTGTTGTTGGTGGTGTTATTATTGTTGTGTTTTCACATGTTTCAAATGTCTGTAATTTACAATATCTATGCATTATGCATTATCGCACACACACACACACACACACACACACACACACACACGCTTGCAGCAAATCATTCTGTTTAGCCCTCTACAGATGCAACTATTAGCCTAAGTGTTCTGCTATTTATAACTTGCAGACCACATGCCTTCTGTTTATGATATTTTGTTTATTGGCTCTATGAGGAGGTGATATTCTAATCCTATCAGGGTCACAGGGAGGCTGGAACCTCAGAATCTCAGGCGATTCTGGACAAAGTTGGGGTTCACCTTGAACAGCTCGCCAGTCTATAGTAGGGCCAACACACGCAACCATTCACACTAACACCTAGGGGCTTTTTTGAATAGCCAGTTAGCCCAACGTGCATGTCTTTGGACTGTGGGAGGAAACCGGAGCACCCGGAGAAAACCCACGCAAGCATGGGAGAACATACTTTAACATGATACATAATACTTTAACTTTAAAAGCACAGGTCCACACTCCAAGGCCGGGACTCAAACTCACCAGTTTCTTGCTGTAAGACGGGTATGCTAACCGCTACGCCACCGTGCCGCCAATCTTTCTTTTCAATAAATTAAAAATAAAACGATTTCATGGATAAAAAAATCATTTATTGATTAAAAATATTTAATTGGTTCCATAGCAGCAGTCTGTTATACTTAGCAATGGTTTGTTATAAAGAAATAACCGACCACTAAGTCGTTAACTAACCCTAATTAACCAATCAGAGATGTTGTATTTAAATGAGCCATGTAATAAACAGTAGCACGATATACTATGTACTGTCCATGGTATAAATGTTTCTTTTCCTCTCTCTGTGTTCTCCTTTCCTCCTTGTGCTCTAGTCAAACTGCGCACAGTACGCTGTAGACAGGAGAGAGGAGGAGAAGATGTGTGACCACCTCATCAGTGCTGCAAAACACCGCGACCGCGTCACTGCCAATCAGCTTAAACAGAAGATCGTCAACATCCTGACCAACAAACACGGAGCCTGGGGGGCGCTGACACACAGGTACGGCCCTCTGGACCACTGTGTGTGGACACAGCAGAGAAATAGGTGTGTTTATAGTTCTGTTTGTGTGTGTGTGTGTGTGTGTGTGTGTGTGTGTGTGTGTGTGGGTGGGTGGGTGTGTGTTTACTGTGTTTGTTTCTTGTGACGGAATCTTGACTTTAGGCCTTGAAAGGTGCTCTCAGCTGCCAGGGACAGGATTTACACTCATGTCTCACACACACACACACACACACACACACACACACACACACACACACACACACAGACGGAGCTGTAATGCGACTTCTATTTAATGTCATTTTCTTGCTTTCCACCAGGGTCAGGCTGCAGGTCAGCAAACTCAATTACCACAACCGACCACTAAATCCCAAGAGACATTTCACCGGTGGTCAGATAGTGTGTGTGTGTGTGCGTGTGTGTGTGTGTGTGTGTGTGTGTGTGGTGGTCCATGCTTCTTTGCTACACATTGCCCCTCTTTTTACTGACACAGCTGTACACCTGGTGGTTGTTAAGCTGCCCTTGTGGGCCTTGTTAAAAGCGCTCCGACTGTTTTTGCTTCTCGGCGTATACCATGTAAGGACACCAAAGAAACAGGATTTTATGCTTAAACAGACATTTATACACAGAAATCAAAGAGGAACGGTCAGCAACAATAACACGCCTGCACCAGCGTCCTGTTGGGAAATGGAGCCGTATGCTCTGTGTATGCAACTTCCCATTAAACGTCTTCCCATGGCATTATTTTGGATTTTCTTCCCCCATTTTTTCCCCCTCTAATTAAGTCAAATTATGCCAAACTCCCTACTGTTAAATATTGCCTCCCCATCACACATGACCTCCACTAACCAGGAAGGGGCATAAGCAAGTAATTAAGCAAAATACCCCAGCAAGGAGCGTAACCAAGCATGTGCCCCCTCTGTAACATGTGATCCTGCCACCCACATCTTTACAAACTGCTGTGCATGCGCATTTAGGGGTGGCCTAAAACACTCAGAGGGAAAGCACTATGAGCTCCATGATTGGCTGATCACTGTAAGCGACAGGGAGGCGAGCGTATGCTATTTCTTGCTCCCATAAGAGCTTGTGTGTAATTGGCTCTCATGGACTACCGGCTGCAGATGGCTATGGAATCAACCTGGATTCGGACCTGCGCTCTCCAGGTTGATCGTCCCACAACACTACCTCCTGAAATGGTGGATACCTTTTATACCTACTGTAATTTCCTAAAAGGTTTAAATTAGATTCGGCGCACACATTATTTTCCCTCTTTTTCCTTTTGTGAAGCATCGGCACGGTGGCATAGTGGTTTGCACGTCTGCCTCACAACAAGAAGGTCCTGGGTTTGATTCCAGGGCTCGGGCATTTTTGTGTGGAACTCGCATATTTTCCCCGTGCTTGCATGGTTTTCCTCTGGGTACACCAGATTTCCTCCCACAGTCCATAAACATGCACAGTAGGCTAACTGGCTGTTCCAAATCACCCCTAGGTGCAAGAGTGAGTGTGTTGGCCCTGCAATGGCCGGGTGAGTTGTTCAGGGTGTACCCTGCCCTCACCCAGAGCTGGCCCAGAGTTTGTAGGCTAGACCTTAATCCTAATTAGGGTCGTGGGGAGGCTGGCGCCCATCTCAGCCAACTCTGTGCGAGGGCGGGGTACACCCTGGACAGCTCGCCAGCCCATTGCAGGGCCAACCATACAACCATTTACACTCTCTAACACCTAGGGGTGATTCGTAACTGCCAATGAGCTTACTGTACATGTTTTTGGGCTTTGGGAGGAAACTGGAGTACCCTGAGGGAACCTGAACCTGGGACCTTCTTGTTGATAGGCGAATGTGCTAACCACTGTCCCACTGTGCCGCCATATA
>JBCNYH010000013.1:5611523-5627169 GCA_039654325.1 Tandanus tandanus
GTTCAGTTTTTCCCTCATCGATTCAAGACGTCGGTGAGAAATGAACCCGACACCGGATGGAAATAAATGTTATGTTGCTTAAGTTTGTTGAAACGATGGAATGACGATTACGTGCTGTAAGCAAGGATAAAGGCGGAATAACAACATATTTGTGTGTGACGTGTTTTTTGGCTGGGCGGTGTATATTGTAGCGCATTATAGAAGTGATGAACTCATATGCATAATATAAGATGTAGTGCATGGTAAAGAAATTGCTTATTAAATGAGTGTGAGGTATGTACAGAGGAATTTTAGCCCGAGGACTTTAGTAAAGACCGAGCCGAAATGGGAGGTCTGAACAAAAAGACAGACACCCCCCCCCCGTTTTTTCTCCCCTAATTTTAGTTGTATCCAATTCCCACATGTCAAGTGTTGGCTCCCTATCACATACGACCACCAACAACCAGGGAGGGGTGTATCGTATCCGTGACATGTGGTGCTCCCACCCGTCTCTTTTCGAATTGTCGCAGATGGCTGCGGCCTCAACCTGGATTCAAACTTGCCATCTCCAGGTTGATAGTCACGCACCTTGTGAATGCGTGTTAATGTTCTGTTTCCTGTATCTCTTGCCTTAGCAGTCCACAATAAACTCCTCATCCAGCGTATGCATCCTGTCTCCACATACATTCACGACAGGTAGCTTTAAAGCTGCTAAGGGTCATAGCACACAGTGTGCTAGCTCACGGCTAGCCTTCAGGGCGATATGTACTGGACCATACACGATTTATTGTCCATGCATCAACCAATCAGATTGTGCGTACTGTTGGTGCATATAATTAAGCTCTAATTACATATTTACATTGATGGTACTTGGCAGCTGCTTTTATCCAAAGCAATTAATATTTTTAGCACATTTTATCACATACAACTGAGCAGTTGAGGGTAAAGAGCTATTTATGTTAGCAATACAACGTGTTGCATTTCGTGTACCATGGTCAGTTATTTCTTTATAACAGAACGTTGCTATGGAGTGCATCATTAGCAGCAGTAGTAAAATCAATTTCAAAAGCAATTAAAGGATTTTATAATCAATATTTTATTAGAAATCATGTAATAAGCAGCAAAAAATACACTGCGCCAGACATAAATGTGACATAAACCCCTGCAGGGTGATACAAGAGCCCCCTGCTGCACAGTGGGGCCCTGATCCCCCGTTAGGGTTTATTGTGCGAGAATGAGCAGCTTATGGTTCATTATCTCTGTGGTGTGCATTTATAAAGAATTTGTTATGAATGCTAGTTTGGTAGTAATTATTATGAAAGTTCCTGATGTACCTCTAGTGAACCCTAGTTTGTGGTCTTTAGGCCCAGTCATACATTTAGACGATTTAGCCAGCGTATATGCACGTGTATGAGAAGTTTGGTGAATACGCTGGCGTACGTCGAATAAGTTATGGGTAAATTTTATGTAAGTTACAGCACGCTGGTATAAGTTGTAGTACGGCGAGGTCATTGAAAAATTTTGTGCATGCAAACTTTTCGACGTATGCTAGTGTATGGCTCATACGTTCCACATACACTGGCCATAAGTTGTAGGTAAGTTATGCGATCGTTCACACACGCTATTTATAAGTTACTCATAAGTTGAATATAATGTCTAGCGTACCTTGAACCTAGGTATAACTCATGCCAACGAATGCCTAGCGTGTTGGTAGCATTCGCAGCTTATGACCAACGATAGTGTACGTTATGCCGCAGTATATCCCCGATGATCGATCACGTGACGTAGCCTATAAAAGGCTGCCACTCGCTGATTCAAATCAGATCCGCACTAGACATCGCAGTATCAACATCACCGTCATGCCGACGAAATCGATGAGGTCATGCTGATGTTGGAGGACAGCTAGTAGGTATTCTCGTCTCAGCCTTTCCGGATCCTCCATCTCTCGGATGACATGGTCATCTGCGCCACATGGAGTCTTGAGGAGTACTGACCGGTTCCTCGTTTGAATCCCCTTATATGCTGCCAATACGCCCATAATACGCCAGCTGTAAGTTAGAAAAACGTTCAGTAAAAGTTCTGTAGTCATCCGTAACACGTCAGATATGTCTACGTACGTCAATATACGTCGGATATTAGTTCCATATAAGTTAGCTATAAGTTTTTGATAGGTTTGGGATAAGTTACTAATAAGTTATGTATACGTTCAAAACTGGAATAGCATTGAGAGTATGCCAGTGTTTCTGGAAATTTGTCGTACGTCAGCATAAGTTAAAATCGTTAATATGTGACAGGGACATAACTAATGTTGGTATCCTGCTGTAGTTAAAAAACAAGTATAGAGAAATATGTTCCTTTAAAGAAGAAAGTAGAGTTGAAAGGGCAGCCTTGACAAGAATACAGGGATTATGTAAGTCAAAGATGTTGACGTCAAGGGCACACACACACACACACACACACACACCTGCACACACATACATGAATAAACACACAGAGCAGCACAGACTAGTCACAGCTTGTCATCCTCCGCTACCTGTCCTCTAGTCAGGGGCCAACAACAGGCAGCGATAAGCGCAGTGACACTGCACCTGTTCACAACCAGCATCTTTACTACTGAGTGCCATGCACCCGCCTGCATGTCTTGCTGCTCCTCCAACACAACTCTCCGTCACTTTATCTGTCTGCTGTGTGCATGCTGAGCATGTAGGAGCCTCCGATACACACTGTGGCAAGGTTTTGTGCAGCTAAGTGACCTCCGTCCTGTCAGAAACACCATGTAGACCATTCAGATGAAGAAGGAAGCTTAAAAATAAGAACATCAGTGTCACAGAAGGTCAGATTTGGCTCTGTGTATGTAATTTTTTGATGAATATTGTCTCTGGATGACTTGTCTCTGCAGGAGAAATAATAATAATAAAAAATTAATAAACTGCTTAGAATCTTTATTCTATACTCTCTCTCTCTCTCTCACACTCACACACACACACACACACACACACACACACACACACACACACACACACATACACACACACATTTGCCAAACCACTTAATCCTACTATTATGTTCGTGGGGAGGCTGGAGCCTATCTCAGCCGACACTGGGCAAAGGCAGGGTACACCATGAACAGCTCACCAAACCATTGCAGGGCAAAACACAAACACACACAACCATTCTCACTCACTCTCAAACATAGGGGCAATTTGGACCAGCCAGTTAGCCTAATGTGCATGTCTGTGGACTATACTGTTGGAGGAAACCGGAGTACCTGGAGAAAACCCACACAAGCAAAGGGAGAACATGCAAACTCCACTAAGAAATGCCCGAGCTAGGGACTCGAACCCAGCACTTCTTGATGTGAGCAAATTTTGGAAGTCCGAAAGTCTCCTCAGTGCTCCTGCTAAATGTGGACATGCCACACCCCCTGGTAACGAAACATAGCTGTGTATCTGCATATTAGAATATGATTGGCTGTTGATTTGGGCAGTGGTGGCTCAGTGGTTAAGGCTCTGGGTTAGTCATCCGAAGGGTTGGGGGTTCAAGACCCAGGACCACCAGTTTGCAAGTCCCAGTAGCACCAGTCTGCCAAATACCATAAATGTAAATTAATTAGATGATGTAATAACATTTGCTAATTTGCTAATGACCATTTGAGTGTCAATTCTGCATTATGCTGTGTAAAGCCACACCCATCCGTACCTGCAGTGCAAAAAAAGCCAGTATAAGTATGCAAATATGCAAACTGAGACACACCGCCACACTTGCAGCAGTCATAAACTAAAACTTCAGGACCGTGTTTGTGAGCAGCGAAGCTTTTGTTTCACTACTGTATGTTTTCACTACTTATAATTTCTCCAAATTTCTCTCGGACGCCAGACGTCACTTTGAATCGTGTACTGTAGATTTTAGATAAGGTCCTTCTCTCATCACCTCAGTGTCTGTTTTAATGACTCCCAAATGTAAACGGTTGTGATCTCAAGCGGAGAGTCTTGGGAAGGCGTGCACAGGAATAGTGTACATCATTTCAAAACATGACTACATTTACAGCATTTGGCAGATGCTCTTATCGAGAGTGACTTACATTTATCATTGTTATACAACCAAGCAATTGACAGTTAAGGGCCTTGCTCAAGGGCCCAACAGTGGCAACTTGGTGGTACTGGAGCTTGAACCCTCCATCTTCTGATCAGTAACCCATAGCCTTAACCACTGAGCCACCAATGCCCTACCTTATCAATGAATTATTATCAATTTAAAAATGCAGCCTAAGTCTTTGAATGTATAAATACAAATTAGGTACAAGATTTTAAACTGGCGGCACGGTGGCGTACGGTGGTTAGCACTTCCACCTTAAACCAGAAGGTCCTAGGCTTGAGCCCCGTGCTTAGTGAGAGCGGTTCGGTGTGGAGTTTGCATGTTCTCCTTGTGCCTTTGTGGGTTTTCTTCCAGGTACTCCAGTTTCCTCAACAAGCATGCTAGGATAACTGGATATTCTCGATTGCCCCTAGGTTTAAGTGTAAATGGTTGTATGTCTGGGTTGGCCCTGCAAAGGTCTGGTGAGCTGTTCAGGGTTTACTCAGCTTGGATGAACTCCAGCCTCCCTACGATTTCAGCATAAAGTGTTTAATAAAGTGTTTCAGAAAATGCAAATGAAATGAACATTTTTAAAACAAGAGCACTTGGAAAGCGCAAACCTCTGCCAAGTTGGGAACCCCCCCCCCCCCCCCCCAAAATAAAAAATAAACGGAAAGAACACAGTACCCCATGTAGGACATACTATACTTTCAGTAGAATCCTGTAAAAAAAAATCCTGGATCCAGAATTTGACCCGGATCATCTACAAAATCGAATGGAGTGTTCCCCATCCAAAACCCCGCCCCTCGTAGAAATTTACGCACAAAACAATTTTGCTTAATCTCTTTAACAAACAAACAAACAGAAATTAAAGGTAAAAACATCACCTTCTTGACAGAAGTAATACGCGTTGGTATTTAGACCTGAAGTCTACCCGTGGCCCGGTAATTTCCAACCACACCCATACATACAAATTACATTTTGGGGTATTTATTTTTACCCATTTTACCAACACTTTGCATGGCATCTGCAGATACCCGGACTCATGCAGAGCCGTATTTCTGACCCTTCTGTGTTCAAATTATTTTTTTAAGCATTTAATATAAAAACAGGGTGTTATTTTTGATGAAACATTAATCACACGTATATTTTATGATTGCCCAGATAATATTGTACACCAGGAATATTTTACCAGCGGCCTTGTTTTTGAAAGCATTTAATTAAAGTATTCTGCCTCTCCGCCCGGCTGAACCTCAGCGTCAGGTCATCTTTCAACACTTGAGCTTTGAGTCGAGTTGTTTTGGAAATGTTGGGGAATCTCAGCATTTCTCACCTTCCCAGGCACACGCACACATTTTTCATCGTCTCTCCTCGGGGAGTAGTCACAATTCTTGGGCGAAACGGAAAGCGTCCGTCTCTCACATCCTGCGCACCCTTTCTCGCTCTCTTTCCTGGCGAGCTCCCCTCATTGAGCTTTAACAGTGGAAGCCTATTAGACAAATCTGTGGACAGCCCGGCGGAGGTGCTAGAGATGGCAGCTTGTCAGTGCAACAGACGAGCCCCTTTATAAATATATCAGTCATGCTGGCTTCGGCCGCCGCGGAATTATATCCTCGTCCCAGTTCAGCACAAATTTGACATAGAGAAGGATTGCGCTCATTTCTCAGGGGGCTGGGTTTGAAAAATGGTGTCCGGTTTAAATATGACAGATTCCTTTGATGTATTTACCCCTGCCCCAGTGCTTTATATAGGCAGAAGTCCTATGGGTGCACGGAGTCGTTTCCAGAGAGGGAGAGGAAAGCAGATTTGATTCGAATGTCATTGTCTTTATCTCTGAAAATGCTTTATGGGGTTTTATTTCTTAAATCCCAGATGTCAGGAGCCCCGCCCCAATTTTTTTGTCTTATCCTAGATTCTAGCAAGTCGTGTATTATATGGTTGCATTGCACCATTATTATGTACTATATCCTTATACCTTTTTATACTGCTTCCAAAAATATGCAAATATATATATATATATATGAAAAAACAGTGGTGACATGGTGGCGCGGTGGTTACTATGTTCGCCTCACATGCCTGGGTTCGATTCCAGGGCTCGGGGCGTTTTTGTATGGAGTATGCATGTACTCCCCATGCTTGTGTGGGTTTCCTCTGGGTACTCTGGTTTCCTCCCACAGTCCAAAAACATGCACAGCAGGCTAATTGGCTGAATGTGAATGGCGGAGATGGGCGCAAGCCTCCCCGCGACCTTAATTAGGATTAAGCGGCTTGGAAAATGAATGAATGATAAAGTAGAAGTCATCGAGAGATTTCAGTCAGTTTCCTCCTATAGCTGCTAGCCAGCGTGAAGGGATATTGAGGTAAAAGCTACACAGGTAGAAGATAGATGCTATGGTCACACATAGCCAGTTGATGTGCTAGAGGCATGGCTGAGACTACTGTGGCCATTCCGTGCTTTGATTTTTTTGATTGCAGTGTATAATTCTCTAACATTTTGTTCCAGTGCTTTACATCAGTGCTATTCTAGCAAGTTAGCAATACAGCGGGATGCATTTCCCCCACAGCTAGCTAGCTTACTACGGATACCCCCATATAGTATACTGGCTTTTTACACCCCAGCCTAGTGGGCAGCACAGCTGGATCGTATCATGTTTTTGTCACGTGAAGCAACTAGGAGTTCAACTCTAGTCCATCAGCAGTTACCTTACCAATATCTTTTACTGGTACCCATTTATACTGCTGGGTGGACAGAGGCACACTTGTGGTTGAGACCTTGCCCAGGGGTCTTAGCACGGTGGGGGGTCTAATGGGGATTCGAATCCAGGACCTCTCAATCATGACCCCAGCACCCTAACCACTACACCACCAGCTAGATTACTACTGATATGGTATACAGTGTATGAAAAGAAAAAAAAAAAAAAAAATATATATATATATATATGTTTCCGTACATCATAAATAATGGGTGGCGTAGTGGTTGGCGCATCTGCCTCACAGCAAGAAGGTCCTGGGCTCGAGTCGTAGGTTCAGCGAGGATGTTTCTGTTTGGAGTTTGCATGTTCTCCCCGTGCTTGTCTGGGTTTCTTCCAGGTGCTCTGGTTTCCTCGCACAGTCTAGCACATTAGGCTAATTGGCTGTTCCAAATCGCCCCTAGGTGTGAGAGCGAATGGTTTTGTGTGTGTGGGTTTTGGCTTTGCAATGGACTGGTGAGCCATTCAGGGGGTCCCTGTCCTTCGGCTGAGATTGGCTCCAGCATTACCGCAACCATAGTAGGATTAAGCTAAGTGGTTTGGCAAATGAATTTACATTGAATTTTCTAACAGAATTAGTGTTTGCTCCTTGATCATGTTTATGCTCAATTAAAAACACAAACAATTGCTACAGCCATCCGCAACCGGAAGTCCATGGGAGCTCATTGGCTGAGGTCTCACAGGAGGGAGGGATGGCATATGCTCACTTCCCTGTCACTCACAGCGATCACCAGCCAATCATGGGCATCTGTGAGCTCATAAGAACGACGGATAGCACTTTTCCTCCTAGTTTGTTAGGTTGCCCCCGAATGCGCATGGGCAGCAGTTCATAAAGAGGCGAGTAGAAGCACTGCGTGTCACAGAGGGGGCATGTGCATGCTTACGCCCCTCCCTGGTTGGTGGTGGTCATGTGATAGGGAAGGCAATACTTGGTCGGTGGGAACTGGATACAACTAAAATTAGCGGGGAAAATGGGGCGGAGAATGTAAGCAATATAACTTTATGGAAAATTATACAAACATAGTATGACTGCCACTAGGCGTACATTGAGAAGGCAAGACTTGGTTTTATGCTATTTGTTGTCATTTTATTATAATTTTTTTTCTTAAACCTGTTTGGAGAAAATGATTAGAAGAAGGTTTGTAATCTTTGCACTTCCTGAAAGAACAAAACCCATGGAACAGTGCTTACTAAGCAGCCACGTGGTTCCGTCCTTGGATTTGTTGGAGCTTCTGGGGCTAGCATGATTAGATTGGGGCAGAATTCTCCAGCTGGCAAGCCTGTCTGGGACCTGGGGGCACTCGTCCCCGACACTCGTCACTACTCTGACACCTCTGACAGGCAGCGGACGGCCCAGCCAGACAGGTTCATTAAGCCCTGTTTCTTACAGCTGGGCCTCTCTCTCTCTTTCTCTCTCTCTCTTTCTCTCTCTCTCTCTCTCTCTCTCTCTCTCTCTCTCTCTACTCCCCCTTTCCTTCTCAACAAAAAAAGGGGGTTGTGGGTGAGGCTTGTGCTTTGTCAACCACCGCAGAGTCTACAGGGACACTGGCTTGTTGGGTTTTGAAGTGCCAGCTCTGATGTTGTGACATTTTTTTTTCTTTTCTGATGTAGCCTTTCTTTTTCTTTTTCTTTTTCTTTTTCTTTTCCCCCCTCTTCCAGTATCTTTTGTTGTTGTCTAGCCCTTTGGCCTGTGCTTTGTCAGAGGGAGAAAGGTGCAAACACACACTGCTGGAGGTGCAGACAGATTCTCTTCTGTACAAAGACAAGTCGTACTGTACGAGTGTGTAGTCAGACCGGATGATTTGTAGGCAGTAATGGTAAAAAGTCCAGTAAAAATAGGAACAGCTGGTTACGAGATGATTTCGCTCCCATTTTTAATTCATCCTTAAAGGAATATTTAAGCTGTATTTAATAACATTTATCTGCCTCTTCTGTAGAGTATGTGCAATTACTTAGTTTTGCACACAGCATTAACACACCCCTTAAAATAAAATAGCAAATCATGCTACAAAATGACCTATAGCACATTTCTGAATTCTCCATTCTCTCTCTCTCTCTCTCTCTCTCTCTCTCTCTCTCTCTCTGATTGGTCAGAGGGCATTGATTCATTTTCCTTTTGATAGCAGCTCTGAAAGTGCATCTACAAAACACATGCTTATATCATTACATGGGTTCTAATACAAAATGGTTGCCATAGTAGCAGCTCATTTATAGAAACTTGTATGGTGGATGGGTGGCACGCTGGGGTAGTGGTTAGCACGTCCGCCTCACAACAATAAGGTCCTGGGTTTGAGTCCCGGGCTCAGGCGTTTCTGTGTGGAGTTTGCATGTTCTCCCTTTGCTTGCGTGGGTTTCCTCCGGGTTACTTCAGTTTCCTCCAACAGTCCGAAGAGATGCAAATTAGGCCGATTGGCTGGTCCAGATTGCCCCTGGCTGTGAGTGTGAATGGTTGTGTGTCTGCGATAGCCTGGCAAGCCGTTCAGAGTGTAGTCTACCCTTTGCCCAGTGTTGGCTGAGATAGGCTCCAGCCTCCCTGCGACCTTAAGAGGATTAAGCAGTATGGTGAGTTAGTGAGTGAGTGAGTGAGTGAGTGAGTGAGCATATGGTGGATGTTCCACATAATCTACATCTACTAAAAAAAGTAAAAACTTAATGTTTATTTAACATTTATGGAAGGAGTCTCCAGTGTGGCGGCACGGTGGCGTAGAGGTTAGCATGCCCACCTCACAGCAAGAAGGCCTGGGTTCGATTCTCAGCTTGGGGTGTTTCTGTGTGGAGTTTGCATGTTCTCCTCGTGCTTGCCTGGGTTTCCTCCGGGTACTCCGGTTTCCTCTCACAGTCCAAAAACATGCACAGTAGGCTAATTGGCTGTTCCAGATCGCCCCTAGGTGTGAGTATGAATGGTTGTGTGTGTGTGTGTGTTAGCCCTGTGATGGCCTGCCGAGCTGTCCAGGGTGTACCCCGTCCTCGCCCAGAGTCGGCTGAGATGGGTGCCAGTCTCCCCGCGACCCTAACTAGGATTAAGCGACTTAGAAACTGAATGAATGAATGAGTCTCCGGTGTCAATACCATGGGAAAGTTTTCAGTTCTGTAAATATTTTCGATTCTCAGTATCATTTTAAGAAAAGAAGCTTATTATAGGAAATTGGTCGTCGTAACCTTGCATGAGCACTGAACACATCAAACCGCACCTTACTCAACTGCAGCACGCTCTTACCAGAGCAAAGTACCTACACAGACTTTCATAAGTCCCGCACAAATCATGCATTGCACATGCGGGATGCCCTATTTATCACCACACACCCACCTGAGGCCAGACCTCCTTCCATATATGGTAAAGGAATTTACAGAGCATGATGCGTTCTTCATGATCTTTGTCTGCGTGTGATGGGAGACGTGCTTGGTGAAGCTGTTATTATGTAGTTTTATTCCAGCACTGGAGCAGTAAAAGCACTTTGCCTGAAATTGAGGCATTTCTGTGTTTATGTGTTTGTGTGTAAGAAAAAATTCCACAAATTCCTTCCCTTAGAACCATGTCTTTAAGGAATAAACCGAGCTCGGTGTAGAAATACCTCATTCTGATGAAGTATACACAATTCTGTGCTTCATATAATTGTTTTTTTGGGATTAAAAATTAAAAAGAAAAAGCATGGAATAGTTAATGATTGTAAATAAAATAACTCTCGGAGGGCAGGGTGGTGCAGTGGTTAGCATGTCCAGCTCACAGCAAGAGGGTTTGATTTCCAGGCTCGGGGTGTTTCTCTGTGGAGTTTGCATATTCTCCCCATGCTTGCTTGGGTTTCCTCTGGGTACTCCGGTTTCCTCCCACAGTCCAAAAACATGCACATTAGGCCGATTCTCTGTTCCAAATCGCCCCTAGGTGTGAGCGTGAGTGTGAATGGTTGTGTGTCTTGGCCCTGCAATGGACTTGCGATAAGGGTGCAGGAATTGTTTTTCTTTCTACTTGTGATCACCGGAATCTCCTTCCCTGGATGACTCCCAATCCGCTTGACTCCATGCTGCCCTCTCTATGGCAAATCCTGCCTGTTTGAGCAAGGGTCGATAAAGGTGTCAAGGAAAGCCTGATGCTGAGTGTGTGTGTGTGTGTGTGTGAGTGTGAGTGTGAGTGTGTGTGAGAGAGAAAGAGAGAGTTGAGGGGATTGTTTGTGGTGAAGGGGGTTGATGTTTGATGGAGACGGGGAGCAGGAGGGCTGGAGGATGGAGCGTACTGCAGTGTAATCCAGCTTTAATTGAGCCCTGGAGACTCGCTTGTGCTGGAAAGCATGTCTGCATCAGCACTGAGTGCCGTTCCGCGGAGAAATGAAGCAGGCCCAGGCCGGCTGGCAAACGCCGTCATTCCCTCTAAATGAGCAATGGGTGGGTGGTAGGGACTGTACAGCCTACTGGGGACTTGCAGGGTCTTCTTCGTTTTTTCTGTTTTTCTCTGTAACTGTACAAAGTGTACGCATGTCCACTTTCACTTCTACGTCAAGTCTCCCTTCATCTCCACATGCAAGATACAAGCTTTCATCTCTGTGCCATCCAATCTGGAATCTGTTTGGGTGCTCATCATGCATGTCTGTGTGTGTGTGTGTGTGTGAGTGTGTGTGTGTGTGTGTTTGTGTGTGTGTCTCGAAGATTGTACCACTCCAGTCTGAAATGAGTTGTTTGAGGAGGAGGTGGTGGTGGAGGATAAAGCCATGGGGGCAGGAGCTTTATTTTCACCTGTCATGGCGGCTCTTGATCCTTTTCCCAGAAGGCCCTGAGGTTCTCTCTGGAGTGTCTCGCTAATGAATCCCTTTCTCAACCTGGCCCCGTGTGTGTGTATTGATTATTTACAGTCATATGACCCCCTCGAAGGAACTGAGCAAAGTAGCAGAGCAGTAGAGAAGAACGATAGGCCAATGTGTACCTCTTTATAGAAGAAGGTGGATTTTTATAATCAAAGCCAACAGGTTTTAGAGTCATAGCAGTGCTTTTATAGTGGAACAAGCGTCGTCATCATCAGTCCTACAGTCTCTCTATACACATGTATGTCTTACCTCTAAGCATCAGAACGTCAAGGGTTTCACAATAAGTTATGTGCAGATTTTAATTTTTTTTTTTTATCAAAAGACAGTGAATTTTGGAGGTGCTCCTGAGCCCATGCTGTGATTTCCATGAGAGAATCATGCCTGTTGTTAAGGCAGCGCCGCCTCACGACCTGAAGATCTCGTCCATCCAATATTGATTTTCAGCCTTATCCCTTGCGCACAGGCATCCCTCCAGATTCTTGGAATATTTTGATAATATTATGTACTGAAAATCTTCACAATTTTACACTGAGGAATATTATTTTCAAATCATTCCACAATTTGTGGGAGCAGTTTTTTTTGGTGAACATCTGCCCAGATGCTCACTGACAGTTTAACCAAATTATTCGTAAAATATTCCTTCATCTGTTTCGTTTTAGTACCACTGACGTTTCCAGCATTTCGTTGTCCCCATCCCAACTGTTTTGCTGCCAACAAATTCAATAATTTAATCATTTAATTCATTTTCTTAGCTGTTAATCCTAATTAGGGTCGCGGGGAGGCTGGCGCCCATCTCAGGTAACTCTGGGCTGAACACCCTGAACAGCTCGCCAAACCATTGCAGGGCCAACAGATATACAACCATTGACATTCACTCTCACACACCTAGGAGCGATTTGGAACAGCCAGTTAGCCTGATGTGCATGTTTTTGGACTGTGGGAGGAAACCGGAGTGCCCAGAGGAAGCCCACAGGGAAAAATGCAGACCCCACACAGAAACACCCGAGCCCGGGAATCGAACCCGGGACCTTGTTGCTGTAAGGCGAACCTGCTCACCAGTGCGCCACCGTGCCTCCCGCCAACAGATTCAAAAAGATTTTTCATGAAATTGTAAAATGCATCACCTCCAACGTTGAACATATTTTCTGTTTTCTAACTAACGTATGGGTTTATGAGATTTGCAAGTCATTGCATTCTGTTTTTTTCCCCCATGTTAAACAGTATCTGCAGGTTTGTTTGTTTTTTGTGTGTGTAATCGGGGTTGTAATTACTTTGGTAAACCTTCCCAAATGACTAAGACAAAAAAAATTGTGACAAGATTTGAATTAATAATGTGCAGTGGTAATGCCGTCTAGGTTTCTAATATGAGCTAATTTGACAGGATTCCGTAAAGATTTTTTTTTTTTTTTACTTAATGATCATTCTATTGACTGCTAAAACTAACCAAGTAGGTAACATAATCTATCAGAATTCCCAAAAGCATTTTAGTACAATATTTGCGATCTTCATTGTTAAATCTAGCCAGTTAGCTAACATGAGCTAAGCTGATGGGATTTCCCAGATGATTTTTTTTACACTGGTGGAGTATCTGGTGTTGAACTCCAACTTGGAAGCTGGCATTACCTGCTATGAAACTGGATCCGAATGAAGGCTGATGTCATTTGGGCGATTCTTTGGTGACTGCCAGCGATTTTTTTTGAGTTGGCAACTGTCAGTGATGATCTGCGATGATCAGCAGTGGTTGGGAACCATTTTTGACTGTCTTCTTTGTAGCTTGCGACCACATCGCTAACTATCCCCAACTATGGTCGCAGACATGGTTGCAGACAGTCACAGCCAGTTGCAGATTGTCTAAGATGCTGTCTAAGAATGCTCAGATGAAAATCTCCGATGGTCGGCAACTAGGTCTGAGACTGTCTGCAACTACGTCCCCAACTGTCTGCGACTATCTGTGATCGACCACAATGTCTCAGACTGTCAGCAATATAATGGCGGATAGTTAGCGACTTTCACCGATTAGTAGATTATTGTGTGTAATCGTCCAACATTTGGAAACAGGTTTCAAAAAACAAGACGATTGTCCACAACTGGTGGATTCCTCGCTGACAGTCAGCGATATGGTCGACGATATCGGTTGTAGACCCCTCAAGCTCGCTCCCGACCTAAAAATTGATCGAATCGTTATCGCCCAAATGAGATCGGAGCTTGAGATATACCTCTGGTGTGTAGCTCAATTGAGCTTGTTTGTTTAGAAATGTGTAGAATCTTTGTGAAATTTAAAGGTCGCTAGCGTGCTAGCACACATTCTTTGTGAAAACGTCCTGCTAGCTACCCAGTGCTAGGATATTGACAAAATTTCTCTTTGTGTTGCGAGCAGGTGCTGGTGTACTCCGAAGGACTGCATGGAAAATGGATGTTTAGCGAGATCCGAGCTGTGTTTGCCCGGCGCTATCTCCTGCAGAACACTGCACTGGAAGTCTTTATGGCCAACAGAAGTAAATTGTTCACATTTCCAACTTGTTTGCAGAACAGAAACACACAAAAAATCTAATTTTATTATCTTTAAATCTATACATAATACCATACAGTGTAAAAAGTAATGTTGAGTTTAATTCAACCCAAACAGGTCTCCATGAAGTTTTATGGTCTAGATGTCAGATTTATGCCATTTATATCCTGTTCACTTTTTCCTTTCAGCCTCGGTGATGTTTAACTTCCCTGACCAGTCCACAGTGAAGAACGTGGTCTATAGTTTACCCCGTGTAGGTGTCGGGACAAGCTACGGACTCCCACAAGCCAGGTACTTCACTTCACTGGACATATATCAACTAACCTTCTTTATGTTTTAAGTCTGTCTTACTATTTTAAAAGTTTTCATTTTAAAATGTAGTACCTGGTAAGGCCTAGTTACGCACCTGAGAGACTGAAATGCAGGTTGCAGTGTTGCAAATATAGGCACAGTTTTCGTTTTATTTGTAGCTGAATGTTATCTGACCCTGATTACCCTGAACTAGTTTATCTCTCCTCTAGGCTGAGACTCTAGACTGGATCTTTCAAAAGAAAATTCAGTATTAGTATATACTACATGGGAATAGTGCCATCTGATTGGTTCACTATCTTGAGATAATTAACAGTTATGCGCTGAACATTTTAGTATATATTACACAGGAACATAAAAAGCAACCACAAATGATGATGATGATAATGATGATGATGATGATTATTAATAATAATAATAATAAATACAATAATAATAACAATAATAATAATAATAATAATAATAATAATAATAATTGTATTTCATTTATTTGTTTGTTTGTTCATTTAATTAATAAATTATTATTATTATTATTATTATTATTTTATTTATTTTTTTTTTACATATTTTAACCATTACAGAGGCAGGGCAGGTCAACTGTGTCCTTCAAGTCAAACTAACCACATCTTTTGAGCCCACTCATAAGGTTTAGCATATATTACACATCAGCATAATTAAATTGCACTCCGTAAAGGTGCGTTTTTATACTTACTCAAAGTTTAAGCAGCCCATGTACTACGCAGAAATACAAACAAAACAAGATTTTTATGCTTTTTTATATTATGTCTTCATTTTAAAGCATGCTAATGATGCTACATGCTCCAGCAGACTGTAACAGACATTCGGTTTATGCCTTTTTAATTCAAGTTACATACACACATATATAAGATTTGTTTTTTCAAGGTACCAATCATATCGTCTCATTCCCATGTAATGTATACTAATGGAGATTTTGCATCTTGCAAAAAAAATGCATGAATCAATTAAAATGTAAAAATAAACCATTAAATCTTGGTTTAGTTTGCTTTTCTTGTGTCTCCATGTAGTATATACCGAAAAAATTATTCACCTTAGGATTGGTGGATATCTGTAAATAGTTCTATGCAGCGACACTTGCCTCACCTTCAGGGAATAATTGTCATTTTTATAGCTTGTTATGTGTTATAATTAATTATCATTTAGGTAAATAATTTAGTTCTATTTGGATTTACACATTTAAGATTCTCTCTCTC
>JBCNYH010000013.1:5676548-5687906 GCA_039654325.1 Tandanus tandanus
CGGTGAGAAATGAACCCGACACTGGATGGAAATAAATGTTATGTTGCTTAAGTTTGTTGAAACAATGGCATGATGATCACATGCTGTTAGCAAGGATAAAGGCTCTCCAAGAAAGTATTAGCGTGTTCGACTTTTATTATTATTATTTCTTTGGCTTGGTGTAATTATTTGAATAATGTCTACATACTTAGCCATTTACCCGTTTGGCTGCCATGTTTGTCTGAAAAACTGCTTCACATTTCAGGTTTAACTCTGTCAAAAAGGATGGTAATTGATTTGAAGCTATAAGACTTCCAAGACTTGGCATTAAAGAAAAGAAAAGAGCATTTAAGACTGTATTTATAACCTAGCTCCATCTAACAGTATGAGCAGAATGTTTGCTGTTCACCATGCCGTTGCTATGCGGTATCCATGCATGTGCAATTTTGCTGCAAATGGCCCTCCCACATTACTCAACTGCTGCACACTTGCACTAGCCTATGTTTTCTTCGAGACACATAAAGCAAATAAGCACTTCCCCTTGCTGTTCATGGTACATCACAGTGTAGAAGAAAGTGCTTTCTACCTTCTTCCACATACATGAACTTATAGGTGCCCATGATTGGTTATTATCAATTTGAATGACAAATAAAACTTCTCTTACACAGTGAGCATGGTCACTTTCGCTTGATTTGAACTTATGACCCAATGATAAAAACTGGAGGAAACCATTAACTTTTACCTTCTTCTCATAATCATCATGAAATTTAGATGGGACTTCTAATATTGTATTTCCAAATACTGTATTTAAGGGTAATGTTGCAAAAATAAAATCCATTTTAATAATCTAGGATTGATAAATTATAGATGCTTCATTGCTGTAGAGATTTAACAATTTTTTTTGTTTCCCCAGATGCTTATATGTACTCATGTGTATCTAAAATATGCAGGTACAGTAGAGTGCAGTGAAGATTCTACACCACCACTTTTGTCTAAAAGGGCCCCTAATAAAAAGAAGTTAAAAATTACTTCTCTATAATTTTTTGGTGAAAATGTATTGAACGATGCTATTGTAGGCAACGATAACCAAAAAATCATTCCGACAAGTATATTGAGGTAAAAGTATGGATAATAAACAAAAACACCGAAAATACCAATTTTTCAGAAAAATCGAAAGGTGTCGCAAATCGTATTTATTTGACTTTTGCACAGCATGAATGAACTTCAACCCGTATGGAATGGTTTAGCAAGTGAAGAAATAAAAAAAATATGTGAACACTATGCCTGAAAGGTTAAATGCTGTAATCAGAGTAAAGGATGGCCACAAATAAATATTGACCTTTTTCTCAAAAAAGAGACTTTTTTTGTTATTACTATATATTGTTGTTTGTTTACTTGTTCTCATCAATATGATCCAATATTACATGAAATAAATACTTGAATAGTACTTGGTTTCTGATTTATCTTCATTTTGTTAAGTGTATAATCATCACTGCATCACTTTATTTTTTAATTTCTTCACTCGCTAAACCATTCCATATGGTTCGAAGTTCATTCATGCTATGCAAAAGTCAAAGAAATTAAATTTGCGACACCTTTCAATTTTTCTGAAAAATTGGTATTTTCAGTGTTTTTGTTTATCATCCATACTTTTACCTCAATTTTGGTACTTTTTTTTGTTCTCATTGCCTACAATAGCATTGTTCAAAACATTTTCACCAAAAAATTATACTTACGTCTTTTTATTAGGAGCCCTTTTAGACACAAGAGGTGGTGTATAATCTTCACTGCATACTGCTGTAGGTTTATGTGAAGGATACATTAGAAGTGTTTAACATGTCTTAAATGTTTACAGTTATCTCTATCTTTACATACAAACTTTTACATTTATGTTGAAGACTACTAAATAGCATTCTACTCTATTCTACTATAACTAGAAAAAAAAAAACACACACACACACATACACACAGTTTACCCATAGCACATTTTCATCACATCAAGAACCCACACTCTGAGTACGATTTCATTCGCCTCAGAGAAAGAAGATACTGCGTTCGAGGTGGTTTCCTCCGTCAGTCCGATGACATTAACATTAGGCTATGACTGTTCCAAATTTCCCCTAGGTGTGAATGTAAATGATTGTGTGTTTGTGTGTGTGTGTGTGTGTGTGTTTTGGCTCTGCAGTAGACTGGTAAGCTGTTCAGGGTGTACCCCGACTTTTCCAGTGTTGGCTAAAAGAGGCTCCAGCCCCCCCATGACCCTAGTATGATTAAGCGTTTCGGTAAATGAATGAATGAATCCTTTAGCCATAATAATTAACTAGTTAGCACTCAGTTACAATTCATTTAGAATCAGTTCCGTACCAAAATATTTACCCAATTCACTGGAATTAATAGTTTCATTAAAATTAACCAGTCAGTAGCCTAGCGGACTTTAAAAGAAATCAATATTATTAATAAACACTAATGAGGTTTTTGTGGGCGGTGTTTCCTTTCCATTCATAATTAATTATTTGTTCTTTCAATGTTTCCATCATCTCTGGGGGAAAAAAAAACATGAGTATAATGAACACTGCCAAAAATACTAAGAAACAGTTTCACTGTGTTGTCATTTGGATGTTGTTACGATAAAAATTATAAAAATAAAAAATAAAAAATTCTTACTATGCATTCCCAGACGTCTGCATACATCAAGCTACAGCCAAAGAGTAAACAGCCAATCAGCATCATGCTGCACACGAACAACAAACGGACATGAACGGACAGACAGACATACAAGCTATCCAACATTAGGTTACGTATGGTGCTCTGCTCCCGACCACCTGACTGGTCTGCAGCTACGCGGCCCCATACACAGCAATCTGCATTACACTGCGTGTTCTAAAACCTTTCTGTTATTAACAGTTTCAACAGTTTGTGCTACAGTAGCTGTTCTGTGGGATCAACACCAGACATACTAGCCTTCACTCCTTACATGCATCACTGAGTCTTGGGCACCTATGAAACTCTTGCCAGTTCACTGGTTGTCCTTTCTTGGACCTCCTTTGGTAGGTACTTGCCCCTGCATCCCAGGAATACCCCACAAGAGCTGCCATTTTGGAGATAATAGACGCAGTCGTTTAGCCCCAGTATATGCTGCCGCCTATCCACAGACCAGCCAGGTGGTGCTAATGTTATAGCTAATCAGCGTGATAGATATGTTTTATTATTTTGTATTTTGTATCTGTTAAAATCAAAGCTGTTCCCACTTATTACATTAAACCCTTTTTTAACCCTACACAACTGAATTAGCCAACCAAATAAGCTTAAAGTTCCTGATTTAAATATCTCCCCAATTAAATAAGCAGTAAATGTTTAATTTCAATAGATATTATAAATGAGATGGTTGTAATTGGCTGTGCCAGCGGAACGTACAGGGTTGATGATGATGGTTTGGTGAAAGGGTGCTGTGACAGCTGTTAAGCTCGGCTTGAATGAAAATGTAGACGCCATCATCTCTCCCCGGCTGCCTCCTCCTGCCTCACCGTGTCACTCCAGCTCCAACTGATGATGGCGAATATGAGCCAATTAGAGGCAGAGCTCTGCTCCTCAACAGGCCACATTCAGTAATTAATTCTGCCTCAGGCACCATGGGTATAAACGAGAGGAGAAAGGAAGAAGAAGAAGAAGCAGAAGAAGAAAAAAAAAACCCTCCACTAACTCTCCATAATCTGACAGATATGTCCTCCACATTGAGATGTTTATGCAAACGGAACATTTCCTCAAGCTTCCTGGAGCGCTCAATCATGCGATTGCTTCAAATTACCATAGAAATGAATTTGGATTTCGCTTTGCCAGTGTTTATGTAGCGGAATGATATTAGTCGCTTTGAAAAATGCCGATTTGTCGAAGCAAGTGCTTAATTATCAGTCAAGCTCGGGAGGAAACGGATCACATGGCTATCCGGTGTAATGTGATGCAGCCATTACTCCACAGCCTGGATCCTGCTGCACAGCGTTGTGGTTTTGGCGCCGGGGATAAACATTTCTAGCTAATGAAATGTGTTAACAGAAATCTCTGACAAGTTCTTTGTGTTTTCTTTTTAAATCCAGGAGCCCTTTACGACCTTCTTTCTCAGCACCAATGGCAACAAGTTCCATCACCCGAACCATACTTTCTCTGGGATCATGCGGTCGTGGAGACACTGTCAGCGTGACACCTCGGATGTGAAGGTGAGAAAGGACATAATAACACCATGCACCTACTGATAAAAACACAAACCCGTATAGTAGAGTAGACAGTCTTCATCCATTCATTCATTCATTTGCCGAACCACTTTATTCCATTATTAGGGTCGTAGGGAGGCTGAAGCTCTTGGCATCGGCGAGGTGCACCCTAAACATCTCGACAGTTCATCACAGGGCAACACACACACACACACCCACACACACACACACAACCATTCACAGTCACACCTAGGGGCAATTTGGAACAGCCAGTTAGCCTAATGAGCATGACTACCATGCTACCACATTATTTATATTTTTTTAATGATGAAACAAACAAACAAAGAAACAAATAAATAAAGTAGGGAGGCACAGTGAGTAGCATGTTTGCCTCACAGCAAGAAGGTCCCGGGTTTATGTGGGTTTCCTCCAGGTACTCCTGTTTCCTCCCACAGTCTAAAGGCATGCAAATTAGGCTAACTGATCCAATTTGTTTCTAGGTGTGAGTGTGAGTGTGAAGGGTTGTGTGTGGGTGTCACTGCGTTGGATTGGTGAACTTTTCAGGGTGCACCATGCCTTCACCGAGAGTTGGTCGGGATGGGTTCCAGCCTCCCTGTGACCCTAATAGGGTGAAGCAGTTCAGTAAATGAATGAATGAATACATGAATGGGGCATATAGCTACAGAAAAAGCTAAAGCTAATCGAGTTAAATCCCAATGGGGGAGCAGTATTTTCATGATGAGAAATTTATATTTAATCATTGTAAAGACTTTATAGATAACATACAAATACATAAACACACAAAAATATGTAAGAACAAAAAAACAAACAAACAAGGAAACACTTTATGGGATTACAGAAGAGCAAAACGCATCAGGTACCAGTCATTCTAGTCAGAAATATATATTCAAGATATAATCTGTTAATCATTTTCCAAAGTTATTTTTTTCTTTTTGATTTAAAGTCTTCCTAAATTGAATTCCATATTTTAGCACATACACAACGAATATTAAATTAGCCATAATTTGTACTTACAGTACAGATGTAGTACGACTCTTTAGAACCTAATGGGGCAGCTGTGGCCTAATGGTTAGAGAAGCGGGTTTGGGACCTAAAGGTCGTTGGTTCAATTCCTGAACCAGCAGGAAAAATGTGTGGCTGTGGCTGTGGCGGCGGCGGCGGCGGCGGCGGCGGGGGGGATGCACCTCCCCTTCTTCCACCTCCCCTTCTTCCACCTCCATGGCTGAAGTGCCCTTGAGCAAGGCACCTAACCCCCAACTGCACTCCGGGCGCCATCGTGTGTGGCAGCCCACTGCTCCAAGAGTGTGTGTGCTCACTGTTTTCGCGTGTGGTCACTTTGGATGGGTTAAATGCAGAAGTTAAATTTCCCTTGTGGGATTAATACAGTACATTAATATCAATATACTGTATCTGGTCTTATATCGCCACCCCTTTACTGTCATTGCATTGTTTCCTGATTCTGGTCATCTGTTTTACATTTAGATCTCAATAAATCTGTCTATTTATACTCTCCTGTGATTTGTTTATCCCGGATTTACCTCCTACAGTTAGTGTTACAGTTATGGATTATACTTGTTTATTTTCTCCTTCCTGTTCTCCGACCCCTACATCTATAACACATCATCAGCAGTTTATTGAAAAGTCGTATTTAAAATCCAGATGAGATGGATTACATACTCGATCGCCGATTTCTCAAAAATGCTTCGGGAGAGACGAGAAATAAATAAACTAAGTAGAAGTTGTCCAATCAAAGCACAAATTACATGAAGGAACACATGACAGAACCATACATTGTGTATGGTTTGGATTAAAGAGCTGGCTAACAGGGAACACAGCTTTTTTTTTTAAATTTACAATGCTTGCTAATCAGGAGAAAAAAACCCCAGCAGCAACCATGAATGATGTGTATCTGTCATATAGCGAGTGTGTTCCTAAGTGTTCCTGTAGTAATTTTATGGCTTTGTTGGGACCTGATGCTAAAAGCCTTTCTATTATTATTATTATCATTATTATTATTATTATTATTATTATTATTCACTCATTCATTCATTCATTCATTCATTCATATTCTAAGCCGCTTAATCCCAATTAGGGTCGCGGGGAGGCTGGCACCCACCTCAGCCGACTCTGGGCGGGGGCAGAGTACACCCTGAACAGCTCGCCAGGCCATCGCAGGGCAGAAACATGCTGAAGGCAATCCAGTGGCCTACTCTTTACGAACGACAGCAATGGTTCTTTTACATGCCCCTCATCACATACAGTGAGAGACATGGCTGGCCTTTGATAACCCAGTTAGCTGCACTGGGGGCAGCAGTGACAGCTCGGTGATAGTGGGGTTTGAACCTTCGACCTTCAGATCAGTAATCCAGCACCCTACCACTACTACCCCTATTGTTATTATTATTATTATTATTATTATTATTACTATTATTATTATTATTATTACTATTATTATTTTTATTATTATTATTATTATTACTAGTATTATCATTATTATTATTATTATTATTATTATTACTAGTATTATCATTATTATTATTATTATTATTACTACTACTAGTATTATCATTATTTTTTTTTAATTATTATTATTATTACTATTATTATTATTATTATGCTCTCCTATTTAATATTGCAACACTACAACAAAAAAAGCTTATTCGACTCTATCTATGGATATGAAGTGTGGATGTTGCGTAAATCACTTTTCCGAGCTAACCATGTCCAAAAGCTTTCACTTTATACTTATATTTCTCACAAATGCACCTGATAATCTGCAGTGACATGCCTTCCGCTGCTTACTCACTATCAGCAGCTCTCACTTCTAAACATGTTCCAGTGTGTAATTCACACTGTTTATTAATATGAGCCTCATTTCCCTTTATGCCCAAAGGCCTTTTCAAAGAAAAACACTCTGCAAACCTCGGTGAACGAAACCAGTCTTTAACAGCAGGAAGAACCCGGTCCTGTTCATCCTCCGATTCTTCGCTCCACAGCATACAGAGCACCACAGTGGTGCTGACCTAGAAGTGTCAGACTTTTCCAGCACACTCTGCATCATGTTAGCTTCACCCCGGGCAATTAATAAAGCATTAACGACAAAAGCTATTTCAAATGTAGTATTTTTATGTAAAGCCATGGTTTATGGCCTCATGAGACACAGGAACAGCAAGCAACGATGCAGAGTACAGGCGAAACACACACTCTGGCAGGATGCTGGTACGATATCGGCCATGTTAACAAATACAGGCACTATTTGTGTGTCTGGACAGATATCATTTTGCACAGCAGAACCGGCCACACATATCCATGTGCACTCATGTTCGAGCAAGAAAACGAAGAGAGCCATGTTTTCCACTATTATGGAGGAGTAGTAAACAGTTCTAGCTTTTCTTTTTATTGGTTCTAGTTAAAATGGAAGTAGGAAAAGAAAACCTCTTAGAACCTTCCTTCTCTATAGTTTCTTGATGTTCCTCTAAAGGGACAAGGCAAATAGCTTTTTAGGGTTTCGCGGTCTTCAAGGGTTTTTCAAAATGATCTTTGAGTGTATTTAAGGTTCTTGCAAGGGTTCGTTTTGGATGCATTGTATTGTTCTTGGATTTCGCTGTGACAGGAAAACGGGGTCTCAGATTTTATGTCGTGTTTTAAGGTACGCCATAGAGATTTAAATGGAAAATTGGTAAAAATAATGGGAAAGGAATGAGGTGGGTAAATGGAACCTTATTTTGATTTCCTATTTTTTGCCAGTGGATATTGTGAAAATTGTGTGCAATGCACATCATCTAATACATTAGATTCTCTTCACGGATTCTTAATGTATTAGATGATGTGCATTGCACACAATTTTCACAAATTTTCACTGAATGGGATTTTTCAAAAAAGGAAACTGTTTTGTGTGTGTGTGTGTGTGTGTGTGTGTGTGTGTGTGTGTGTGTGTGTGTGTGTGTGTGTGTACTAAGTACTAAGGGGGTGATCACACTAGAGGTGCAATGGAAAAGCGACTGATGCGAAAGGCAATTTTCAAATTTGTCTTGCGACATTTGATCACCTGGTTCATGAGCTCATCCCAAAAAATTTCAAACGTGTTGAAATTTCCGCGAATGTCCCAAACGAGGCTCTGACACGGAATAGTCTCAAACTCTCCTCAAACAGTCCGCCCCTGTCGTGAGAAGGTCACAAAGTTGTCGTTTTGCTCGCAAATTATTCGTTCTTTGTTTCCAATGAAAAGTGAGAAGTTGGAGACTTCCACGTGGAAAGTTTGAGGCATGCTGGCATCCGCCATATTCCGTATATTTTGTCTTCGTTCATATTTTAGTCGCATTATGTTCGCGCTAATAACGCGCAAATAAAAAGCGAATGGTTTGAGAACAAGGATGTTCAGGAGATTGTTTTTTTTTTCTGCCAAACATCCACAAACCAATCACAAATTACTCGCAAATCAGTGGTAAATCAGTCGCAAGAATTGCCGCGCAACCTTCTCGCGACCTTCACGCACGTACGTATTTACATACTTAAGCCGCAAAACATTCACTTGCGTGTGGAGTTGCAAAACATCTTGATGTGAATTTCAAAATTCGCTAAACAATCAAAAAAAAAAAAAATCTATTCACGTTAGTGTGATCACCACCTAATTTATAAAAAAATTAAAGGTTTTGTGGGTAACCTTTTGGCTTTCTTTAGTGGTTCTTTGTGCCTGATCTCTTAATCAGGTCTAACAAGAGCATCAGGAGACCGCAAACCTCCGATAAGCCGCAAAAAAATTACAAATAGTACAAAGCACTCCCTGCTGGAGCTGCTGTAATGCCTCACTTCCAAATAAATCATAGTATCTCACAAGGTTAAGGAATCATTTCAAAAAATTCCTGAATCCAGAATTTGGTCTGGATCATCTCCAAAATACTGCTTGTCCAAAGCCCGACCTTTGGTAGAGATTTCATGAAAGTCTGCACATTACATTTTAAATAATCCTGCTAACACCAGAACAAACTGTTTCTGTTTGTTCTACTGGGTTTAATTTAGCATCAGGTCCAACTGACCCATACTATTCCTATCGGAATTGTTTTTTTTTTAACAAGGTTTTATCTTGCAGCTCAAATGGTTTGTCAGTTTGTCCATTTGCAGAATCTCTACCTAATTCTATGTAAAACTAACGGGACAGGAGTGGGGCCGGTGGCGTAGTGGTTAGGGTGCTGGGCTTATGATCGGGAGGTCGGGACTCTGGGCAAGGTCTTAACCACAAGTGTGCTTCTGTCCACCTAGCAGTATAAATGGGTACCAGTAAAAACACTGGGAGGGTAACCTGTGATGGACTAGCATCCCATCCAGGTGAAGCTGAACCCATAGTTGCTTCATGCTACTGAAACTGGGGATAAGCTTCGGCTCTAATGAGCCACTAGGCTCGGGTGTAAAATCCCAAAAGACTTTACCTTTACCTTAATCACACAGGGCTTGAACTCTCAGTGCTCCGAAGAACCCTTGAAGAACATGCATAGACACTTGTTTGCACATGCACATACTTAAATACGGACAGTGGTGGCCCTGTGGTAGGGTGCTGGATTACTGATCCGAAGGTTGGGGGTTCAAGCCCCACTATCAACGGGATGTCGCTGCTGTCCCCCCAGTGCAGCTAACTGGGTTATCAAAGGCCAGCCATGTCTCTCACTGTCTGTGGTGAGAGGCATGTAAAAGAAGTAGGCTGGATAGCCGTCAGCGTGTTTCTGCCCTACGATGGCCTGGCGAGCTGTCCAGGGTGTACTCTTCCCTCACCCAGAGTCTAAGATGGGTGCCAGCCTCCCCGCGACCCTAATTAGGATTAAGCGCTTCAGAAAATGAATGAATGAATATACTTAAATACATGTTTCATATATATATGTTTTTTGGACAAGAACGTGATACTTAAGAGTTTTTTTTACGTTTTATAATCCTTAGCTTGGTACTCGAGGAGGAAAAGTTTACGCTCAGGAATCAGAATGGTTCCAATTTGAACCATTTAAGAAATCTAAGCCCACACAACAATCCAAAGAACCCTCGACAAACCCTTTTTTTTTTTTTTTTTTTTTTAAAGAATGCAGTCATCCAGCCTGATTAAAGGAAAGCTTGTTTCGGAGTCCCTTGTCTTCTGTGTCTGTCCCCGACCCCCTCCATTAGCCTGTTCCTCCAGTAATGAGTACAAGCTGTCAGAGAAAGCTGGCTTAACAGGAGCGACCTCCCTAAAAGAGCAAATGACCCGGTACACATACATGCTCACCCTGTCTTTTAAACCCTGCACTCTCTTTTCACTAAAGAGTGAGCAGCTAATGTTAGAGCACTCTTTTAATCTGAAAGAGAAAAAGGATAAATAGATATGAAGAGGAGAAATGAGCGAGGTAGCAAGTGGTTCCTTTTCAAACATAACAAATTCCCAATAGTATAATCCAGGGGGGGGATTACCTCATCTAAAAGAAAAAGAAAAAAAAAAAAACCCCAAAAACTAACCATTAACTTGGCAAGCAGGTGAGACCAAGAGAGAAAGAAGAGAGAATGAGAAAGTGTTATCCTAAAAATAATAATAATAATAAAAAAAAATAAATAAAAATAAAAAGCAAGAATTTCTCAATAATCTGTTGGGGAAAAAAAACCCTCAGTCCTGCCTGAAGGTGTGGAGTGTGTGACAGTTGCAGATGTGGGCGGCATTTGGACGTTAGCGCCTAGGCGAGGTAGTGGCGGAGTATGATTGACTCGTCAGCCCATTATCAGGCTGTAGAGGGTTTAATGGCTGCCCAGTGGAGGAGGCCAGAGAACTCAGAACGGCTCAGCGCTCAGCTCCGATCAGCCGGCTCTCACCACAAAATGTCCAGCAAGGTGACAGATTGACTTCTCCATCCAACTTTGGCTGGGGTCCTTTGGGTGAAGTTTAAGAGTGTGAAACTGCCATAGCATTGCCTTTCTAAATCCGTGATTTGTGTCACTGGGAATGCGCTCAGCTTTCAGAGCATATGGTGACCATTAGCATACGGTAGAGGACAATGTTTGGGTTCTTGGGTATTTGGGTACTTGATTTTGTGAATTTGGGCACTAAAACTATGACTGTATGAATGTATACACACACACACACACACTCACACACACACACACACACACACACACACACACACACACACACACACACACACAC
>JBCNYH010000013.1:5745335-5757671 GCA_039654325.1 Tandanus tandanus
TATATATGTATGTGTGTGTGTGTGTATACTATGACATTTAGGAATGGAATAATGGAATTCTTGAAACAGGAATGAATTCCTGCGTACAATTTGTTGAAATTTCTGATTATTTCATCATCAACCAAAAACCTCCGTCTAACAGTGATTCCGTGGCTCATAGCAGACCCTGTTAAAGTATGGAGGATAATTAACACTCAGTGTGCATTACACACATCTGTTTTATTATCTGTTTTATTTCACCCATTTTCACTGGAGAGAGAGACAGAGAGATGGGGAGAGAGAGAGAGAGAGAGAGAGAGAGAGAGAGAGCACTGTGCATATTTTCCTTTTTTTATGCTCCATATTATGATTTTTTTTCTTTTCAATGACATTTTCATAGTGAACTGTGTAATGAGGAGTGTCAGTAAGATTTAAAATATAATACTGCCATCTAGTGGTTAATGCAAATCTCACACTTTTTTTTTTAACCTTTGTACTTTCCTCTTTTTTGAGGAAAAACAACAATAACAGAGAAATTGTCGTTGTAGCTCAACAGCTTTGATCCCTTCCTCTTCTTTACTTCTTCTTTATTTTATCTCAATTTATTTATTTTATCTCAATCTTCATTCTCAACAATTTCCTCTTTTTTTCATTTTCTCTTTTTGTTTGCTCTCATTTATTTCCTCTGCTTTCTTATTCTCTTTCCCCGTTTTTACTTTTTAATTTGTTTGTTTGAAGGATTATGCAAGAAGCTATGTGCAGATCTTCATTTAATTTCCAGAACCTACATATATATCTTGGAATTCTTGAAAGGATTCTTTAACATATCCTGTGAGATCCTGTGGGGGGGGGTATAGTCCCTGTTATTTGATCTATTACATTTTGGAGATGATCCAGATCAAATTCTTTAACATTGTGATCAAAGTGAGTTTTGACATTTTGGTTGGTATGGAAGATCGCCGGGCTTGGAGGATTGTGCTGTCCGAGTTGTCTTGTCTTTCTCCTTCACCCTTTTCTCTCTGTTCTCAGTTTTGCTTTGATTTTTTTTTTCTTCCACTTTTCTGCACACTTGGTTTCTCTCTCTTCCATCAAATCACTGCCTGAACTGAATATCTCTCTTTTACAGTATATATTTGAGGAGTTGAGATGCAAAACCCAGTAAGTCGACTTGCCCTCTTTTGTTTTGAAACAGTGAAATTAACCTGGTGGTAAGAGTAAACCTCAGTTAAGTCTCATTTTTTTGTTACGGAATGATTAAGGGGAATGGAACAAAATATCAGATTGTTCAAAATAAACCTTTTCCCGGTAAATTTTATTGTTTTAAAACAAAAGAGGTCAAGTGGACTTACTGGGCTTCGCATTTGACCTCTTCATTTATTTTCTGCTTCTTTTAATCTGTTTACTCTTACTATCTCTTCTCCTTTCTTCTCTTCTGTTTTACTGTTTTGCCCTTTATTTCATCTCTTCCTCACTCTTGAACTGTTCCTTATCAGTTAACAAATAAAACTCTCGATTATTGCATAATTATTTTTCATTTTTGCCTTTTTCTTCTCTTCTGCTTCTTCTTCTTCTTTTTTTCCCTTCTTTTTTGTCTCTTCTTTTACCATTTATTATTTTAAAGGCTTATGGTTGAAATTTGCAAAGCTTTCTCAGAAATATTGGTAAGAATTTAAAAGGTAAAACCATTTCATGCTGTAAATGTCTTTATTATTCTTATTATTCTTCATTATCAATGAAGAAAAGCTTTCTGTAAGCAGTTTAACCAGCAGTGTAAATTATTATTATTATTATTATTATTATTTATTTATGTATTATTTTTCCTCTTTTAACCTGATTCAGCTGTGCATTGATTTCTTTCTCTGATGATGCCTCGACTTTAAGCTCCATACATAAGTCCATGGTACACTTTTAGATGAAAGCCTGTCTTTGTTTCATGGCAGGAGTAATAATCCCTCCATGCGTAGTAGTGTTGTGTGAGAGCCTTTGTGTTAGACGTTCCTCCTTTCCCAGCATGCTTTACTTCCACACGTCTCTCAGCAGAGGTCACGGCAGCCAGCAAGGTCATGAATATTCAGTAGCGTGTCCACGTCCAGACCTCTGACACAGGGTAGAGTAATTGATTTGGAACTCAGAGCACAGAATGCTGTGTCCTAAACACACAGTGATTAAAATCACATCCGGCTTGTCGGAGCCCCGGCACAGCGGCCCTGCCCGCGCCGGCTCCAATTTCTACCTTATAATTGTGTTGCCGTGCTCTCGGGGACCTGCGGGGCGTCAGGGGGCTCGCTCACACACTGATTGAATCTTTTGTGATGAAGATGAGCAAGCTGATGTTGAGCCGAGGATCTCCCTAGAGGACTGAACACTGTCACAAACGTGCGCACGCACACTCGCACACACGTACAAACACACGTGGAGGTGAATCCGGTGGCATATCGATCATCTGTAGTAGCATTGATTTTGTTGTCCATTAAAAGTCGAGTGTGCATTCCCACTAATGTCCCCTGTAGTAATTAAAGCCATGTTAGATCTGTAACCATTTCAGTATCTGCTCCAAAGATCTCTCGCTCACGCGTGTTCTGTTAGCCACCGGATTGATCGCCAGTGAACAGCTTCATTCCTCTTCCTTACGCTAATTGAGCTAATCACTCCATGAGTCCTTTATTCAGTTTTAAAATAAGTTCGTAAACAAATCCAGTCATGTTTGCCAATTGGCTCGGCGTTGCAAGGCTATTAAAATGCTATTTGGTCCTACGACCCCTTGCGCAATCAGATATTACTGTAGTTTACATGGACATGACAAAGGGAGGGCACTTAACGTGTTTGCGTATTAATGAGAAGAAGCTCAATCTGTGAATCGCACATCTCATAAACCCATATTTTATTCACAGTAGTACATCAAAAACGTGAAGAGTCTCAGATTTTACTATTTCATGTAAAATATTGGCTCATTTGTTTTTGAAGGCAGCAACGTGTCTCAAAAAAGTTGGGACGAGGCAACAAAAGGCTGGAAAAGTCAGAGGTTCTAAAAGAAACAGCTGGAGGAACATTCATTTATCCATTCTCTAAGCCGCTTAATCCTAATTAGGGTCGTGGGAAGGCTGGCACCCATCTCAGCCGACTCTGGGTGAGGGCGGGGTACACCCTGATCAGCTCGCCAGGCCATCGCGGGGCCAACACACACAACCATTCACACTCACTCTCGCACCTAGGGGTGATTTGGAACAGCCAATTAGCCTACCGTGCATGTTTTTGGACTGTTGGAGGAAACCAGAGTACCCGGAGGAAACCCACGCAAGCACGGGAAAAGCATGCAAACTCCACACAGAAACACGCCAGCCCAGGAATCGAACCTTCTTGCTGTGAGGTGGAAGTGCTAAGCACTTCGGCACCATGCCGCTCGCTGGAGGACCATTTGGTAGCTAATTAGGTTAGATGGCAACGGGTCAGTAAAATGACTGAGTACAAAAAGAGCATCTGGGTGGAGGTTTATCAATCTGATAAAACCTGAATCTACAAATTGTGAAGCAACTGAAAAAATCATGTTCCCTTACATGAAATCACAAAGACATGGAAGGTCTCATCATAAACAGAACATAATGTCATGAAAATATTCTGAGAATCTGAAGAGATCTCTGTGCACAACTGACAAAGTTCTTTTATTTTAAAAATCTTTTCCCTTCTCCAAATATCCAACATACCCCAAATCCACATGTTGGTGCCTAGATTCTAGGTGTCTCTTTAAATTCCACCAATCTTTTTGCTCTCTTTTTTATTTAGCTTTAGGCCGCCCAGAAAAATATAGCCTTGATGTTAAACCAACTGAATTTGTACAGACCTATTAGCTGTGTATTTTGTGGCATTTGTGCTGTACACTAACACTGCTACAGAGGAAGTTTGGACTTTCATACCTAACCTCCTTACTTCCTTTACATACAACTTACAGTTACTTGTGGTACAAAGTGGTATTACAAGAGAGGATGATCTGTCCTGTCTCAGGGGTACCTGGCTAACATGCTAACATCAGTAGATATATTTTATTTTTTGTTCGGGTGGTACGTTGGCGTAAAGGTTATGTCTGCCTCTCAGCAAGAAGGTCCTGGGTTCGAGTCCCAGGATCGGCGAGGACATTTCTCCCTATGCTTGGTGGGTTTCAACCAGTTTCCTCCACGTTATTCTACTTGCCTGTTACAAATTGCCCCTAGGTGTGGATGCGACTGTGACTGGTTGTGTGTGTTGGACCTGCGACGGTCTGGCAAGTTGTTTAGTGTGACACAGGACTTCACGCAGTCACCGTCCCCAACCATAGTAGGAACAAACAGCTTGGTGAATGAGTTAGTGTGTGTTTTTTTCTTCTGCTTCGTTTTTTTAAAATAATTAAAGGTTCAATTCTAAGAAAATTCTACATATAGCACCTTTAAAGATAAACAGCTACACTGAGAGCTTCATCTGAGTTTCTGGTACATCATCTAATTTGGGTTGTGAAATATTATTATTATTATTATTATTATTATTATTATTATTATTATTATTCATTCATTTCATCCATTTTCTAAGAAGCTTAATCCTAATTAAGATCACAGGGAGGCTGGAGCCTATCTCAGATGGCACTGGGCGAACAGCTCGCCAGGCCATTGCAGGGCCAACACACATACAACCATTCACACTCACAGTCACACCAAGGGGCAATTTAGTATCAGCCTACTGTGCATGTTTTTGTGGGATGAAACCGGAGTACCCGGAGGAAACCCACACAAGCACAGGGAGAACATGAAAGCTCCACACAGAAACACCCTGAGCTCGGGAATCGGACCCGGGACCTTCTCGCTATGAGGTGAACGTCCTAACCACTTTGCCACCGGGTGATGCTGGGAACATGAACACAAGTCGGGTTGCCGGTGTGGGCACATGAACACGGACATGACATTTGCATAAGTATGGAGCTCCGCGGACAGACATTTTATTATTATTTATTTTAGAATGACGCTCATGAATTTCTGTTTTAAGCACTGGAATCCTGCCAGGGCTTTAATGTAGCAGCTTTCTGTGTTACTTTCTTGTCACGCTGCTGCTTTATTGATCTGTTGTGGTGTTCAGCTGCTGCAGGTCTCTGTGTGTGTGTGTGTGTGTGTGTGTGTGTGTGTGTGTGTGTGTGTACACCCTATTTCACCTCTCTATTCCCGCTCATCAATCAGCTGACTATTCATGTGAGAATCTTGTTGCAGACCTCACAGTTCACTCAATGAAGATGGACCAGCCTCCTGAACACATGCTTTCTCACGATGAGCTTTTTTATAGTGATGCATAGTGTTTTTTTTTCCTCCTATTTTTTTTTCTTAGGTTTTAATGTATGTTTAATATACTGAAATCTAAATTTGTTTTTGGTTTACAGGCGATTACCCTGCACCCAGGGCGGTTCTGACTGGTCACGACTACGAGGTGGTGTGTGTGTCGGTGTGTGCCGAGCTTGGCTTGGTCATCAGTGGCGCCAAAGGTCAGTGAGGTCACTGCTTGAGTTTAATCTCATTTGCGTGATTGCTTGACTGGAGTACGTGGCAGTGATAAGTTACACAATTAAATATCATTTAATTAAGATTAGATGCATTAACTTCCTTTGTGTTTAGTCTAAATCAGGTTGGCTAGTAATCCCCAAAGCCTCAGTCACTGCTGAAATTACTACGCAAGCTAAATAATTAGGAGCCTCTGGTTGGAAGATTACTGCAGTTATTGTTATATGTTTTACCAGGTACCAGGTTTTCTTTAACCCAGACTTATGCAGTGAGTACCCTCTAATTTTTGGAACAACTATATTGGAAAACACATACTGTGGTTTTCGAAAACAAAAAACTGGACAAATTTCAGAAGGGTCAAATTAATGACCTGCATCAGGCAAATAAAACAACAAGAAAATTATGTTCAGAACTAATTAGTGACCCATCACAGCCAAGTGAATATTAAGTCAAAAATTATTAATTTTGAGTTATTGCTACCATTTTGTAGCTGATATCCTAAGCTTCAGAATGATACCAAATTTTCTAACATAGCTAATTTTAGAGTAGCTAAGCAAAACCTGCCAGATGTTTTCAGTCGTTTAGGAATGCAACTTTGGAGAAAATCACTTTTAAAATTCTGTCTTAATTCCCTCTTTGCTGTGATGTGCCACAATACTTATTACCTCCGCCAAGGAGGTTATGTTTTCACCAGCGTTGGTTTGTTTGTTTGTCTGTCTGTTAGCAACATTACACAAAAACTTATGAACGGATTGTGAAATTTTCAGGATGAGTCAGAAATGATACAAGGAACAATTGATTACATTTTGGCAGTGATTCAGACTATTATCTGGATACAGGGAGTTTTCTGCGAGTTACTGTGTCCGGACCAAACCGAAGCGTAACTTCCAGGCTTGCGTTCGATGGTGTAACCTCATTCCTTTACCTTTCTGTACAACTTTAGGCCAATTATCACAAAAATAATCCAGTTATTAATACTTCCTCATCCGAGCGCAAGGCCCCTTATTCAAGGCAGGCCCCTACACAATGCAATCATATAAATGGCTGCACATTTACATTGCAGGGCTCAAATAAAAAACAGATGTTGCATTTATAAAAATGCTGCATTTCTTACAATACCATATGTGGGTGCTGAACGGCCTTGGTGGAGGTCTGCGCTCTCCGAGTGCTTTTCTGGTAATTATTATGATAACGCATGATCAAAAACTGGAAGGATAGTGCTGAGTCATCAACTGACCAAGATGGGAGCTCATATAAATGTTTTCTGAATTTTAATTGTGAAAAAAAGGGACAGCAGAACTCACGTTTATATTCAGTTATGAAAGTAGGAACATTTCTACACATGCATTGCAACAATAACTCACTGGATTAGGAATAAACTGTTGCGTGGCCATTTAAAAAAGAAAAAAGAAGAAGTGAGAATTAAAGGCTTTACTTTGCTAGGAAAAACGAATACATGCATAGTGGCTACTGTACAAGCCCTTGGAGGCAGTGCTATGATCTGAGGTAGCTTCAGTTGGTCAGGTCGAGGCTCAGCAACAATGAAATGCAATAAATCTTATGTCGAAATTCTGAGGTTGGATCAAAGCTAAAGGTGATACAGTGAAGTATTGGAGCGTTTGGCATTTGGAGCTGTTTAGAGTTTAGAGATCTACTTCTTCCATGCAACTAAGGACATTTGCATTTATAGAATTTTGAGTTGTCATTGGTTATTCATAGTGATCAGACTCAACTCAGAAAACAGGATATAGCATGGAGGATGATAGCAATGCGAATAATTATAGCATGCAGCCTGGGATATGCTTGTGTCATTCTGCATCCCCACAACATAAATATATTAATTTTGGTACAAATAAACATAATTAAATAGTGAAATAGAAGAAAGGGAATGGAATAATAATAATAATTAAAAAAAAAAAAGACAAACCAAAATGTTAATCGTGTAAGCAGTAATTTGGGTATAATTGGTTAATTCATTTTTTTTTCTCTTTCTTTTTAATATTCTCTCGTTGTGCTTGTGAAAATCACATCATTGCGTGATTAGTTTCAGGTCAGAGAAAGCTGGTTGAGGAAAGTTGCACACGGTTCGGGCTGCAGTTTGTGTGAAAGTGTGTAATTGGGGTGATTGAACTCACCTGGAACTGATTTCTGCATTTATAAAGCAGGGTAGCGCTTCACTCAGTTTGCTCAGACCCTGAGCTGCAATGTGTGAAAGAGAGAAAGAACATGTGAAAGGGCACTAGAGCATGAAAGAAAGGAAGAATTTAAAGAAAGTACAAGAGCATGAAAGAAAGAGTTGGATCAGTTGTGTATGAAAGAGAATGCTTGGTTGGGGGGAAAAAAGAAATTTAAAGGAAAAGTATTTACATTATTTTTAGTAGAACAGTAAAGTCACAGCTTCTATAGAATTCTTTCTCAGCTGTGTCTTAAGCCTTGATAAACAGTACAATGGAAGGCATACATTGGAAAATTTTCCTTAACGCCTGAGCCTTAATGCTGCAACTTCAATAAAAACCGTATATGGCCTTATAAGATCAAATTATTATGCTTTTCACTTCACTTTCTTTTTGACTCTGTTCATTGTGCTGAATTTTGTACTGAATATCAGTGATGCTGTGATTTCGCTGCTCTTCTAAACAGTTCTACTGTATAAAGAAAAATACTTTAAATGGTAACAGACCTTTTTGACATCATTAAACTAAGTATTTTGCTTGTTTTTGGTCGTCAATGAAAAATGTTACCAAAGGATTTATAGAGCACTGCATGTTGGAATGCCAACCTGGACTGACTGAAAGCTTGTAGTAATAGTTTCAGTGTATAGAACTGCTGCTAGACGTAGAATTTTGTAAAGTAAACACGGACAACAGGAACTATACAGACAGGAAAATGTACCAGTGGTTTTATGTGGTAATATGTAGAGACCTTACCATTACAACAAAATGTTTTTGCTAAACATCACATTTCAGATCTAGTCCACCTTTTACTATTCCAGTAAGTTCCACACTTCTTCTAAGAAGGATATCTAGTAGATTTTGGACGTGACTGTTGAGATATTTCCACAAGAGCCTTCATAAGGACATGTAATGATGTCTGGGATTCAGTTCCCATTCATTCCAAAGGCGTTCAATAAGGTTGAGGTCAGGGCTCTGGGCAGGACGCTTGAGTTCTTCCAGTCCAAAAATGGTACGCAGTGTCTTTTTATGGCGTTTGCTTTGTGCACAGAAGCATTGTGATAGTTCAATATACAAAGACCTTCTTGGAAGTTGTGTGCTTCCAAATTTGTGGACACATTTTAGAGAAGTGTATACTATGGGTTTGATGGACGGATGCCCCCACACTTTTAGCCATGAAGTGTTAATTCCCCCAGTTCATATAAGGCAAGATAATGGCAATAATAACAGTATACACATATTAATCTAACAAATCCACTATAAACCAAAAAATCTTGTGAATAAAATAAAGCTAGGCACATCTATAATCCATACACACTTAATTTTACGTGCAGTAAAATAAGTGTGCACTTGTAAAGAAAGAATAGTATACAGTGCCATGTATTCATATGCAAATGTTATTGTGTTTTGCAGGTAGAGATATGAGATGATCTTAGGACTTTTTTTATTACAATATTTCTCCAACCCTCCGTATGATCAGTTTTATTCTCTACACAAAAAAAGGCTCAGGAAACATGTAGCAGTAGCGGTCTACAGTATCAGCGGTCTACAGCTCAGTGTTTAATGCACTGGGTTACTGGTCGGAAGGTCAGCGGTTCAAGCCCCAGTACCACCAAGTTGCCACTGTTGGGTCCTTGAGGAAGGCCCTTTACCCTAAATTGTATGAATGACAAATGTAAGTTGCTCTGGGTAAGGAGTGTCTGCCAAATAAGGTCTTATAGTGTGTGTGTGTGTATGTTGGATGTAGGATAATGCAAAAAAAGTAATGTGCAGATTTTCATTAACTTTCTACCAGAGGTGGAGCTTTGGATGAGGAAGACTCCATTAGACTGCTTTTTTTTGTTGTTGTCTTTTTTTTGGGGGGGGGCATGCACGGGAAGAACATGCAAACTGCACACATAAACGCCTGAGCCTGGGACCCAAACCTTCTTGCTGTGAGGCGTGGCAGCATCACAGATATCCAGATGTTTAAGTAAAGATTATCTGGAGGAACCAGATTTAAAAGGGAACCCTTCCTCTTCTAGGTGATGTTGTATCATGGTTTAAGATGAACAGTTGGAAGTATGTTGAAATGTTTAGCATGAACAGATTGTGAAAGAGTCCTGGGATGACCACAGGATAGGTTTTTTTTTTCTGATTATATGAGAACATTGTGGTCACTTTTTTATGATGCAGATTTAAGTATTGAACCTTGTGATGTTTATTTTGTTATTAGAGGGTCCGTGTCTGGTGCACACCATCACTGGGGACCTGCTCCGGGCTATGGAAGGTCCCGATAACTGCTGTCTTCCTCGGCTCATATCCGTGTCGAGCGAAGGTCACTGTATCATCTGCTATGAGAGAGGACAGCTCTGTAACTTCAGCATCAATGGCAAGCTGCTCGCCCAGATGGAAATTAACGACACTACACGTGTAAGGGATCTTCCACACTTCATAACAATGGCATATGTATGCCCACATATTCCCTCCTCAAGGAGCTTCTCGGTAGTAATTTAGAAGTAAATTGAAGAAAATCGATTGACTTGATTGGCTTTAAATTGTAGTATATTTACAAGCCAGCCAGCCAGAATGACTAACCCACAGTGGAAATGTAACAATCATTCTAAGTCCCAGGTTTATTGTTGTCTGCTCTTGGGCTTCATCTTTCCAGGCGATGCTGCTGAGCAGTGACGGACAGACGCTGGTGACTGGAGGAGATAATGGAGTGGTGGAGGTGTGGCAAGCCTGTGACTTCAAGCAGCTTTATATCTACCCAGGCTGTGACGCTGGCATCCGAGCCATGGATTTATCACATGATCAGAGGTTTGGGATTCAGTTTATCTGAAGTCTCAGTGCACCAATGGTTACGGTGGTTCATGTAATATTAATCACAAAGCCTTAAAGATATTATCTTAAAAATTATACTAGATCCCAAAACGCCATGCATGAATAGAGAAACCATCAACCGGGAGAAAAAAAAATCTGACTGTTATCCGATGAAATGATAAAGTTGAAGTTTGTCCAACTTGTTTATTTCCAACTTGTTTATTTCTCAGTTACTTGATGCACAGTTGTGTTTTAATAACTTTTTTTTTTTTTTATGTTTACTGCGGTTTAGAATCCTCCAAATCACATGCTCTGATTGGCTCACAAGCAGTACGGAATGAATCCTCCGATTCTGGCCCCCTATTACTCACTTACTCATTTGGCGAACCGCTTAATGCTATTACAGTCACAAGAAAGCTGGTGCATATCTCAGTCAACACTTTTGAGTCATGTTGTTATACGTGTTGGCGAAATACCATGATACGGGTTAAATCGAACAAATATTTGGACTTTCGATTTTTTTCCCTGGAAAAGAATAAATATTAAAGAATGCAATTATTTTGTAGATACAATACTTACAAGTGAAGCGTTATTCCTTGCGCTTTCGAGATACTATTTCTCTAGTCGGAGCAAGTTGAGACACAGAATTCAACAAACGTCTTATTGGAATGGCGGCTTTTAGTCCTTTGGCGGCCACCAAAGGCATGTCATGCAAGGGTCTTGTGTTTATGATTGCAAAAAAATGGCCCCACCCACTGAAAGTCAAAGCCTGATTGATTTGTGTAATGTTTGTATCAGTGAATTGGACACAGATTTTTTTTTTACGCGGTTTACTTATTGAAATCTTACACCCTGATTTGTTTTTCAGGACATTGATCACGGGCATGGCGTCCGGCAGCATTGTAGCATTCAATATCGATTTCAACCGCTGGCATTATGAGCACCAGAATCGCTACTGAGCATGCTCAGTGGATGTCTCTGTCCGTCTCTCTCTCTCTCTCTCTCTCTCTCTCTCCGCCCACTCCCTCTATAGAGCCAGTGAGAAACCAGAGTCACTCCTAAAGACTTAGAAGCACTTTTCCAGTAAGACTGATAAAGCTGGCGAGTGGACTCCATGTTTCTTGTGCCATGTGTGCTCTGTTATTAACAGCACATCCCAGTTGTGTCCCACTTCTCTAAAGTACTGTACAAAGACACTATATTCCAATAAAGAGGCTCGGCAATGCATATTTAAAAAGACCCAGAAATGTTGAGCTAGTGACCAGCAGTGATCTGGTGTCTGTCAATCGGTCAGTTTCTCACAAATTAAACTGAAAATTTCAGTGCACAGCAGCAACGAGCATTTCTATAGTGTATATTTGTATATGCTAGCAGCATATTTCACCTTCAAGAGGCTTATTTTCAGGGTAAATAGCAGTCCGTGATGTAAATATGGATATCGTCAAAATGTATTCCTTAAATCTTACAGACGAAAGTCTTGAAAATGTCTTGAAACTCTTTAAACTCTCTGTCTGGGTCTTTATTACAGTTTTACGATGGAATCAATTAGTGTGTTAATGATTTTAACATCCAGTTGTTTTGTGTTGTGACTAAAAAAAGCCCTGTGTTTTGTCTGAGATGTATCGTTTCAGCCATTTCTCCCTCAAATTCATCATAACCCCCCCCCCCCCTTTTTTTTTTTTATTGTTTTAATGTGTTAAATGTTTAAGTCACCAAGGATTTGCTCAAGAATGTGTAAAGTATATATCATTAAAAATTATATTTGGAAGTGCATTGTGCATCTTATTAATTTATATATCCGTTGTAAGATTGTCATCAGTTTTCTTATTTCTCCTTATTTCAGGTTGTTTTATTTATCATTTATTTATATA
>JBCNYH010000013.1:5768726-5786202 GCA_039654325.1 Tandanus tandanus
TTTTTATTTTTTCCTGACTGAGACCACATAACATACTATAAAGTTCTGTCTTCTTCCACATACTTGAAGTCACAAGTATCCACAACTGGTTAAAGCTGCTTTGATTGACATGGAAGAGAGTAACACCATTCATTATAACCAAAAGAGCACTGCCAATTACAGTTTCTTGGACTCTTGGTTAGTGAGACCAAGAAAGAATAACACATTGTTATGCCTATATTTTTCTTACACCACTTGGAAGTTGCCATTTACCACAATTGTTCACATATCTTTATCACACACTTTCACTAAACTCTTACAGACAGAAGCAGATAAAGAGCATTTGTAGAAGCCATGTAATACTAATGTAACACACACACACACACACACACACACACACACACTATATTCCATCAGAGAAACATCAACTCAAAACACTCTCGGCAAATCAAACTACAAGCTTATTATCACGTGCTACAGAAATGGAGCTTCATTTAAAACAAACAAAAAAAGTTCTGCAGCAAATCAACTGATGCAGTGAGCAAAAGCAGGGCAGCGAAGTGGCTCAGAAAAGCGATGAGAACAAGGACAGGGTGTGATGGAGACTGCCAGGACGTTGCCATGGACACACTGGCGGTCTGCACTGTGGGACGGCGTACCTTATCCAGTACATCCCCGGGTGGGAGGTGTAGTCCAAAGACCCTGAGCGCTTGATGGAAAACCCGTCGTCCGGCTGAGCAGAGAGAAACGGGGGCAACACTCGTCACTTTAGCACTTTCACCCTGCTCTGGATGAGGTTCTAAGCTATGGAGCTACCGCTAAAATGAATTTTGTCTCAATAGATCAGCAGACTTGGTGAAAAAAAAAAATAATCAAATATTATAATTAATAATAATAATTATTACTATAATTATTATTATAATTAATAATAATTATAGTAATAATGATGTATTAAAGCAAACATTTTTCAAAACACACATTTAGATTACGTATACGATGAAGATCAGGAACTTTACATATGACTGGTTACACTACAGCTACATTAACATCAGTACACAACTCTACTCTTTACATAAACCAGATACCAAACCTATAAGAAGATAAGCAGAAGTTTTCTGCTTCATTTAAGTCCACTGAATTTCCAGTGTTAATGTACTACACGCTTTTAACATTCCAGACATTCCCAGTAACTAGCTGCTGTTTTTTTTTTTTTTTTTATTCACTCAATCATACTCATTTATACACTAATCATACTCATTTGATGAATCGCTTAATCCTACTGGGGTTATGGGAAGGCTAGAGATTATCTCAGCCAACAATGGGCGAAGGCGGAGTACATCCTGAACAAGTCGCCACACCATCGCAGGGCAACTTACTCACACCTAGCGTCAATTTGTAACAGCCAATCAGCCTGATTTGCTTGTTTTTGGACTCTGGGAGGAAACCGGAGTACCCAGAAAACCCATGGAAGCACAGGTAAAACATGTAAACTCCACACAGAAATGCTCGAACCTTGTTGCAATGAGGTGGTTGGGCCAACCACTATGCCACCATGTTGCCCGCTTTATTAACTCCTAGAGAAAAAAAAGTTTTGATGTATAGTTTTAATAAAACTATACTATATATAATTTTTTTTTTTTTTTCCTTCCTGATTTAGTCGCATCTAGTTTCCTCCCATCAAGTACTCCCTCTTAATCACATGGCCACCACCAACTAGGGAGGGGTGTGAGCAATCACAAGTTCCCTTCATGACACATGATGCTGCCACCCTCATCTTTATCAACTGCTACGCATGCACATTCGGGGGGCGGCCAAGACACTCAGAGGGTGTGTCATCTGCCCCCTTCTACGCATGAGCTCATAGCTGCCCATGACTGGCTGGTGATCACTGTAAGTGACCGGAAGCTGAGCGAATGTCATGACATCCCTCCTGGCTGCGGATGGCAGCAGCATCAATGTGGATTCGAACCTGCAATCTCCAGGTTGATGGTCATGCACCTTGTCGATGTGTAATAAAGCATTGAAAGATTTATAATACATTTTAACTGCTATAAAAATATATAGTACATGTGAAAAGAATCAAAATATTTAATGGGATATAAAATGAATAAAAGGTTTGCATTATTCTTTAATTAATTTCTACTGCTTTAGTATAAGAGGAACCAAAAAAAAAGAAAGAAAGAAAGTTGCACACTATAATATTTTCTTGGAGCGCCTTTAGCCTTGAGAATGTAACCTCCATGGCAATGTTTCAACAAACTCAAGCAAAACAACGTTTATTTCCATCCAGTGTCGGGTTCACCGACGTCTTGAATCGATGAGGGAAAAACTGAACCGCTCCATAAAATCTTCTCCAGAACATCCCGAAAACTTTCAACAGGGTTAAGGTCAGGACTCTGGCAATACATATGTGGAAATGATTCCTCGTGCTCCCTGAACCACTCGCTCATTATTTGAGTCCCGGTTTTATATCCGTGCCATCAGGGAAGAAAACGTCCATTGATGTGATAACCTGCTCATTCACTACATTCAGTTCATCAGCTGACTTCATTTTATTACCACATTAATGTTGCTGAGCCTCGACCGGACCAACTGGAGCAACAATGCCATGGAGATTACATGCTGTGATCAAGGATAAATGCAGTCCAAGAAAAAGTGTGTGACTCTTTTTTGGCTGGGCAATATACGTAATAATAATAATAATAATAATAATAATAATAATAATAATAATAATAATAATGTTAGTAGTAAACACAATTCCGCTGAAAGCACAGTGGGTGTAAAACTGGACTCTATTATATCTGCATGGTTTAAATGGAATGGAATGTGTATGAGGGTTTCCATGTTATTGTGTTACTGTCATATGCAGGCTACAGAGCTGTGTGTATATAATGAAAGAAACAGTATAAAATAAGAACAAAAAGGAAGGCAGTCCAGCAGATTTTCCCTGACAACAGCGCTGACAGTTGATACCAGTGAGAGTACAAGCACATTGACAGCAGCAAGTGGACAGCTGGCAGGAAACAGGAAATGAGGTCAGCAGCAATGACGGAGAGAGAGGAAGGAAGGAAGGAAGGAAGCTGCAGGATGAAGTGGTGGATTGAAAAGAGCACAGGATGGAGTAAAGAGCCGCACTAACACATGGGTCCTAATCCTGCGAATGCTTCCACATGACTTAAGTAGCCACACTGAATTATTGGCACCCTTCATGACTCTGAATAGACCTGAATAAAATGTGGATCTGTGGGTTCAAATATATTCGATGCGTTTTTAATGCATTATTCTGTACAAAGTTCGAGGCAGCGCAATGGCTCAAGGGTGAGCGCCGTCACTTCACAGCAGGAAGGTTGTGTGCCCATGGGGTTTTTCTCCGTGATCAGTGACACAGCTAATGGATGAACGAAAACGTTTACTCACTCACTTATTTGCCGCGCCACTTCCTATTAGGGTCGAGCCAGAAGGCTGGCGCCGATATCAGCTGACACCGGGTGAAGGCGGGGTACACCCTGAACAGCTCGCCAGACCATCGCAGGACCAACAACCACACACAGCAATCCACACTCACACCCTAGGGGCAATTTGGAACAGCCACTTAGCCTAACGTGCATGTCTTTTGGTCTGTTGGAGGAAACCGGAGTACCCGGAGGAAACCCACACAGGCATGGGGAGAGCATGCAAACTCCACACAGGAATGTGCTTGCTGAACCTGAGACTTGAACCCAGGACCTTCTTGCTCTGAGGCAGAAGTGCTAACCACTAAGCCACCGCGTCACATTAGTTTTTTTTTTGCTCAGCTTCCAATCCTGAAGGGTGCCGATAGTTCTGGGGCTGATGAAGAAATTCACAAAGGTGTACAGCACCTTATTTCATTAAAGGCTTGGGAGTACGAAACTGATTTTGCTCTGACACGTTGGAGAAATCTAATCAGTACTGAGTCTGGATTAACATGAGGCAAAAGATATGTATGCTAACATTCCTGTGTGCAAGAAATCCCATAATGTGATAAGTCTTAAGTTGTAAGCTGCATTCATCAGTAGGTAAGCTAAAGTCTGTTGGGCTTTTCCATACCTGAGCATAGTGGCTCATCACATCCGGACCCTATCCCGGTTTCTGTAGCGTGAAGCGACTGGGAGTTCAACTCCTCCTGGATGGGACGCTCGTCCATCACAGGTTACCTTCCCAGTATTTTTTTTACTGGTAGCCATTTATACTGCTGGGTGGACTTGTGGTTAAGACCTTGCCCAGGAGTCTTAGCACGGTAGAGGTCTAATGGGGATTCAAACCCACAACCTCTCGATCATGATCCCAGCACCCTAAAGTGATGTATTGCTTCTGATCATTATCATTTGGTGTCACTGCGAATCACAACGATAAAACTGAGATAATAACACGTTAAATGCTCCACAGAGAGCCGGTATCCTTGAAACTGATGCCTTGAATGACTGCAAAATAGCATGAGGGGGATGCCAACAGCTGTGTTTGTGCTGACGGCTAGTGAAAGTAAAACCTATTGGGTGATTTGCTTAAATTTGGATTATATTACAAGTTATACCACAGCACTGCTTCAGTCTGAGTGTGATATATATATATATATATAAAATAATAATTAATTTTCTGGAACAGAAGCTCTGACAGTAGCTCCAGATGCAAATCACAGCTTTTATATCAATGCACTTGCTTCTGAAGCAACATGTGGTACACAAATTTCCATAAAAGTGTTTTTTGTTGCTGTTGGTGGTGGTGGTGGTGTTTGTGTTGTGTTTTTTTTTTTACATGTATGCTGCCTTTGATATGGTGAAGTTCCTTTAAAGAGAGGCTTAACATTTCTGGAAGGAGTCTCCAGTGTCAGTGCTGCATTAAAAGCCTTGAGGAAGGAGGACAATTTTTTTTTTCCTCTTATAACATAAAGCTTGTGATGCAATGACCAGTTATAGTTAATATAAACTGTATATAAAACATTCCTTAAACGTATAACTGGTCTGCGATGTCCTATGTGACAAATGGCTTTAACTATAAATGGATCAATTGTATGACCTCATTCTTTTACAAGTACGCGTAACGTTGGACGGCATGACAAAACCTCATGACTGCTAATTTTTATTTATGTATATTTTTTATTCAAACAAACTTTTATTGCCCCATCTTTACACTCAAATGACCACGTGACCTCATTTTGCATCCACTGGTTTGCATGAACTATTTGAAGCTTTCTGTGGGTTAATATTGAAATAGGAGAGGACAAAAGCTTTGAGATGGTGTGTTGATAAAAAAAAGAAAAGAAAGAAAGCCCTTCCTACTGTTATAATGGAGACGCCGGGTGCCGTGTTGCTGGACTTGGGGCCTGTGATAAAGTTTTTCTTGATTTTTCCAGCGACTGACAGCTGATGCTCGTTCTCTGACAAGCCATCGTCCTGGAAATCAAACCAAACAGCATCCCACTTCAAGTCTACATCAAAATCACTGCAAAAATAAAAGGAAATAGTATCTAAATAAATCACTTACATTGACCCACGGATGATCTAAAACCTGCAGGGCTGTGTATCTCTGCTCGACCTTCACCTGCAGCATGCACGTGATGAGCTCCTGCAAGGAGTGAGAGACACGCGGAGTCATTTAGAGACCTTGAATAGTCCATCGATCCACCACTTTGCCAAACGCTTTACTTGTACTGTGGTCACGGGGAGGCTGGAGCCTATCTCAGCCGACTCTGGACGAAGGCGTGGTACACCCGGGGCAGCTCACCAGACCATTAAAGGGCATCACACACACACACACACACACACACACACACACACACACACACACACACACAGAGCCATCTACACTCACACCTAGAGGCAATTTGAAACAGCGAATTAGCCTAATGTGCATGTCTAGGGTACCCGAAGAAAACCTACACAAGCACGGGCAGAACATGCAAACTCCACACAGAAATGCTCTTGCTCAAGCCCAGGGCTTGAACTCAGAACCTTCTTTCAGTGAAGCAGATGTGCTAAATACAACGCCACCGTACTGCCCAGACCTGAAAGAGTGTAATGCTAATCTCTGCTCCAGTCTGCCAAACTTTCCGTGATCCGGCTAACGGGGCCTGTTCCTGGAATGTTCAGGGAATTCCCCCGGTGTTTTATCTTGTAAGCATTCAGAAACAATAAATGATTTTGTCGCAGTGTTTGAAAATGATGGTTCTCTTCAGAAGGCCGGAGAAACCCCATACAGTCGTACACACCCTGGGGTACTTTTGTATACCTTTGCAGTGTCGGACACGTTGTCCCAGTATGGAAGAGGGAAATCCAGCTGTCCTGTGAGAATCTGATCAAACAGGGCCTCCTGATCATCAGTGGTCCTACACACACACACACACACACACACGCATACACAATTTTAATAAATGCTAAACTTTTACTCTGTGCCTTCTTCTGTTTATACTTTTACTCTGTCCTTATTCTATTAGTGCTTTATTATTTTTACAGCTGCTGCCTTAAGTCTCATATATTATTACTCATTTAATAGATGTGTGTGTGTTATAGTTTCACTGCAAAAAAAAAACAAAAACCCACAAATAAATAAATAAATAAATAAATAAATCCTAGCAAAAGTAGCCATCTTGAAAAAGCTTAGCTAGAGTGCATATGCGGTTATTGTGTTATTTCACCACCAGAGGGAGTCACATACCGCTTCATAGTCACATCACACTCCTGCTCTGTGAACACATTTATACTATATAGTAGTATATTTGGCTTCTGAGATCATTTACCCCTGCTTTACATTAATAAGAATGTCCACCTTAATGAATTTCTCTGCCACTGAATCCACGGAACATTCCACATACCCACGGAAAGGAGGAAAGCCGCAAAGCAGGATGTATGTAATAACACCAGCCGCCCAGATGTCCACCTTCAGGCCGTAACTATCAGGAGGGGGAAAAAAAGCCGTGCTCATTCAGCTTAAGGTGCGCAGTGTGGAAAATGCTCAAGAACCATGTGTTTATGTAAGGTTGATGGAGAACAGTGGGGTGCAGTGGTGACTCACCCCGTCTCTGAGATGATTTCTGGAGCTACGTATGTCGGGGTGCCACAAACGGTGTACAGAGGTCCATCTACCACTGTGGCCAAGCCAAAATCACCAAGTTTTAGAGACTTACTGCCATCCTGGTGCTCATAGACCTTACACACACACACACACACACACACACACAGGTTTTATTATCTATAATGGAAAACTAAAATATATATTTAATTTAAATAAACATCTAAGCAACATACTACCCATAGAGACGTAGCCAAGACAGTAAAACTGTCAAACCGATAGCTATGTAGACAAATACACAAATGCATGCACACACACACACACACACGCGCACACACACACACCACACAAACCTGATGGTAGCTTTTAAATGCACCACTATCAGTGGTGGGGGTGAATGAATGAGGTACTTGGGAAGGCTAGATTTAGCAACCTCCCTAGTATTCTCATTCTCTCTCATTCTCTCTCTCTCTCTCTCTCTCTCTCTCTCTCTCTCTCTCTGTGTGTGTTTGTGTGTTGGCTCAAGCTTTAACGTTTTCTCACTGCAGTAATACCTACAACATCAGTAAGAACAACAACAGTAACAGTGAAGACAACCATTCATTTGCCGAGCCACTTAATCCTATCAGAATCGCGGGGTGGCAGCGGGGTACACTGTACCCTGAACAGTTTGCCAATCCATCACAGGGCCAACAAACACACCTGAACATACCCTGAACAGTCAATAAACCTAATGTGCATGTCTTTGGACTGTGGGAGGAAACCCACACGAGCACAGAGAGAACAAGGAAACTCCGTCGTCGAGCCTGGGAGTTAAACCCAGAGCCTTCTTGCAGTGAAGCAGATGTGCTAACCACCACACCTCTGTTTTTTTTTTTTTTTTTTTGTTTTTTTATAAATAATTTTTTTGCATGCTTGAGGTGGTTTCTTTGGATATTCGATGAAGCAATGTTTGCAATTAAGTCCCATGACCGAAATTTAAAAGTTAGCTATAAGGCTAATAAGTAATGAAAGACTGCTTCACCCAAATCTTTGTGCACTAACTTCAAACAAGAACTTATCAAGCACAGCGGAAACCCCTTACAGTCTCACCATGTTAATCACTTCATCAGCCTAAAGCCCCGATCTCATTTGGGCGATAACGCCTGATAATGCCCAGGATTCGATCAATTTTTAGGTCGGGAGCGAGCATGAGGAGTCTGTGACCGATATCGTCGACCGTATCACTGACTGGAAGTCACGAATCCACCTGTTGTGGACAATCGTCCCATTTTTTTTGAAACCTGTTTCCAAATGTTGGATGATTACACCCAATCTACTAATCGGTGACTGTCGCCAACTATCCACCATTATACTGCTGACAGTCTAAGACCGTTGGGGACGTAGTTGCAGACAGTCTCAGACCTAGTTGCCGACCGTCAGAAATTTTCATCTGATCATTATTTTATTTGAGTCATTTAGAACATCGCATACACAGTTGTGGTTGGTCTGAGACAGTCTGAGACAGTCGCCAACTGAAAAAGTCACGGGCAGACGCCAAAGGATCGCCCAAATGAGATCGGGCCTTTAGCCTTAACATCTAATATCATATTATGGCCAAGGAAATTAGTAGAAATTTTACAGATATCTGTAAAAAAATGTGGAAAAAAGAAATCTAGAGATTTTAATTACACGAGTAATTTGAAAATAGAAGGGTCATTTCATCTATAAACCACAGTGACTTCACTACAGAACATGTGTTGGGAACAAGTAAAAATATTACAAAAAATAAAAATATATACAAGGGCTACATTAACCGGCTGAAAACTTTGAAAATTAAATTGACTAGTAAACTGTGAAATGTGTACCAGCAGGTTCTCGGGTTTAATGTCTCTGTGCACTACGTTCAGGCTGTGCAGGTATTTGATGGCGCTGGCCAGGTTGTACAGCATCCCACTGGCGTCCCGCTCAGTGTACTTGTTTGTGGATGTGATGGCATCGAAGAGGTCACCACCCTGCAGGCAAACACACACCAAAGTATACACTGAACAATTATTTCTCCTGACCTCAATGACCTCATATTATAACATTCATTCATTCATTTTCTGAACCGCTTAATCCTAATTAGGGTCGCGGGGAGGCTGGCGCCCATCTCAGCCGACTCCTGGCGAGGGCAGAATACACCCTGGACAGCTCGCCAGGCCATCGCAAAATTATAACATTGTTAATATATACAATGTGTTCTAATGGCACCTTTATCCTCAGAGCAAATGTAAGGATGCAGTGAATATGTACATTAGAAACATTACAGTGATCAGACCTCCTGATCCAACCCTCCTCTGTCCTAACCCATTTATGTTAAGATGCAGCAGCCTAAGCAGTGAGGTCCAGACATCCCTCCCCCCAGCCACTTCCTCCAGCTCTTCCGGGGGGACACAGAGGCGTTCCCAGACCAGCCGAGAGATGTAGTCCCTCCTGCGTGTTCTGGGTCGACCCCGGGGTCTCTTCCCGGTCGGACATGCCCGAAACACCACACCAGGGAGGCGTTCAGGAGGCATTCTAATCAGATGCCCGAGCCACCTCTACTGGCTCCTCTCAAGCATCGGTTCTTCTCCAAGCTCCTCCCGGATGGCTGAGCTTCTCATCCCATCCCTAAGGGAGAGCCCCGCCCCCCTGCGAAGGAAGCTCATTTCAGCCTCTTGTATCTGCGAGTCACTTGTTCTTTTGGTCAATTCCCAAAGTTCGTAAGCATAGGTGAGAATAGGAACTTAAATCGACTGGTAAATTGAGAGCTTGGCCTTTCGGCTCGGCTCTCTCCTCACCACGACGCTTCACAGCAGAGGCTGCACCGATCCGCCTGTAATCTCCCGTTCCAGCGACAAAATATAATACATTTATTAATACATTTTCGAACTTTTTTCCTCAGTATTATCCTTTAAAAAAATTTACATTGTACTTTAACTTCTTGAAAAACAGTTTCAAATATCTATGTAATCTTTTACCTTAACCAGCTCCATGACCAGGTACAGCTCACTGTAGGTGTCCATCTCTTCGATCAGCAGGACGATGTTGGGGTGTTTCACCCTCCTCAAAATGGACACCTCATTCTGGATCATGTGTTCCTGTGATGATGCACGAGATATCTTTATGAATATCATTATTCATCAAACCTCCTATTAGAGCTGTAATAAAAAAACAGGCCTCAAAACAAATATGACTGAGGGCATGATGGAAATCAATCGTCTATTAATAATCCAATCTGTTCAACCTACGGACTTCAAATACACTACAATATATAGTACACGCGACCAGATGGCTCGATCACGACAACCGATACACTCTCACTTGTTTGCCAAGCCGCTTAATCCTACCAGGGTCGCTGGAGCCTATCTCAGCCGAATCTGGGTGAAGGCAGGGTATGCAATGAACAGCTTGCCCAACCATTGCAGGGCCAACACACGCACACAACCATTCAAACTGACATCTGGGGGTAATTTGGTACAGCTGAGAAGCCTACTGTGCATGCCTTTGGACTGTGGAAGGAAACCAAAGTACCCGGAGGAAACCAATGCAAGCATGGGAAGAGCATTCAATCTCCACAAAGAAATGCCCAAGCCTGGGACTCGAACTTGCTGTGAGGCAGACGTGCTAACCACTACGTCACTGTGCCGCCCAGCTGATATGCTCTGTATGTGTTATGATAACACTATGTACTACAATCTACAGTACCCAAGATCAGAAGACGGGCGTTATAGCCGACTTTGGAGCTCTATTTTCATTTACGTTTATGGCATTTGGCAGACCTCCTCATCCAGAGCAACCTACACAACTAAGCAGCTGAGGGTTAGGGGTCTTGCTTAAAAGCCCAACAATGGCAACTTGGTGGTACTGAGATCTAAACCCCCAACCTTCAGATCAGTAACCTAGACCCTTAACCACCGAGCCACCATTGTCCCAGTTCATTTTATTGCTGCTACAGAGTTCTTATGTTTTAAAACATCATTTTGCTTATATATCTTTTCAACATTCTGAACATTTCAATAACACATTCCTTTTTTTTTAGGTAAAATTCGATCTGTTAGGGTTACGGGGAGGCTGGCGCCCATCTCAGCCGACTCTGGGCAAAGGCGAGGTACACCCTGAACAGCTCCCTAGGCCATTGCAGGGCCAACACACATACAACTATTCACACTCACTCTCACACCTAGGGGAAATTGGGAGCCACCAATTAGCCTCCTGTGCATGGTTTTAAACTGCTGGAGGAAACCCAGCGAAACCCAGAGAAAACCCACGCAAGCACGGGGGAAAACATTCTCCAAACTCCACACAGAAACGCCCCGAGCCCGGGAATCGAACCCAGGACCTTCTTGCTGTGAGGCAGATGTGCTAACCACCGCACCACCGTGCCGCAATTAGCAATAATGTGTTAATACTAAATATGACTGCAAACATCTGACATCTTGCACATGCTTCATGGACCTCTAATGGAAGCAGGACCCAAGTGTGAAAGCCACAGTCTTGTTGTTTATGGTAATATACTCTTATGATTTGATACGTTTCCGTCTCCGTATCTCACCTTGCCCCTGCACTTGCCCTTGTTGATGATTTTGAGTGCGTAGTCTCGGCCTGTGGATCTCTCCACACACTCCCTCACCACCGCGAAGTTGCCATCTCCAATCATACGTCCCACCCTGTACCTCTCAGCTATAGAAGCAGGAACCGGAGGGCCTTCCTCCACCATTTCAGCTACAAAACATCACATGTTAACTGTCAGTTATGAACAACCTTGTGTTTGTCTTTATGCATTACTGGACTTTGTACAGGTGTAATGGGGCTAATGTTGGTGTTATTGAGTATTTCTTAAGGAAGCCAGATGGTGATACATCAAGTGCTATCTGGTAACGTTTTACATTAGTAGTAGATGCTTGGGTAAATAGGTCCATATTATGTTTGTGATTATTTGTCGACATTGTGCATTGGTATTGCAGCGAGTCTGTTTAATGATTAATCAGGACTTTTTTGGGTTTTGTTTTTATGTCTAGAGTACTGTGACTGTGTTTAGCTGCTGGTGAGAAGGGCAATGGGAAAGGGAGGGTGGTGGCCACTCTCAAATCTCCATGGTAATTTTGGTACCGAGATGAAACAGACAGCACAAACCGAAAGCTTTTTGATAAAACACTCCATACAACTAACAGTTCTGTGTTTAATACCTTCACTAGCAGGACCATCACCCTCATCCATGGAACTGCAGACTTTAGTAGAGGCCAGAGAGAGAGACGAACCGCTGTGCTGGGAGCTCTGCCAGAGAGACAGTAGGTGTTAAAAGAGTAATTTTCCTTCCGCTGTTTGTTTTTAGTACCAGTTACTTTTCCAGCCTTTTGTTGCCCTGTCCCAAACTTTTTAGTGTTGCTTCCATCAAATTCAAAATTATCTTTTTTTTATTTATTTTTTAATAACCATTACATTATTTAGCATTCAAAATGTTAAATGCTAAGCATTCAGATTGCTAAAATAAGCACTGTATTTGTAATAATAACTAATCCATAACTAATACAACAGACACATTTTATTTAATTTTAGCCTCTAGTTTTCTCTAAACATGTCAATACCAAATATTAAATGTAAATTAGGAGATCTTACCCGTCGTCTTCTGAGGCTGGCTGGGCTGGTGGGGGATGGACTCGGGGACTTGCCTGAGCGAGGCGTAGAAAGCTGACTACCTGCTGTTCCATTAGCTGAGGAAAAGAAGAGACGATAATATAGTCCATAACATAACTAAAATCAATTTATAAACAGTGTTTCTGAATTCTCGAAGCGGATTCATAAGATGCTATTTATTCTACGTAGCACAGCGGCTCTAAGACTAGCACTGGTTTTTTCGTGGCTCGGGCATCTGATTAGAATGCCTCCTGAATGCCTCCTAGTGTGGCGTTCCGGGCATGTCCAACCGGGAAGAGACCCCGGGGTGGGGTCTATGGAGGGACTATGTCTCTCGGCTGGTCTGGGAACTCCTTAGTGTCCCCCTGGAAGAGCTGGAGGGGGGGACGGATGGAAATATCTGGACATCACGGCTTAGGCTGCTGCCCCTGCGACCCGACCCCGGATCAAGTGGAAGATGATGATACGGGTGATGATGGTTTTCCAATGAAATTTTTCATGGTCAATGAAAATTTGCAATTCAGGATACTGAAGTTTGAAGTTTATTGCACCATGCCAAGTCACAGTTTTTCTTAACTTCAACAAAGAAAAATTGGCAATAGCCCCTGGGGGGGAGAAAACTGATTTATAACACCATTGCTAATAAGAAGTAACTTATTTTATGAATGCAAAGTTAAACAGATAATATTATTAAGTTAATCCTTTGGCTGACTGCTGTATTATAAGAAAATAATACAAATCTCAGCCTTCATTATGAAAAATAATAGTGGGGTGGTAGCTGGAATGATGCTGATCATGTAACAAAATTATTCATCGTCTTTCCATCAACCTGTTTAATGTATCTTTTTTAAAAATGCAAAGTAAACATGAGTAATGAAACCACACAAATTTTATGCAGTCTCCTAAATATCACCAAAAAATGCTTAACATTTTATTATATTTATTATTAAATATAAAAATATAATTAAATTAATATCAATAAATTAAATATTTTGTATATCTTTTGTTATACTTTTTTTTTTTTCCAGATGATTCTACAAGGCAACTTTAAATACTTTGGAAGCAGCACTGTTGACTCCAAGAGGGTCATAGCCACTAGAATTACTAAAGCCTGGTGAGCTTCAAATAGTATGAACAAGATTTAAACCTCCAGCCCTTCTCCAAAATTAAAAAAAAGGAACAAATTACTAAATGGCACCTTCATCAGAATGCAACGTACTGCACTAAACATCTCATAGTGAACTTTCTGGGATATCCTGCTTATGCAGTGACCATCAATATAGTATAAGATTTATCGGACACTGTTGGTGCAAAAAGGATGAACTAGTTGCAGATGTTCTATTATGTCACTGAAAAGAGTAGAGAGGAAGACCTGAAATAGTTCCATCATACAAACTGAATGAGGACACTAAATGCAAATATGAGGGGCTTCCTGAAGCAAAGGCCGACAGAGAGGACTGTTTCATGAGTAAGCGCGATTCCGTGAAGTGAAATAGAAATTTGCAGTGCTCACACTGAAGTCACATGATACGAAGAGCAAAATTCAAGTCAAGATCCTATGGGACTTCAACATACAACGTGATGAGCATATCGTCACCGCAAGAAGACCGGACATGGTAACTGAGAAGAAGGAAAGTGGTCTTGGTAGGTTAATTGACATAGCTCTTCCAGGAGATCACAAAGTGCTAGAGAAGGAGGATGAGAAACTTTGGGAAATACCAACCATCAAAATATGGAACAGTGAGACTGGGACACGTGCGCAAATTAGAAGTAGTACTAGTCGTTGTTGGAGCTCTTGGCACTGTTATATTCACAATATCGGAGTTAATATCAAAACTGAACTGATACAAGGTACAATGTACAAGGTAGAATTTATTGACTTTTTATGGAATGATTACATGGCATGCACTGCCCGCAGAAAGCCTAGCTAGTCGAAGCGGGCAGTGGATACACGCTTTACATCATTACAAATACCTATATACATATGAGAGAGAGAGAGAGAGAGAGAGAGAGAGTACAATTTGTAATTAGGAAAGAAGAGAAGAAGCATGCAAACATAAGATCCCAAATTTCAGAGCATTAAAAAAAAAAACCTAGATAAATCGATATAGTCGTCTGCATCCGACATTCATTGAGGTAAAATATCATGGACATTGATTTAAAATTATGTTTGGTCTGCTGTTTAATTTTATGTGGTAAACTATTCCAGATTTTGTCACCTATTCACCTATAAAAAGATCCCTTTTGAGGATGATCTTGTTCGTTGAGAATGAATATCAGATTGAAAGATAAAGAGATTAGAGAGATGTTCGAGGGAGTTAAATTATTGGCCCTATCGTGCATTAAGATTGCTCCTGCTTTAAAATAAAGAAGATCCAAAGGTGAGAGGTTAGAGGAGATAAAGCAGGGTACTACATGGGAGGTGTAATCACCGAAGTGCATTAGACGTAGGGCACGTTTTTGGAGTATCAAAAGCTTATTTCGGTGTATTTTGGCAGCTTGGTTTAGCTTTGGCTATACCGTATAGTAAATAAGGTTGGATAAAAGATCTGTAGATGTGTAGCAGGATATTCAATGGAACAAAATGTCTTAGTCTGGCGATAATGCCGATTGTTTTCGTTATTTTCGAAGCAATATAAGACACATGGTATTTCCATGAGAGATTTTCATCAATTAGTAAGCCTAGGTATTTGATGTAAATTTTACATTCTAGGGAGATGTAGCTATTTGCAAGGTGGTCAAATACTTTTAAATTTATTTCCTGATTTAGCTTTTTCTGTCTAGGTCGAAAGATTATAAAATTAGATTTTGTACTTTATGTTTAAAGAAAGCTTATTGGTGATTAGCCAGTCATAGACTTTTAAGAGTTCAGCGTTTACTACAGTTTCAAGAAATGTAAGATTTTTGTCAGCAAATAGATAAAATTTTAATCGCTCAGAACAATTAGATGTATTAATATAGATTAGAAAAAACAAGGGTCCCAGGACGGATCCTTGTGGGACTCCTGACAACATCACTTCCTTTTTGGTTATAATCTTTGGGCCAATTTGTGTTTTTTGTGGGTGATATGACGCAAACCCTTTATTTATTAGACCACTTATCCCATAGTGTGAGAGCTTTCTTAGTAATATGGAGTGATCGACCGTATCGAAGGCTTTTTGTAAATCTATAAATATCCCACACGAATACATTTTTCTGTCCATATTATTTTCAGTTTGATTAATTAATGTCTAAAATCGCATGTTCAGTAGAACGCTTTCTGCGAAAGTCATATTGTGAGTCATTCTCACAATATGAGAATGACTCACAATATGTGAGTCTGATACAAAAAACAAGGGTATTAGGAACAGCCAGAATACTGAGAAGAGTTTTACAATAATTTAATAATAATATAGAAACAAAACATTCAGGACCCTTGATTACTTATTATGACCTGCTTCTAATTTGTAGATAGTGCGACACAAGAACAGTCTGAGTTAAAGTAAGTAAATAACAATAATGATGATGATGTTGATGATAATAATGGTTCATTAAGGCATTTTACATGTTAGCTCTACATTATAACCAGGTAAAATAAGTTTTTATATAAAATTATGTCTAATGATAAAATCTAAAGCTAAAACAAAACAAAAAAAAAGCTGTTTGTGGGTCGGAATCTCTGCTTCGCTTAACTACGTAACATTCATTTTAGACAATCTGTGAACACATTGGCGTTGCTTTTGTTTCTCAATGTAGGATTAAGTTAGTTACAACCTGCATGTTTAGCTTCAGTCCTTTATCAGTGGTAGACAGAAAACATCAAGAACTTGATCTAAAATCTACAACACTGTAAAATTGTAAGCTACTTGCACAATGGCTTGGATCAAGAAATATATAGTGTATATAACAGTTAAGGGAAGAAAGAAGGAAAGAAAATCACACCCACCCGTTGAATTTTCAGCCAGGAATTGTTCCCTCTTGGATGAGGAGCCTGATAAAATCTCACCGGGTCCACAATGTATCGAGCTGCTGGAGCAAAGTGTTAGAGCTGCTGAGCTCATGGTGTGTGCATGTGTGTGTCTGTGTGTGTGAGCGTTTCTATGAATGAGTCGAGCTGCTGAATGATCACACACTCCTCCTGCTGCGTGTGTCTGATATCAGAGCAGAAGGAGGAGCTGCCAGATCGAGGGTTATTTAGGATAAACGCAGTCTCATCATGAGATAACTGGCATAAATTTGGCAGATGTGATCTTTATTTATTAGAGTGCAAATACAGTTGAGTTTAAGTGATGAGAAATCCTGAACTGGATCTAAGAAAGGTGCCAATTAAAACTACATCTGAAGGTACAGGACGTTGACGAGTCAGTCCTGACTGTTAAAATAAATTTAGATAATAATAATAAAAAAAAAATTTTTTTTAAGCCGCTTAATCCTAATTAGGAACGAGGGCGGGGTACACCTTGAACAGTTCGACAGACAATTGCAGGGCCAACACACACAACCATTCACACAAAGCTAGGGGCAATTTGGAACAGCCAATTAGCCTCCTGTGCATGTTTTTGGACTGTGGGAGAAAACGGCTGAGCCCGGGAATCAAACCCATGACCGTCTTGCTGTGAGGTGGACGTGCTAACCACTGCGCCACCGTGCCGCCATCATAATAATAATAATAATAATAATAATAGGGCAGTGGTGGTAGGGTGCCTGATTACTGATCTGAAGGTCGGGGGTTTAAGCCCCACTATGCAGTCTAGCAGTCACTGCTGTCCCCACCAGTACAGCTAACTGGGTAATCAAAGGCCAGCCATGTCTCTCACTGTCTGTGGTGAGAGGCATGTAAAAGAACCATTGCTGA
>JBCNYH010000013.1:5877630-5896671 GCA_039654325.1 Tandanus tandanus
TCTATCTATCTATCTATCTATCTATCTATCTATCTGTCTGTCTGTCTGTCTGTCTGTCTGTCTATCTATCTATCTATTTATCTATCTATCTACTGAGTCTAAAGTTCACTTTAGATTTTTCAAAGTAAAATAACGCTCTATTCAGTTAAATAAAACCCGACTGGTCCTAACCCGGTCTCAGTAGACCTTTGCTGAGTTTATATTAATTCTAAGCTATTTATTCACTAAAGAGTCACTTAATAGGAAACAGTCAGATAGAACTGTATTAAATCAAACAGTACACCGAGTTTAAAGTATATTTAGGTTCTGTGTTTGGTTTTTGGCATGTTCTAATCATCACAGACTTTTGTAACATAAATTTTAAATGACCTTTAAAATACAGGCCTGAATGAGTTTAACTAGCTTATATGTCAAAACTTTGATGCACTGTTTATGAAAACTGTCCTTCGCCCATAAACAATCTTACAATACCCGAGTCAAGTTTTATTCTTCACCATTTAAGTCCGAAACCTGAGAATGTACTGGAACCCTCTCGGTAGGTAAGAAGTCTCGCGAAACAAATGACGTACAGCCGCTCACCATGTCTGCATTTGCGGTGTGTAAAAATCAGGCCATACGAAGGGACTTGTGTTCAACGTTAGTAACGCTATCTGTCAATCATATGCTGAACAAAATACCTCAGAGACCAAGCAAGTCTTTCTGCACGTGTTACATTTACTTTGGGGCAACATATGGAAGGGGTTGATGTTTCAGTATGCACCAGAGGAGCCATGAAGCAAACATCAAGCCCTTATACACCAAAATAAATTCATTTAAATGACATCATATCCTGAGGGACCAGTGTAATCCATAGAGTAAAATGTAAAAGAGCTATGGATGAATACATGGATGGATGGCTGGCTAAGATAGATGGCTATGTAAAACAAATGGATGTTCAGATAGATAGAAGATACTGTAGTAGATAGATAGATAGATAATACTGTAACTGTTGACATGTTAGAATCAAAGCTAACAATAGACAGATAGACTGGATAAACAAATAGATATATGGATGGAAAAATAAACCCACTGGATTAAATGATGGATAGATGGATATTTATGGTGGATTGATGGATGCATGGATGAGCCCGATAGATGGAGGAGTGGATGGATAACGATGACTTATAATTATGATGGAGGATTAATGAATAGAGGGATGAACCTAATAAATGTAAGAGTGGATGGATAATTATAATGGAGAGATAGATTGATATATGGATGGATGGATAAATGGATGTATTTATAGACGGATGGGTAACCCCAAGTGGGTGGAAAATTATGAAGCATGGGTGGGTAGATGGATGGATGGATGAACCCAATAGATGGAAAGGTGGATGAATAATTGTAGAGAATGGGTGGGTGGGTGGATGGATGGATGGATGGGTGGGTGTATATAACAGAACCCTGCCCCCCAAAAATAAAAAATAAAATTAATAAAAAAAATTCCACTAAACATATATAATCAAATACAATTAATTATATAAAACAAATATAATCTAAAACATAAATTACAAACTAAAAGCAGTGCATAAAACTCTGCAGGTGGGATGTCCCAGGGTGGTGGTACCCGACCCTATGTTAGCATCACACAGATTGCAAGTCATGTGACATACTGGGTGTACACCATGACCAAGAGACAGAGAAACAAAGGAACTGAGGGACACACAGTCTGACTCCCAGTAGGGCATTAGCATTTTTTCCAATTCTTGCTTGATATACGACTTCAGCTGCTCAACAGTCCAGAGCCTTAGATGATTTATTTATTTTTGTTCATGTTTCACACATTTTTACTGGGATATGGGTCTGGAGTACAGACCGGCCAGTCGAGTACACACACTTTTTGTATTTTATTTCGAAGACATACTGTTATTTTAGGTTTATTTCTACCTCATACTAAATTTCTTCCTAATTTAGTCATAACCAATTCACACGCATCGAGGTACCCCCCTATCACACATCATCCACCAACCATAGAGGGCGATGGCAAGCATGTGCTTCCTTCGAGGCATGTGGTCCTAACTGTTACCCATGCATATTCCGGGGCAGCCTAACACACTTGGAGGAAAATGATACCCGCCTCCTCATATGTATAAGATCACAGATGCCCATGATTGGCTAGCGTCGCTTGCGATTGACAAGGAAGAAAACGTATACCGCCGTTTACTTCCTGAGTGCTCGGCTTATAGCTCTCACGGGGTCCCAGCTACGAATGACTGCATGCACCATACATGAACCTGCGAATTCTTGGATAGTAGTGGCGTACCTTATTACTGCGCCCTTCGGAAGCCAAGCCACACTGTTCTAATATGCACAATGTTGGTGAGCACTGTTTTGGTGGAATAAGTAGGAATGTCCCAGATATAGATTCCATATGGTCAGCAGCTGTGTGTGTACTTCAGCATTAATGGTCTTCACAGGTGTACACGTTACCCATGCCATGAACAGTAACCCACCCCATATCATTACAGATGTGGACTTTTGACCTTTGTTGCTGGGATTAATCTGGAGGGTTCTTTTCCATTAAAGCTCGCAGGGTACAATGCCCTGATTTCAAAAAACTAGAAAAGTAAACTAGAAACAGAAAAAGTAGCATCATCAGACCCCATGGCACACTTTTCCACTTTGCCTCAGCCTTGGGCACCCATGACATTCTTGTCAGTTTATTGGTTGTCCTTCCTTGAACCACCTTCTATAAGTACTTAACACTGTATTCCAGAAGCACCCACAAGACCTGCCATTGTGGACATGAATAGATCTAGTCATTAGGCCATCACAGTGCGTCCCTTGTCGAAGTCATTCAGTCTTATGCTTGCCCATTTTTTCTATTTCTAAAACATCAACTTTGAGAACTGACTGTTCACTTTCTACCTAATACATCCCACTCCCTGGCAGGTGCCATTATAATGAGATCATCAACATTATTCACTTCACCACCAGTGGTCAATATGATTGTTATGGCTGATTGTTGTATATAATAAGCACATGTAAATACTAAAGGACGCCATGGTGGCACAGTGGTGAGCACATCTGCCGCACAGCAAGAAGGTCCCGGGTTCGGTTCCCGGTCTCGGCGTTTCTGTGTGAAGTTTGCATGTTCTCCCCGTGCTTGTGTGGGTTTCTCTGGTTTCCTCCCACAGTCCAAAAACATGCACAGTAGGCTAACTGGCTGTTCCAAATTGCCCCTTGGAGTGAGTGGGAATGGTTGCGTTGGCCCTGCAATGGCCTGGCGAACTGTCCAGGGTGTACCCTGTCCTCGCCCGGTGTCGGCTGAGATGGGCGCCAGCAGTATATATACTGTGCAAAAGTCTTAAGCACTGTTTTTTTTGTATAAAGTTTGCTATAGGTTTATATTTTATTTGCTATAGGTTTTTATTATAATTTGTATATTAGCAGGTTAGTACAAAAAACACTTTACATTTCCAAACATTAGTTTTCCAGCACAAAATGAAATGTTACATAAAAAAAGTTAGTACAGTATGTCAATAAAGAAAGCAGCGTATCACGTATAAGAGACCAGTTTTCAGGCAAAAATATACTGAAGGCTGCTGTGATTTACCCTCAAATAAAGAATCAAGTGTGACAGTCAACATTTCCAGGAGAACTGGTTCTGGTTTTGTAAGACACAAACTCGACCTGATGCTATGTTTTTAAAGCAAAAACTCATCACACCTAATATTGAATTAGTTTTATTTATTACTGTTTACTGTGCTTTATAGAATTTTTATGTACAGATCTTAAATTTAATGTCATTATTTATATGGAAATATAAGGCAGCTTTGTTCTACACCATTCCTTTGTATGTGCCTAAGACTTTTTCATTGTGCTGTACACTGCGTACATAATATCCAGGTCTTGTATCTACCATGGGGGAAGATACCTCTACTTAAAATAAAACAAATTTAACACCTTTCATGGAAATTCTGACCATGGAATGGACAAACAATAAACGGCTTTCACTATGCATTTGAAGATGCTTTTGACAGTGTTTGCCAAACAAAAAGTGTTCCCATGCCGATATAGTAATGTCCTTTTTACAGTCATGTCAGTTTTTAATGTAGTATCACCTGATGGCTTGACGGTCATGGACATTCCCTGAATCTCTTGATTTTGTGAGTTTTTGCAGATTGTCCAAAATTCCCTAAAATTGTACATCAAAAATCATTGTTTTGAAGCTAATGGACTATTTGTCTACACATCTTTTTCTGACAAATAGGTGTGAACCTCATTCCATCCTTGCTTATGAATGACTGGGAATTTCGAAGATTCCCCTTTCGTTTCCAGTTATGATATTGCGGAATGATTCAAACATGTGGTTTCACAACTTTCCCCAATGTTTTGTTGGCTGTGTCTCGACAATTCTGGGATTGTTTTTGGAATATGTGGAACGATTGCAGCTGTCAGATGTATTGTGTTAAACTGAACATGAAAAAAAGCACGGTGGCGTAGCGGTTAGCATGACCGCATCACAGCAAGATTGCTCGAACACTGGGTTCGAGTCGCAGGCTCGGCAAGGGCGTTTCTGTGTGGAGTTTGCATGTCATTCCTGCCCTTGTGTGGGTTTCCTCCTGGATGGATGAGAGGATGAAGGAATGGAGGGATGCTTGGGTTACTATAAAGGATAGATTAATATATAAATATGTAGAAGGACGGACAGATAATCATGATGGCTGAATGAATGGTTGAAAGTAGGTACTAGTAACTATAGGTCTGAAATGGATGGATAGAGAGATAGGAACTGGTGGATATATTAAACGATTGGATGGATGGACACAGTAGTTAAAGATGAATTAATAAATAAAGATCCATACTTGGAAAGACTCCAGGATCTTCAGTCCTATCTTGTGGATCCTTCTCTTCAGCTCACACAATGGGCTGCATGGTATCATAGTGCTTAGCATGTCCGCCTCACAGCAAAAAAGTCCAGGGTTCGAGTTGTGGGCTCGGGCATTTCTGTGTGAAGTTTTTGCATGTTCTCGCCGTGCTTGTGTGGGTTTTCTCTGGGTACTCCGGTTTTCTTCCACAGTCCAAAGACGTACACATTAGGCTAGTTGGCTGCTCCAAAGTGCGGTCTAAAATGCTGTTCAGGGTGTACCCTGTCTTCACCCAGAGTCGGCTGAGATAGGCTCCAGCCTCCCCACGACCCCCCTAGGATTAAGCGGTTCACCAAATAAATGAGAGGGGGTGAGTAAGCTCACACTACAGGTCTTCACTGGGCATTCAGTAAGGAGACAGAAATAGCCAGACTTGATTCTGTGCATGATGAACCATTTTTATTTTGGCTTGAACGTAGTTGTTTTATGTAATGTACTACTCGCCCTAGAAGCGCCAGCCCTGTGTGTATATTTTAGTTTTGTCTGGCTATGCTTTTCCTTTTCCTTTTTATGCTGTTACTGGATCTTCTAAAGCACTTTGTGACTTCTATCCGTGAAAAGCTCTATATAAATAAACTATATTCCTATTAACCCTGACCCAGTTGTAGCTTCTTGGCAGAGACAGATGCATTTTTATCTCCATAATGCCATGTATTTTAACAGGGTTCCCACAGTCTTTGGAGAAAAAAACAGCCCACGTGTAACAGTAGAGATTAGGTTCTTTTCTGGATCACCATCCTCCTATTCACACCAAACCTACCTTAAGTGTTTGTTCACCAAATCCTCCATGTTTGATGGAGGATTATCATAATTTTATTACTTATGATATCCTTTTAGATATGATCTTATTCCTGTATAGCCCTATTCAACGCCATTAATTTATTTATTTATGTGATAGTGTTGTGAGCTTCTTAAAGACGTTCTCGTTTGGAACCACTATCTGAAAGAGAAACTCTTGATAAGCTTGAAAAAGGTTCCAAGTTGTGCGAATATTACAATCATCAGGACATCGACCCACAGGTAAATCACTGGAGTGTTTGTCGACTCTTGTAGCCAGGATGTGGTGTAACAAGAGAAAAGATCATCCATTCTCTGGCTGCTTCTTCTTCTTCTTCTTCTTCTTCTTCTCCTTTTTTCCCCTCCCTGTGCTTATGTGGGTTTTCTCCAGGTACTTCAGTTTCCTCCCACATTACAAAGACATGCTAATTAGGCTAATTGGCTATTTCAAATTGCCCCTAGGTATGAGTGTGAGTGTGAATGGCTGTGGTATGTTGGTGTGTTGGCCCTGCAGTGGTCTGGCAAACTGTTCAGGGTGTACCCGCCTTCGCCCAGTGTAGGAAGAGGTATGCTCCAGCCTCCCCGCAACCACTACAGAGAATAAAACAGTTGAACAAAATAGAGACGAGATGGAGCAGATTGGGTGAGTGAGGTGCATGGGGGCAAATTTCAAAGCCAAATTCGGCTGCTCCTGCCACTGCCTAACACCGGTGCTGTGTGGACGGGTACACTGGCCATTGTTACACCTCTTTTTTCTTGTTTGTGAGACAGAGAACTATCAGAAGTACCAACAAAATTAAATCCCTCTATAGAAGTATATAGATTAGTATTTCTTAACTTGAATACATTTTTTTTCTCTGTGCATTGAGATCCGGAACTCAAAAACATGTCCTAACCAACCTACCGGCTAACTAACTAACAAACAAACAAAGCTCTGCTTTCAAAACCTGTTAACTCGTGTTATAAATTGTAGAAGAAGAAGCGAAACTCTGTCAGATAATTTCTATGCTTATAAAAAAATCAGATTTTTCTTAAAAACTGATCAACTTGACTTAGCAGGTTTTGCAAGTGGACTCCTCAAACATCTAACCAGCTCACGCCCTCACTCCCGCACTATGTGTTGTATTATTAGTAAGAAAAGTTATTTTCTTTCTACACCTCCTATTTTGTGCAAATGTCAATTATACTACAAAAAAAATATAGAATAATAATAATAATAATTATAATAATAATAATAATAATAACAATTAATAATAAGAATTTTAGAAATTATTTTAGTATAATGCTGGTATAAATCTATAGTCAATACTGTGTGTGCTACAGTTTTATACTATGATGTTTACTTTTAAATGCACAAAGCAGCAATACGCCGTCGACAAAACATGGCTTTTTACACAGAATTGTATACTTTTTTTTTATCATTTATTTACATTTTTATTTATGATATTTTAATAGGGGGCAGTGGTGGCCCGGTGGTAGGGTGCTGGATTATTGATTCCAAGGTCAGGTTCAAGCCCCACTGTCACCGGGTTGTCACTGCTGTTCTCCCAGTGCAGCTAACTGGGTTATCAAAGGCCAGCCATGTCTCTCACTGTCTGTGGTGAGAGGCATGTAAAAAAACATTGCTGACGTTTGTAAAGAGTAGACTGCATTGCCATCAGCGTGTTTCTGCCCTGCGATGGCCTGGCGAGCTGTCCAGCGTGTACTCTGCCCTCGCCCAGATTTGGCTGAGATGGGCGCCAGGCTCCCCGCGAGCTTAATTAGGATTTAACGGTTCAGAAAGTGAATGAATGAATGAATGAATATTTTAATGGATGGCTGTTTTCCTTCCTAGAACAGCGCTTTGCATATTTAACATGGTCATATTTTACACTCATTAACTAACTGCTGCTGAGAGGTTTTTCTTTACCTATAGTGAACTTTGCGTATTGGCGAATTTCGATTTTCTTCTGCACAACTTTGAAAGGAGGTCAAGGGTTGTAGTCGATGTTAGCATGAAAGCAGTAAAGAAGGCTGGAAAGAGGACCGTTTTGACAGTGTGTCAGGGTTTGAAATGCATTTTTTTTTTTTTTTTTTTTTTTTTTATTTTGATACTGTATTAATCCCGCAAGGGAAAATACTGTCTCTGCATTTAACCCAACCAAAGTGAGCACACACACATGTAAACAGTGAGCGCACACACACACACACTCGGAGCAGTGGGCTGCCACACACGTTGCAGCGCCCTTTGGGAGTTAGGTGCCTTGCTCAAGGGCACTTCAGCCATGAAGGTGGAGGAAGGGAAGGTGCAGCCCACTCCCCCACCGCCACACATTTTTCCTGCTGCTTCAGGAATCAACCCGGCGACCTTTCAGTCCCAAAGCTGCTTCTCTAACCATTAGGCTACAGCTGCCCCCATCAATATATCTCCATGATATATCGTATAGTATTGGGGGAAATTAAAGACCGATTGATCATTTTATTATTGTTCTTAAATGTACTGAACATTTTCTGAACATTCACACATAAGCAGACTGTTAGTGCAGATACTCAATGCCTGGAATGCTGTTGGAGGAGGAACTTTTGTGCCGTCTTATACTGATAGGATTTATGCGTACTGGAAAGATTACGCCCTTTCTGCATCCAGGAAAATGACAACAGCCCGAACAACCAACATGAAGTTGAATCAAGGTCACACGGATTTCACAACAATCTCCTTATCTATAGTGGGGTTTAAAAGGAAAAAAAAAAAAGTCTGAGTTCAACCCCTACAGCAGGGCATTGTTGAAAGTAAATCATAGCTACCAGTCAAATGTACTGGTTCATGAATCACAAACGGGAGGTTGACTTTAAAAGCTTTTTCAAAGCCACGCTTGGCTTAGCGCTGATAATGTAGACATTCATTTTCGACCCACTACCGAGCTCTTCCATGCCAAAAGGTGCAGCTGGAAACTTTAGGACAAGCTTGAACGTGTAGTGGAGAGATAGAGACTTTGGCTGCCGCTGGGAGGCACTAGCCAACAACAGGGAAAATAAAGACAGCATTACTAGAAACAGGACAGATTTAGCCTACCTGGTGCTCTGACAGTGGAATCTGGGCTTTGTTTTGATAGTCACGCTCACTGACTGCGGCATATCTTTAATCATAAAAAATCTTCTTATCATAATATTCTGGGAAGAGAAAAAGTGTAAAATGGTGAGAGAGAGAGAGAGAGAGAGAGAGAGAGAGCTCCGTGACTCGGAGGAATAATACCATCAAGGATACTCACATCCTCAAGGCTAGTGAATATATTTAGGAGCTGACATCCAGACAGTGATTCAGGTGATTAAACCTTAAAAGTAATTCATCTTTAAAAGAGCAGGCTTATACATAAAGGATTAAAGGCATACATCAGCATTAAACTGATCTTAACAAATCCCTATGAAAACATGCACACATATACACAAACACATAGAATTACTAGACACCAAAGAGGAAAAGACGGCACATTTTAACACTTTTAAATGATAATACTTTTATAAATATTTGTGTGTGAGAAGCCAGAACCGCACGCACTCTACACCTACTGTGTGTAAGAGGACTGGGCTTGTGTGCTGAACTGCAGTGCATGAAAAGTCACATGATGCAGTTCAAAGCATGTAACTCATCTCAACTCTAAGTCATCCATTCATTTTTTCTAATCCGCTTAATTCTAATTAGGGAAGAGCTCGCCAGGGCATTGCAGGGCCAACACACATACAACCATTCACACTCACTCTCACACCTAGGGTCAAATTGGAACCGCCAATCAGCCTACTGTGCATGTTTTGGAACTGTGGGAGGAAACCGGAGTAGCCGAAGGAAACCCACGCAAACACGGTGAGAACATGCAAACTCAAAATTGTTGGGTAATTGTAGAGTACTGTAATGGAAAAAAAAAAAACATTAAAGTAAAAAACTGTAAGGGTTGAAAAGTGAACAAGCTTTGTAGTTTGTGTGAAACAGAGAAGGTGATTAATTCATTACAGTTTAATTTAATGATAAGACAATTCAATTCATGTTTTTGTATAGCGCTTTTTACAGGTGACACTTTCACAACTCAGCTTAACACAGTAAAAACTAGTTTTTTAAAGAAATTTAACAATTCATCTATGAGCAAGCTCGGGGCGACGGTGACAAGGAAAAACTCCCTCAGTCGACACAAGGAAGAAACCGCGAGAGCAACCGGACTCAAAGGGGGAAAAAAGGGATTCCCTTGGTTATTCTCAGCAATTTTCGCTATTAGAAGAACAACCTCAGGTGTACCTTGTGCCTTTTTGGTGAAGTAGTTTAGTTAACCACCGAAATGCCCGAAATATAAAAGCAGTGCCGGCTCCAACATGATGTTCGCTCCACTCAATAGCTAAGAGTTCCTGAGAAGAAAAAAACCCTACAGAGAAATGATGGTAAGAGCAATCCAATACATCCATCCATCATCTATACCGCTTACTCACCAGGCTCATGAAGGAATCTGGAGCCAATTACAGCTGTATATGGGTGAAAGACAGGATACACACTGAACAGGTCACCAATCTATAGTAGGACTAACATTGTTACATAACCAGAGCTCCCAAATTAAAGAATCGCACCAGCCGCTACCTGGCCATCATGAACAATTTCCGGACTTTTTGCTGACCTTGAACTTGACAAACAATGAACTTTTCAGAAATTCATTTTAGCCTTTGGTCCCAAACTGCTACTCTGGAAATTTTGACGCTGATAGGTTCGTGAGATATAGCCCTTCATAGCCTAAACAAACAAACAAACAAACAAACAAACAAACAAACAAACAAACAAACAAATAAATAAATACAAAAACACAAACTGACAGAACTGAAAGCACGACACGCTATCACAGCTAGTAGAAAACTATTCACACTCACATTCACACCTATGGACCATTTAAAAAAACCTGCTGACCTAATGTTCATGTCTCTGGAGTGTGGGAGGAAACCAGAGTACCCTATGGAAACCTACACAAGCACTGAAAAAACGTGGAAACTACCTTTGTCAAGATTCAAGTCCAGACTCTTTTTGTTGTAAGGTGACAGCCCCCCTAAAAAATAATAATAATAATAATAATAATAAAAAATAAATAAATAAATAATGAAAAAATTAAATACAAATTTTAATTGTTGCATGTGAAAATCTTTAAACATGTTTCTGTATGCACACACACACACACACACACACACACACACACACACACACACACACACACACACACACACGCACGCATGCACACATGCACACACACGCGCACACACACACACACACACACACACACAAATCCCCCCTGAGAGTTTATTGTTGAGTTTACGATATAATACAGAAGGTCTAGTGAGTATAACATGTGATTTAACTTTTTTCCATCTGATTGTGATCAGCACTTCTGTGGGATCCAACTTTAAATTTCAGAAGATTAAAAGCAGCCATGCTGATTAACATTATAGCGATAAGGCGTTTTATCCTAACCTTTATCCTTGGTATAGTACTTATGGTTTAATAATGATAAAAAAGGACTTTTGTCAATTATATTTTGGGAAACAGAACCAACTAAATTCATTTGGAAACATCACAAACAAAAATAATAGCTATGGAAACAGACAGGGATTGAGATAATCTCTCCTGGATACTGGAGTTCCTCAGGGCTGTTGCTGTAATCATAAAAACACTCTTTTCCTGTCGCCTCTGGCTTCCTCATCTGGATTTCTCCAAAGCTGCTTTTTGATGATCACTATTATTAAAAGCACTATACAAATAAAACTGAATTGAAATGGATGGAAATATTTTTTAAGTTTGACGCACACCCTTCTGTTTTACAGTGAGACAGTAGAGCTGATGTTATGACCCTGCTCTTAACCCTTACCTTTCTCTTCTGTATACAATCAGACGCTGCGTGCCTGTTCGTGTTTCAGCTAACACACCTAGAGTGTTTTTCTAGGATCCATAATGAAAGAGTTCATCTTACACAGCTAGGACAAAGTGGGTTTTAGTTTTGCTGGAGACAAAAAAATAAAAAAGATATTGACAAAATGGGCAGGTTTGATGTGAGTGTTTAAACGAAAAGCTGCTAAGAATAAGCGCCGATAGAAATACACTCATTACATCGCAGGGATTTAGACAATGCTACACTGATGTATTTAGGCCATGGTGTTTGGCATCAACCTAGTCAATGCATCAGTAGTGTGCTTACATGTTCTCCATGTGCTTGTGTGGGTTTCCTCAGGGTACTCTGGTTTCCTCCCACAGTCCAGAGACATGCACATTAAGCTGTTCCAAATTGCCCGTAAGTGTGAGTGTGGCCGTGTGTGTGTGTGTGTGTGTTGCCCTGTGATGGTCTTTTGAGCTGTTCAGGGTGTACCCTGCCTTCGCCCAGTGTCGGCTGAGATAGGCTCCAGTCTCACTGCGACCCTAAAAGGATTAAGAAAGGTTTCTTCACAACAATAATGGAATGGTTGGCTTGTGTCATTGCTGACTACTAATAGGAAGGTCACCCTGGGTTTACACTGAGTCACGATGTCCGCGATCTACACGATTTCAGAGAATGGTGAGGAGCACGGGGGGTCACGGGATCGAATCGTGATGATGTTGAGCGAACTTGGTGGATTTGTCAGAAATTTTGCCACGATTATTACGATGTATTGCGATTTGACACCAATCATGATAGAATGTGGGAAATTGTGGTAGAGCACAGTAAAGCTTAACAGACATTAACAAAGCATAACAGACCTTGATGCACCATCGTAGGGGATCTTGATGAACTTGGCAACACGGTTCCTTCAAGTTTCTTCTCTTGGATGCACCCTGCCTCCTTTTTATACCCCAATCATGCTCCAAGCATGCTCAGAAATCGTGGAGCTCCACGCTTTTTTGAACCCCAGAGATCGCGGGCATCTGTAATTTCATCTGTGCTGTATGTCATGCATATATAGCATATTTGACAATAAAGTTGACTTTGACTTTGACATCGTGCCCCAGCGTAAACCCAGGGTCCCTGTGACCTCACATGAGTAGTTGTAAAACCATCCTTTCTGCTCAATGGCTCCTCTTTCCAGGCTTTCTCCGAGGTTTTGCTCTGAGCTAGTGGACACCACTGATTAAAGCTTTCAAAGAATGGGAATTTCATTAATATTAGCTGTTCCCAATAACTGTTGATATTAATACTGCTTCCTATTGAGAATTAGAATTACTCCAAATCTTAAACCCTGAATAGCAATGGTGTGCTTCTGCTTTTTGATAAGATTTGAATTAGCTATATCTTCAACATATCACCACTCCATCATTGAATTGTGGACACAAATAATCTGAGAATGTGTTAACGAAGTAAAACCTCTTGGAACAGGATGGCTACCAATTAATATGCTTTTAGCCAGCTGAGGTTACATAGCAACCACCTGGTATAGCATTTCAAGCATTTAATAAAAACATTATAACCACTATGTTTGATACCACAGCAACCACCTAGCAACCACATGGAATGACATAAAAACCACCTAGGAACATCCTAGTGACCAGCTACGATACCAAAGCAACCACATGGTACAATATTAGTATTAGTGCAGCCCTTGAACTTGTGTGAAAGCTGATGCAAGTTTAAGCTAAAGGTAATTGTGAGGTTTTTCAGACTCTAAGGGAGGCTGCATGTCTTCTGTACAGCAGCTTTGTTTTGTAGAAAGAGGGATCAGAATGCAGGAAGAATACAGCCAAGAAAAATATAAACCTTCAAGACCTTTGCTGAACATTTTCCATAAGCTGCACAGACAATGCTACCAGAGCGCAGTCCTAAATTAAGTAAGTAATTCATGTTTAGACATATTTAACTGGCGATGTGAGGGTATTGACACAGCCGGCATGTGAGTCACATTTCCCGATTTCTGTTAGACGGCTGTGTAATACACTTACTCACCAGTTTAATCCTAATTTCTTTCGAAGGAATCTTTTCTTGCCAAAATGAACCATTAATGTATAAGGAATGCAAGAGGATGCACACATGCACGCTCTCCAAACATTTTTTTTTGTCTGTACAGATATAAAAATGATGTCTGAATTACAATGCATTTATAAATAAAAGAAAAAAATGTGTGTCAGTGGTATTTTGTTGTAGACTACTTTTAAAGAGTAGCGGTATTGGTCATCCTTACAGCATCATTCATGTGTAATGTAATATGTTTAAGTGATACAGAGCTTACTTTAACATAAATCACCATAAAAATGCACTATACTGGGCAATTTTATCCCGTGGATTACTAGCGGGGGCTGAACTAATGCGCAACAACCATTTTTTCCCCCGAGGTGACGTGAACTCATTAGGCCGGGTTGTCCTGCACAAGTAAACAAGCAGCTAGCGACCTTTGACTGGTTCCTTTTGGCGAGGCGCTGCTCCCGTCCATTGTCATCCTTTGACTTTTTAATGAGGGAATTCCGTAGGAACAGCGTCCGGTTTTAGATGTAAACGCCTGGGCTTCGTGCCAAGTAGTTCTGCCTGGAGGTCACGGCGATAGCAGGTCGGCTTGAAGTGGTCTTCGCAGAATACCGAATTGCGTCTGAAAGGAAACGCTTTCGGAGTACGGCCCTGTGCCGATGTTATGTTATGTTTTCCGCGATTTCTGCGCTTGTTGTTTGTATAGCTGTATGCTTTGGACTCCTCAATTTTCCTGCCAGCACAGCTCAACACTGGCCCATAATGTATTGATCTAGACTGGTGTATGCTGCATGCGGCCCAGCCAATAGGACAAAACAACAAATTTGCGTCACTACCGGGGCTGGAACAGCCAATGAAGAAGGCAACATGTTCTGCGCATGCATAGTAGTAATAATGAGTGCATAAAAGTAATAATGAGGCAGCACTCGCCCATACTTGACAAGAAGAACCTCTGATGTCATACGTGATCGTTTTAAAGAGCTAGTAATACAAATTCGCCACAGGTACACTCTAAGATATTTGCTGCAGGATTATAAAGTACATAATTAAGCCATTCATTATTAATAGCAGTATTTCAGGACAGATCTCAGTACAGGTTAAAAATGGCATCAGATTAAGAGTGTAACACAATGCATTGCCACTATTTACTTTGTATTCATATCTGTTCCCATGTTGTGCAACAAAATACATACTGCATCAGAATGACATGCTGGTGTAGTGGTTGGCACTTCTACCTCACAGCAAGAAGGTTCTGGGTTCGAGCCTTAAGCGTTTCTGAGTGGAGTTTGCATGTTCTCCTTCTGCTGGCATGGCTTTTCTCTGACTACTCCGGTTTCCTCCCATAGATTAAAACATGCAGATTAGGCCAATTGGGTGTTCCAATTTGCCCCTAGGTGTGAGTGTGAATAGTTGTGTGTGTGTGTGTTGGACCTGTGATGGATTGGCAAGCTGTTCATGGTGTACCCTGCCTTCAGCCAGAGTTGGCTAAGATAGGCTCCAGCCTCCCCACAACCCTAATAGGATTAAGTGGGTTGGCAAATCAATGAATGAAGAAACATTGGGTTGTGACCTCGAAATAAATAAAATCAATCATCCAAACAAACAAATAACTGACGCCTTGAAAGAATTACAGAAAACCATAACCACTACTGCAGAAGTGCGAAGGTATTTTTGCCCTCTTTACTCTTTTCCACACAGCTGCTACCAATCATTAATTATACAATATTCCTTAAACTCTGCGATGGCCTGGCGAGCTGTTCAGGGTGTACCCTGCCCTCGCCCAGGGCCGGCTGAGATGGGCGCCAGCCCTAATTAGGATTAAGCGGTTCAGAAAATAAATGAATGAATAATTATTTGTCAAACTTAATGCCTGCTTCTGTTTCCAAGCTGCAGGTTCATTCTTAATTTTATCCACACTTTACCTCCGAGTAGAAGGTCTCATATGTCTGCTGCTTTCAGTTAGTTTTCCAACAGACATACTCCAGCTAATGTTGCTTTTTTTAAACACACTGAGCCTTAAAGGTAGCACGATCTGAGCAGCGGTTCATTTCAATCGGACAAGCTCTGCGTAACGAATTTTTGGGGCCATTTGTTTTCGTATCCGATTAAAATGCAAACTCTATGATCCCTTGTTCATTTCGATTATATTCAAACAGTAATTCAGCTCCACACGTCATGCTTTTAGCTGGAATATTCCACATAGACCTCATTAGGGGGGTGTGCACTGAGGGAAGGATATCATTTCTGGAGCCAAAACTGAATTTACACCCTTACTTTCAGTCATGATGGAACCCAGTATCTTAGATAAGGTTGCACATTTCGTACAGCAGCCGAGTGGTTAACATTCCTACCAAACAACAGACTACTACATTAGCATGGATGGGACGGTGGCACTGTGGTTAGCACGTCCGCCTCAAATCAAGAAGGCCTGGGTTTAATTCCCGGGCTCGGGGCATTTCTGTGTGGAGTTTGCGTGTTCTCCCTGCGACTGGGTGGGTTTCCTCCGGGTACTCTGGCTTTCCTTCCACAGTCCAAAAACATGCACAGTATGCTTATTGGCTGTTCCAAATCGCCTCAGGTGTGAGTGAGTGTATGAATGTTTGTGTGTATGTCATAAAAGCTACCATGCAGAATGCCTTAATAGACCTAGAGTTTTAAATGTTTTACCATCTTACGTGTGTTTTGCGATGCCCTTTGACGTCCTACAGCTGCGTTACAATAGACATACACAGTTCATACACTTTTTCTTTATCTGATGTGCTCAGAATCATACAGTTTTCTTACGATCATCATATGGTTTTCCCATGTTTAACCCATGGGACTTCTTTATAGTGGAGCTCCCACGCGGCGTAAAGCACCATTGAAAAGAAAAAAAAAATTCTAACTATCGGGTTGCTTTTGGAACGTCAAGAAAAACCTACAGTGTAAGTCTGTCCCTTTGTCCTTCCAGTGTACGTGCACACATCGGAACCTTGTGTTATTCTCTGAAAAATTTATATTTCGAAAAAACTAAAAATGTAAGAATTTTTTTTCTGGGAGAGAGTAACACAGAGAACAAGAGTCGTATAATACTTGGGTCACGTGATGTGATGTCATCATTAATGAGGTGAAATAAATAAACAACTAATGATATTCTTGTGTTATTGAAATGTTCTCCAAAGCTACGGTTTCTAAATGGCGGACTTTACATGTCGAGACTAAGATTGCTATCTTGATATATGTAGGATACGTGGATGGGGTTTGAGAGTTCCCACCAAAAACTTGTCAAGTAAGGGAAATCATATGGGAGCTCCGCGTTTATGCACTGCCTGAATCTATATATTATGACAATGAACAGGGTGTTTCTTTGTGGAGTTTAAATTTTTTCCCTGTGGTTGCCTGGGTTTCCTCCAGGTGATCCGGTTTTCTCCCTTGGCCCAGAGTCATGCATATTAGGCCAAATGGCTGTTCCAAAGTGCCCCTAGGTATGAGTGTGAATAGTTGTGTGCATGGCCCTGTGATGGTCTGGCGAGCTGTTCAGGGTGTGCCACACCTTCCCCCAGTCAGCTGACCCCACAACCTTAATCGGTTTAAGCGGTTCGCCAAATGAGTGCGTGATGAGTGAATGAGTGAGTGAGTGAGTGAGTGAGTGAGTGTGGCTGAGGGGGCATGTAAGGCTGAGAACATACTTGGAAAGCTATTTCATGCACTGGACAGAAATACATTGATTACAATATGTTCCCAAGTGTATGCAGAAATCACTGAAAAATGTCCCCCAACACAGAGATCATGGAGCAAGGACCAATAAATGATTTGATAATCAAATAAACGAGTTATCTAAACCGTTTTATGGATCAGATGGTGTCTATTTTCTCTTCATGTGATCCAGAACACATCAGCTCTCTCTTTTGGCTCAGATCAGGATCGAATGATTCAGAGGACGGCAGCCTGTAACTAAAGATGGTCACGGTCAAAGTCTAACGATAACACAAGGGATGATGAGAACATCGCATATGATCACTGATCACGAGAAGTTGCTTCTGAATTCTGATTTTTTTATCAACACAATTTCGCTTGTGATCCTTTTAGCCATAAGTTTAGCTGTTATGCTGAGGCATGCTGAATTCTTCACCTCAACAGACCTCATGGTCATGTGACCTCAGAGCACAGCATAATTTCCCAGCATTCCAGCACTGCTTTCATCTCATTTTGCTTTGAGTTTATTTCCTGTGTTATTTGTTTGCATTTCCCACTTTGTTGCTGTTTTAATCCTTTCTCCACCCCTGTCCTGTCATCGGTGTGTTAGCTTATTGTGTTCCCCTGTTCTGTGGTATTTATCTGTTGTTTGTGTATTAAGTTGCAACCATAGAACAGTGCGGGTAAGTCTATACTAAGCTTTATTGTCTAGGAATCCATGGTCTGTGTTTTTGGTTTTACCCCTTGCTTGTTCTTCTCACAGTTTGATTATGGTTTGTCGAAGTTTATTGTTGCTGGACTGTTCTTTTAACTTTTTTTTTTTTTTTAGTAAAGAACAATGTGATTCGGCATTAGAAGGGAGCTCCAACTCTCTCCCTCTCCCTCTTTTTTTTTTTTTTTTAGCTCTTACTTTTTTTTTTGGATCATTTCTATTGGCAAGAGTGCTTTTGTGATGTACTTATAGTGTTACAAACTACAAAAACTTGATGTGTAACTGTAAGAATAGATTCCTTATCTATTAGCTGTAAGTACATGCTTGCTTTATGCGTGTTGTCATAGTGAATCTATTGCCATAGATTGCCAAAAATTAACAGAAATATATAGATGACTTAAAATGTTTTTAACTAATTTTATTCCAAATTTCACCACTATTCATGCTTCTTAAAGCCTCATTCTATAACCCACCGAGTGGATATGTGATTTGCAGTGCAACAAAGGCTCGGAAAATGATACCTTCAATGTCAGATTTCTCCTTTTATATTCCAATTTGTAGAAATGAAGCCTAATCTTTTAATGATTTATTAAGCTCCTACTTATTATCATAAAACAAATGCAATTTTAAGTACTTAAAGTCCAACTTCCTATTATAAGTGCCTTGTACATGAATCAGGCTTTACGCACTAGTGAAAACTAGTTAGGAATAAAAATGAGCAATCATGTGAATTTGTCCCCAAAATGCATACTGTACTAGATATTCAACACATGATCCGACCTCATCCAGCACTCTCTCACGATTTTGTACAGTAGGCATCAGGTCCGCATATGGTATAACGATGAGTGCCAGGATCTAAAGAATTTCACCCAGATGTGCTTTTCAATCTCTCATTCCGTCTCGCTCTCACTATTTCAAACACACACACACACACACACACACACACACACACACACCACCTGTGAGTTATTAAAGAACAGCTGCTTTGCTGCCCAAGCCAACTAAAAGCTCCCAACAGGCTCCTAGTCTGAAAACGGGCGTTGTT